>JACEFZ010020403.1:0-130000 GCA_014155875.1 Cepaea nemoralis
TACTCACCTTACATGCCAGTATGAAGGATGTGTGATGAATGATTCCTATATGATCACCCATACCGATATGAATGTGTCTACAGACTGAGTGAAATGATCATCCATACATATGAATGATGACTGAGAGAAGTGAATTGACCCCACATGCACAGATGGATATGTTGACTGATGCATGAGGAGTTTGAGTGAGTGTGTGGAGTTACAGGCTGTGAGAGAGGTAGTATAGGCCAACAGTCAATCGCAGGATAGCCGGCAACTTTGATGTGTAATGCCATGACTATCACCAGAGAACTGGTTCGGCGTAACCCATAAACTAAGTAATAATTTAGTACACTCCGGCGCATAACAACACTTTGTATAAAATATCATTCATGCTACAATCATCTGGTTGTGTGCGGTAAGCACGGCACAGCCAATATAATACATTACGCATACTACCAGCATCTGTGTGTGTATTTAAGCAAAATCCCTCTGTGTAGTTCATGTCACTCCTGTTAACACATATGGTCTAGTGTAATGATAATAATGTACTACAAGGATTATGATGAGGACTGTAATGATTATGATAATAATGATAATGATTGTAATGACAATGATATAAAGAAACCATGATGATGTTGATGATGATGATAATAAATATTACATCCATGAGAATGGAAGAATACTTCTCACTTGAAGCATTTAATGAAGAAGAATACACCTGAATGCTATACAAGAATGATACCATAATGTACTTATATTGTTTATAAGCAAATATTCATTGAAATGGGAACTGATTTTTAAAAGCCCTTAATGTATGAGACCCCTTTTCTTGAATAGAAAAAGATGAAGAGAATTAACTAGGTACAGGATGGGATGGGAAACATGGTTGTCAATTCCAAATCAATAAAGATATAACTTAACCGATAGACCTGAGGGCAGGCAAAGGTGAAGATGAAACTGCACATCTGCTAGTTTAAAACTTGAACACCATACAATGGAAGTTGGAATGGAGAGCAACCAATTATGTTGTGGGTAACTATTTGAGAGCACCGAGACTCTTTACCTTCCACTGTTTATTTTCCTAGGATCACAATTCTTTGAGGTATTTTCTGTGTGATGTTCTTGAGAAAAATATAGAACATTTCAGTTCTGATGTTCATATTGCTGATATTTTTAGATTTCTAATGGATGCTAACATTTCAGGTAGTGGTCATTATCTCGACCTGACTGTGTGAATGCAGCACTTTGTGATTGATTGATTGATTGATTGATTTAGGAACCGACATCACTGCATTCGGGGCATTCTCATAAGCGCTCCCTCCCCATCCTCAGCAGCCAGCGAAGAGTTCCAAAAATAATAGTACCAGTAGCAATCTGATTATATGTCCGTCTCGCCTTACCTCTGAGCGTTAATCGTCGGCCAGAAAGTAGTAGTAGCAGCTTGACTGAATACTGTAGCCACTTAACTGAGTGAGGCAGCTGAGATAGTGAGTCCAAATACTATTCCACAGCAACTTCCTCCCAATTTTCACCACCTTTCCAGGACAGATATCACTATCCTTTTGTCTAGGTATAGTGTGGAGAAAACACAGTGAGAACTAATAAATCTAACCGGGGAAAAATATATAATACTCAAGAATATAGTCTACACTGACTGAATGCTACCGAGATCCAAGAACTGGATGGGAGACCAACCACGGTGTACCCAGTTTCTTTCCACAGATTAGAATTAGGCCAGGAGAAGAGGCCCAATAATCATAAATAAAACAGGTTGCAACACTGAGGACAATGTATGATACAGTGGCACAGCCCGAGATAAATAACTAGTTAAGGATAACTATGTAAACAATCTTGTAATTGTACTGCATTGATTGTTGTTATGTTATTACATGTATAATCAATAACTCCATATATATATATATATATATATATATATATATATATATATATATATATATATATATATATTATATATATATATATCATGTATATATCATGTATATATCATGTATATATCATATATATATATATATATATAATAAATGATGAAAATTACGGGTGGTTTTCTCTTTTGAAAGTTCTCTTGTCATAGTAACATTGTTGTAAGCAATTACTCTTGATTAATTATTTAGTTGGTAGAGGAGAGGCAAGGAACCACGCCTATGACATTTGGGATACTCAGTACAAATGTCATTGTTTTCCTGGAAGTATTCCTTGGTTCTCCAAAACTCTATTTAATGGTCTCAAATCATTGAGCTAGTAACAGCTAAATTAATTTTATCGGGCAGGATCTTATTGAGAAAGGGGAACTGAGTATCCTTGATCTGTCTGGGGTTGAGCCATCAACTATTTATCCGACAAGTGGGGACTTTAATTTCGGAGATTTATTTAATCAGGAAGTATTATATAGCATGTTGGAATAGTAACATTCACCTAGTCAGAAGTTATCATATCATTAGATATTGATAAAGTTAGGTAGATAACTCTAATCAGACATATGTGCTTTGCTTAAAGTCTGTTCTCCAGGTATACAGGCGTATTCACCTTCAGAGAAGACAAGAAAAAGGTAAGAATGGCAGACGCCGCCAGACTGAGAAATCTTTTCATGGAGACTGGTAAGCAGTGCGACCTATCAGGTAAGGAGTTAGCTCAGTATGTTAGCGAAGAGTTCGAGAAACACGAATGTCTGCAAGCTGAGAAGGAAAATGAGGAAATACGGCTACAAGCTAGAAGGAAATGGATTAAAGACGACTACAAGTCGAATTAGAAAATAAGGAGAAGGACAGACAAGCAGAAAGAGAAAGGCGACAACATGAACTGTAAATGAGGAAGCTGAACAATGAAACAGAGTTACGACGACTTGAAATCATGAACCAACATAACTCAACAGATCAAATTAGATCTTCAGCTGAATCACCAGGGGAAGCAGCTTCAGTTCAAGTGAACGCCATTTCTTTTCCGTTGGATCCTTTCAATGAACAAACAAACATCATCGAAAATTACTTATCAAGATTCGAGACGATGTGTGTGATGTGCGAATTGGAGGAGACCAAATGGGCAGTTAAATTGTCACAAGGACACCGCGGAATTTCTTACGAAGTATTTTCTAGGATACGATTTGGGCAATTATAACATCCTAAAACAAGCCTTATTAGCCAGATTTGAAATAGACGGAGAGAACTAAAAGACACAGTTCAGGACTGCTCGGAAGGAAGCTGGAGAAAATTTTTCTCAATATGTAGAACGATTTAAATACTACCTAAACAAATGGCGTAACATGTCTAGATTTGAGGAAACCTACCAAGATCTACAAGAAATGTTTCTAATAGATCAACTTAAACAGAAAATGTCTCAGGACATGAGAGCATTTTTAACACAAAATGGAGCTAAGAGATTGGAGTCTATCATTGCTTTGGCAGAGAGATATGAAAAGTCGCAGAAAGAGATGGGAGGTAATCAACGAACTACCAAAATTTTCCTCGCGAATTTCCTCAGAAGACCAACGATAAAGGAGAACTGAAATCAAGCAAACCAAATGGATCGAATGGATCAAATAAGACCACTACAAATCAGAACCAGCAGGTCAAATGGGAGAAGAAGCTCTACTGCAGCCATTGTAAAAGTCATACTCATAACACAAAGGATTGCAAAAAGAAGCCTCAACCTCTTACCACAGCCTGTGCGGTAAAACCTAAAGTAGCGGGAAGGAACCGTAATGCTCGTTCCAATATGGACACGCAACGGAATACCACCTCCAAACTGCCAGTCATAGAATCTGTCAACCTGAACGGATGGACAGTGGAATGTCTCTATGATACAAGTTTATTATTCAACGCAATTGTACAAGCCTCATAGGTAAACCCAGAGCAATTTACAGATGAAACCGTCGAAATACAGGGATTTCTGAAAAGTTCCGTACCTATGACACTTCTTGTTGCCAAGGTCAGCATAACTTCACGCTATATTACGGGAGAAATCAGAGCAGCGGTAATGGAAGACCCAATCTACCCTGTCATGCTCGGATGTCACTACGTCTTTTTAGGAGAACCAGTACAGTCAATGATAGCATCAGCGGTGACTACGCGCAAACAGGCCAAGGAAACTCCAACGACTACGACACCAGCAAATCTTTAACCCGAAGGTTTAAAACAAGCCCAAGTAACAGATAGTTCACTTGGGACGTGCTTCCGTAAGTTGCCAAAATCACATAAACCTTATAGGACGGGTGATTTCTACATAAAGAATGGAATTCTTCATAGAAAGGCAGGAAAGTTAGGACAAGAGTATTCTCAACTGGTTGTTCCAACTACTTACAGAACACAAATACTTGAGATGGGACATAGTATGCCACTTAGCGGAGATATGGGAATCAACGCAACCATGCAACGAATCTCAACTCACTACTACTGGCCGGGAATGGACGCGGACATTCAACGATATGTCAAATCATTTCCAGAATGTCAGAGGGTAGCATCGAAGCACTGGACACCACCAGCGACATTAGGGGAAATGCCCATCACTGGCACACCATTCGAGAAAGTGGCTGTGGACATAGTCGGACCTCTCACCCAGACAAAGAAGAGGACACATGCTCGATGTGGGCGTAAGCTATGCCGATGCCTTCGAGTGATTCCAAGCATGTAGCAGAAGCTCTACTTGGAATATTTACAAGATTAGGATTTCCTATCCGGATCCTGACTGACAACAGATCACAGTTAAAAGGGAAGTTGATGGAGGAAGTGTTTAGATTGTTCCAATCTAGGCAGATATGTACTTCTCCATACCACATGCTTCAAACGGAGCATTGGAAAGATTTAATGGGACCCTAATAACCACCTTGAAGAAACTAGCTCAAGAAAAACCAGAGGCGTTGGATACATACATTCCGGCAGCACTTTTTGCGTACCGCGAAGTACCACACAAATCTACGGGAATTGCACCAGCAACATTGTTGTTCGGTCGTCCAATCAAGGGACCATTAGAAGCTTTACTTCGTACATGGACTGCTGATTCAGTTGATGAAACTGTTGTGACTGCATCCGCATATGTGGAAGAGTTAAAACAACGACTTCAACTTGGCTGGAAATTAGCCGCAACCAATCTACGACAAGCACGGCGTAGAATGGCAAAATTTCAATAAGAAAGCAAAAGATAGAGAGTTAGCGGTGGGAGAAAAAGTACTATTACTTCTTCCCACAAGTCAAAACAAGTTGCAGATCGGTTGGAAATGACCTTTATTAGTAAAGGAGAAAATTTCCAGAACAAATTACAAGATCTCTATAAACGGATCTTTATAGAGAAAATCTTTCATCTCAACCTGTTACGAAAGTACAACGAGAGACCCAAACCCGAGACAGCACATTTGATAGCAATGGTCGCCGTAGCAACAGCAGTTGAACATGGAAACTCAATGGGAGTGGAGTATCCTCTGCAGTTCAACTATACTTATTGTCACCGCCTCACCTTTAGAGATATTAACTAGAGGGCTGCAACTCCAGCCCAAGGGATAGAAGCGAGTCACTCACGGCCCAAGTAATCTAGAGCCTTCTCGAAGGACTGGTCATTGAGTCCATGGTTCCGTGGACACTGACGTGGCCCGCCTATTGCGGGGTCCACGGGGAACTCGGACAGAGTTACCACCCGTGTCGGATTGGGACACGTGGAGACCGGCAGAGGACAGACGGACTTGAGAGAGGCAACAGGGCCTGCCTGAGAGGGACTCAATAGATATCAATAGATATATATATTCATAGGCTAGATAGTTTGCTAGACTGTTGTATGATAACTATGTGTTTGATGTTAACTATCTGTGATATGTAATATAGCGCGGGTCTGTTTACCCACTGCGCCAACGCACTGTATATTGAAATACAATAAATGTTCGATATCATAGCGAACGGAGTTATTGTTGCCTGTGTGAACCCGAGCTCAGATACCTAGATAGGAGCAAGACGATGACACTTATCGAGATGTGGACATTAGTTCAACATTAACGACGGATCAGCAGCATCAGATTCGAGAGTGCTTAGAGAATTATGCAGAGATACTAATAGACAAGCCAGGATTAACATATCTTGAAGAATTCGACATGAAGTTGAAGGATACAACACCTGAGCGAGTCAAAACTTACCTTGTTCCATACGCCAAAGCCAAACCTCTCAAAGATGAAATTCAACAATTGCTTTCAGCTGGGATAATATCACCTTCTGAATCACCTTACAATGCAAGTGTAGTTTTATTGAGGAAACCCAGTGGTGAACATAGATTATGCATTGATTATCGTCAGCTGAATGAGGTGACAGAATTCCAACCAGAACTACTGCCAGATCAAAATCAACTTTTCACCAGCCTCATCATCATCATCATCATCATCATCATCATCTTCCACTTCTGCCGTCAAGCGGCGTGGGGAGGAATAATTTGCGTTCCAGCGCCCGGTGGGCGGCACTGGATAGTGTCATTCCGTGTGGTTGTACAATGTCTCTGATGTCGTCAATCCATTTTCTTCTTGGACGTCCTCGTGGTCTCGTCGCAGATGATCTTTGATGTAAGGCCAGTGATGGTAGTTGCTGATGTTGCATTCTAACAACATGGCCAAACCACTTGATCTTCTGTCTTTGCTTCGGTGTGTAGTTTCCGGCGTGAACGCTGATAGAGCTGCGTTTTTCTCTCAATTTCCTCCATAATTCTCGGGCAATAGTTCTTGAACAAATAAATTCCCTATCGGTTTGCTGGACCTGTCGTAGGTTCATCCTTATTTGAACAAATTGATGTTAAGAAACAAGCACAGAACACATAATTATTCTCCGAATCGAGCGACGCGGTTTACACCGCCATCTTGGAAAACATCCAGCCTCAACAGAGCAAAATACTTCACAAAGATATATATTATCAAATCCCAGTGAAAAAGGAAGTAAGACAGTGGTTAGCCTTCAGCACTCCTGATGGACACTACGAGTTTAACGTTCTTCATTTCGGATTAAGTAATTCGCCTAGTGTCTTCACTCGCATGATGAGGAAACTTTTAGGACCATTGGAAAATCCACCTCTTAGCAACTTCATGGATGACATCCTGATTGTTACAGAAGCATTCGAGGAACATCTTGAGACATTGAATATACTGTTCAACCGGCTGAAAGAAGTGGGGTTGACCGCAAGAACAAAGAAGTGCCAGATTGGGTTCAGGCAATTAAATTTTTTGGGACACACAATATCTCAAGGCAAAATGCAACCTCATGATGTAAATGTGGAGAAAATAAGAAGTGCACCGCGACCCAGAACCAAACAGGATGTTTGATCTTTTGTATCTCTCTGTGGATTTTACCAAAGATACATCCCGAACTTCAATTCCCTCGCATCTCCGTTGACAAATCTCACTCGGAAAGGGGAACCAGAGAATGTCGTTTGATCTGCTGACTGCGAGAAAGCATATGCGGAGTTAAAGAAAGCTTTAACAGCAAAACCAGTTCTTCATCTGCCAGATCTAACGCGTCCATGGATACTTAGGACAGATGCAAGCAACATAGGAATTGGTGCCACCTTATTACAAGGAATGGATGAGGATCAATCAATGCTCTTTCCAGTTGCCTATGCCAGTAGAAAATTGAATTCAGCCGAACGCAATTATTCAACCATTGAAAAAGAATGTTTAGCTTTGGTTTGGGCAGTAGAGAGGTTCCAGGCGTACCTGTATGGGAAACACTTCACAATACAGTGCGATCATCAACCTCTCACATTCCTGGCAGCATCCAGAAACTTAAACGCTCGACTAATGAGGTGGTCGTTACTTCTACAACCGTATTCATTTCAAGTAGAATATGTTCCAGGAAGGATTAATGTAGGAGCAGACTTATCAGCAGACATCCTATTGAAGATTCTGTACAAGAATCAGAGGAGGAAAGACAGAATGGGAGAAGAAAGGATTAGAGGAAATACAAGCTTGTTACGGTTGCTTACAGCTACTGTTTTTCAGGCGAACAACAGTCTGAGAGGAGAGCATGTGATATACTTTATTTTCACAAACGTAACATGCTGTAGATATTTCCCGTCGACAATTAAAGCCTGAACCGCAACAGGATTATTTGTTCCACAATTGTACGATCCAAGATTTAATATACCCATTGGCAATGAAAAACGTGAACCGGAAAAGCCAGCGTATAAATAGCAGCACGCAAAGCTACATGGCCTGTTTGTTTATCAGCCAGCATGAGACATAAGACATGAAATAGCGGAAGGAGTGAGAGAGTTTCAAAATCAAATTCACGAGAAAAGAAAATCCTCAGCCTACGACATCGCTTGTGAGAAATTGCATCTCATTCAAATCATGAAACGTGTCGACATGTTGAAGTCATTCTGATAAGTAAGGTACACATTATATTTACTTTAATTTATTTTAAATATTAGATTAGTTGTAAGTCCTTTTCCCAAAAGAAGAGTTGGTAAGTCGACTTGTTGAACACATGTGGGGAGTTCTTAAGAAGTTAATTATAATATATTTAATTGTTATAGTTTATAGATAAACTATTAATTAAGAATAACCATAGTGAGTTTTATTTTCTCCCAAAGTAGACAACTGATTTAATGTATAAGCATTAGTCCAAGTTGTACATTTATTTCTTAAGCAACTCAATCTACAATGATTTAGAATGGTGAATTCTTAAGAATTCCTACTAGTAGAAACTAAATAATATTATACTCAGTTATCATAGTCATAAGATAAACTATACATTAGGAGCAAACTACAGTGTTTTATTTTCTCCCTGCTAAACAACTAGTTAATGTATAAACATTAGACACATGTTGTAAACTTTGTTTCTTAAGCATCAACCTCAATCTACAATGAATTAGAGTAACTTAAGACTTAAGGAAACTCAGAATTCTTAGTACAGTGGTATGTACATATGGTGCATGTACCCACACTGGTAAGAGGAAACTCATTTAAATGTGCCAGCACTGATAGAGACATTAGTGTAATGTGTATTTTCAGTAGATTTTTTTTTTACATGAGCACATAGGCAAACAAGTAGTTTCTTTATAGTACCTGAACACATGGGAACCAAAAAGAGTTCTATAGGTATCATAATTTGTGTGATGTTAAAGCACACATGTGGTAAGGCAAATATATAGACATGGCTGTCAACCATGGGGAATAATAATATTTGTACCGCATAATAGTTCGTAATCAACCGCCATGCAAAAATTATTATAATTCATAATGCCTGAATGTGAATTGGAGTATATCACATAAATTGTATGTATTTGATGAGAACATGTGGTGACTCGTGGATTTCATGTTGCTAAATCCTGGGTGAATTTCATAAGTGTGCCTAATGATCACATGTCCATGTCATTGAAGAGCATGCTTGTATCATGTGTTTCATTATTGTTAAACAGATGTGAATGTATCATTTGATAAAACCCATGAGCATGCATGACTAAATATCATCTAGGAAATAGTATAATTTCTGATGAAGAATGAGATTTCCTGGTAATTTCATTCTTCTTGAATCTGTGAATGTATTCTGTGTAAAGCATCTACATAGGTATAATTGTCATTTCTACAGACATGATGTGTATGATGAGTGTTTGTGCAAGAAGATATTTCATTGTGATATCAATGATAGTAAGCATTTAAGTTATCATTAGGAAATCACCTAAGTATAATTACCCACCTTACATGCCAGTATGAAGGATGTGTGATGAATGCTTCATATACTATCACCCATACCGATATTAATGTGTCTACAGACTGAGTGAAATGATCATCCATATATATGAATGATGTCTGAGAGGAGAGAATTGACCCCACATGCACAGATGGATATGTTGACTGATGCATGAGGAGTTTAAGTGAGTAAGTGAAGTTACAGGCGGAGAGAGAGGGAGTATAAGCCAACAGTCAATCTCAGGATAGCCGGCAACTTTTGTGTGTAATGCCATGACTATCACCAGAGAACTGGTTCGGAGTAACCCATAAAGTAAATAATAATTTAGTACACTTCGGCGCATAACAACACTTTGTATAAAATATCATTCATGCTACAATCATCTGGTTGTGTGCGCTAAGCACGACACAGCCAATATCATACATTACGCATACTACCAGCATCTGTGTTTGTATTTAAGCAAAGTCCCTCTGTGTAGTTCATGTCACTCCTGTTAACACATATGGTCTAGTGTAATGATAGTAATGTACTACAAGGATGATGATGAGGACTGTAATGATTATGATAATAATGATAATGATTGTAACGACAATTATATAATAGCATGATAATAATGATAACGATTGTAATTACAATGATATAAGGAAACCATGATGATGTTGATGATGATGATAATAAATATTACATCCATGAGAATGGAAGAAAACTTCTCACTTGAAGCATTTAATGAAGAAGAATATACCTGAATGTTATACAAGAATGATACCATAATGTACTTATATTGTTTATAAGCAAATACTCATTGAAATGGGAATTGATTTTTAAAAGCCCTTAATGTATGAGACCCTTTTTCGTGAATGGAAAAATATGAAGAGAATTAACTAGGTACAGAATGGGATGGGAAACATACTTGTCAATTCCAAATCAATCAAGGTATGACTTAACCGGTAGACCTGAGGACAGGCATAGGTGAAGATGAAACTGCACATCTGCTAGTCTAAAACGTAAACGTCATATAATGGAAGATGGAATGGAGAGCAACCAATTATGTTGTGGATAACTATTTGAGAGCACCAAGACTCTTTACCTTCCACTGTTTATTTTCCTAGCATCACAATTCATTTAGGTATTTTCTGTGTGATGTTCTTGAGAAAAATATAGAACATTTCAGTTCTGATGTACATATTGCTGATATTTTTAGATTTATGATGTATACTAACATTTCAGGTAGTGGTCATTATCCTGACCTGACTTTGTGAATGCAGCACTTTGTGAGAGTAGTAGTAGCAGCTTGACTGAATACAGTAGCCACTTAACTGAGTGAGATAGCTGAGATAGTGAGGCCAAATAATATTCCACAGCAACTTCCTGCCAATTTTCACCGCCTTTCCATGAAAGGTATCACATATCCTTGTGTCTATGTATAGCGTGTAGGAAACACAGTGAGCCCTAATAAATCTAACGGGGGAAAAATAAAGAACACTCAAGAATATAGTCTACACTGACTGAATGCTACCGAGATCCAAGAACTGGATGGGAGACCAACCAGGGTGTACCCAGTTTCTTTCCACAGATTAGAATTAGGCCAGCAGAAGATGCCAATAATCATAAGTAAAACCGGTTGCAACACTGAGGACAATGTATGATACAGTGGCACAGCCGGAGATAAATAACTAGTTAGAGATAACTATGTAAATAATCTTTTAATTGTACTGCATTGATTGTTGTATGTTATTACATGTATAATCAATAACTCCATATATATATATATATATAATAAATTATAAATATAATAAATTATGAAAATTACGGGTTATTTTCTCTTTTGAGAGTTCTCTTGTCATAGTAAAATTGTTGTAAGCAATTACCCTAGATTAATTATTTAGTTAGTAGAGGAGAGGCAAGGAACCACGCCTAAGGACATTTGGGATACTCAGTAAAAATTGCATTGTTTTCCTTGAAGTATTCCTTGGTTCTCCAAAACTCTATTTAATGGTCTCAAATCATTGAGCCAGTAACAGCTAAATTAATTTTAACGGGCAGGATAACATTGAGAAAGAGGAACTGAGGATCCTTGATCTCTTTGGGGTTGAGCCATGAACTATTTATCCAACACATGGTAAGAACAAAAGGAGGACACTCAGAATCCTTCACATTAACATCTGGAGTACGACAAGGTTGTGTCCTGTCCCAATCCCTCCCCTCCCCCCCACCCCCCCCCCCCCCTCCTCCCTTTTTCGTTCATAAAATATATAAGACAGCATATGTAAACAATATGTCGGTCTCTGTGGCTGAAGGGCTTGCGAACGCGGTTTGTGAGCCCGTATACCCGGGTTCGAAACACGGCGGTGCTGGTTTTTTCGAAAAAGGTATAGAGGCCGATCGTTCAGAAAGCAATGGCAAACTACTGAACGTAACACTTGCCTAGTACATCAACAGCAGCTGAAAATGCTGGTGTTGACTGCAACGTCCCGTAAGGGATACGCAACACAAAATGTAAACAAACCAGCCAAACAGAGGCCGTAACAACATTGCATGAAGAACAGAACACCAGTAAAGAAGGCCTATATGCGGACTATCAAGCACGAATAGCAAAATCAGAAGCAGAATTTCAAGGCCACATAAAAATTTAAATCAGTGGTTCTCAACCGGTACTTATCCCCTACTCCCCCCCCCCCCCACCCCGGGGATTTTACTGTTTCCAAGAGGGGCGGGCAGGAATTAAGGTCATTACAAGATCACGTTTACAAGAACCGATTACTTGATATTGTTTTTTTTCTCCATGCTTTACGGCTCTGAACTTGTCGCTCTTCTGAAAGTCGTTTTATAACGTAAGTAGACCAGCAAATCACGTTTTATGTAGATGTCTAGACTTGTGTTAGTATGTGTTATTAAATTTAGCTTCCATATTTAGGTATACTGCGTTGGGGCGCGGGGATTTATAGGGATGAAATACGAAAAAACAGGGGGGGGGGGGGGGGTGACATTCTGAACATATGACGAAGGGGTACATGGGGCAAACAAAGTTTGAGAACCACTGGTCTAAAGGAAGTGTGAAAGGAACATCACATGAAAATTAGCATCAGTAAAATACAGGTATTTACTATAACTAAAGAAGAAGAAAAAAAAACAACACAGATTCATCTAAAAGAACATCCCCTGAACAAGCAAAGAGCTTCAAGCACTTAGGAAGTTTATTATCATCAAATGGCAAATAAGAAGACGCGATCGAACATAGATGCAATATGGAAAATCAACTCATTGGACAAATGGCACCAATAATAAAGACCAACACATATCAGTAGAAAGAACACAATCTTCCTACCAATCTGGACAATGACAGAAAAAGAGAAAAGAAATAGTATAATGGAATTAGATTCCTGAGAGGAATACTCAATGTGTCAAGAAGAGAGAAAATTAGAAATGAAGAAATCAAGACTAAAGTTGGGGTAATAGCAGCTCTAGATTTCATTAGATATAACAAATGAAATGGTGCGGCATTATAAATTGACTACTAACCAACAGTATACCACACCAAGCAATGATGTACAGACGAAATGGAACCAGAAGAAAATGCCGACCATGTAAACGATGAACAGGGGGAATAAGAGAATCCATGGGAATCTCGATATATGAAACTCATAAGCGGACACTCCTGCTGTTTATGCTTCACCTCGACTCCGCAAGGTACAAGAGGAACAAGATGAGACGATGTGAGACTGTTATCATTTAATGGCATATAAGTAACTATAAGTCAAGTAACTAAATAACCTGTGACACGACATAAGTCGCATTGGACATATAGTGCTAGAACCTTAGTTTTATCCACCAGCCGACACTCACGGGTGATGTGGTCAGTCTCACACCAGCCCCCTTTTCTTCCCAAGTCAAGTCCTGGTACCTATGAACGGCTGAGGGACCTGGGAGTCAGGTAATATTAAAAATCCGAATCCACCACGATGAGGATTGAACCCACGGCCACTGGACCGAAAGGCCAGCGTCTAGCCACTACACTACCTCCCATCACTGAATATAGACATGCTATATGTTGGCTGATCGAACCTTCATTTAGACGAAATTCTTTTTATAAAATGAAAAAGGTATTTTGTTCGCCCCAACCTAAAATGGGTGCTAGAAATTGTATTGGGAAGTAAATGCGACAAGCGTAGTTAAATTACACTCCTCATTGAGTTGTTGTTGTTTTCCGCATATCCTTTCAGAACATCGCTGTCAAAATCGCCATCTTTCAGTTGATTGTTGATTTCTTGACAAGATTAAGCTCAGTAGTTTGCCATTGCTTTCTGAGCGGCCGGCTCACATACCCCGTAAGGTACCAACGCGGCGAGAACCGCTACCGATTCTCACGGAGGTTACGTTACTCACGAGAATATACGGGAATACTGAGAAAGACGATAACTCATTACGCTAGTGAGACGGCCCTCATTGAGTGCTGGTAAGTAAATTTTTGCTCAGTTTTATATGTTCATTTCTTTTATGTTATCGTTTTTTTTTCCTCTTCTTGACCCTCAGTATTCTACGGAATTAGCGAAAAATGTAAGTTCAAATGTCTGGCCTTTCTTCTTTCCGCAATTGCGAAGAAGGGGATAGATATTCAGACACTCGATGTTACCTTAGACATTTGACAACAACAAAATGTAAATAGATGTTGCGTTACACATTTGAAAAAAGAAAATAACTAAAGTAATGTATTAACCAAGTTAATGTTTTAAATAAGTTATAGTGGTAACAAAGATCATGTAGACACTGAACTAATATAATAACTAAGCTTATGTGGTAATTAAATTAACGTAGTAATTATGTTAATTTCAATGAACAAGTCCTTCAAGAAACAAATGAAGATCATAAACTGATTAGAGACATTAGACGCAGACAGTAAAAAATTTTTGGGCATGTTATGAGAAGAAATAAATTGGAGAACTTGGTGACAACTGGTAAGATCGAAGGGAAGAGACCAAGAGGAAGACTTAGAAGCAAATACCTGGATGGCTTGGCCTCGTGGCATGGTCGAGACAGAAACACGGAGCTGATCCACGACTCTGGTGATCGAGTGAGATGGCAAAACATGACCGCCCACGCTTACCGGCATGGCACATGATGCATGGATTATGTTAATTTAGCAATTAAGTTAATTTAGTAACTACGTTAATGTAGCAAACTAAGTTAATGTAGTAACTAAGCTAATGTAGTAACTAAAGTAATGTGTTAGCTATCTTAACGTATGAACAGATTTAAAGTAATAATAAAGATAACACGGTGTCTAAATTAGCGTAATAATTAATTTAATGTAGTAATTAAATTAATGCATTAGCTATCTTAATTTAGTAACCAAGTTAATGTAGTAACAAAGTTAATGTAGTGGTTAAGTTAATTTGGTAAAGTTACAGTGGTCACCAAATTAATGTGGTAACTATGTTAATGCGGTAGCCAAAGAATGTATTAACTAAGTTAAGGTAGAAACTGATTTAATGAATAATTAAGCAAATGAAGTTATTAAATTAATATAATGATTAAGTTAATGTAGTAACTAATTTAATGTAGTAACTAAATCAATGTAGTAACTAATTTAATGTAGTAACTAAATCAATGTAGTAACTAAGTTAATGTAGTAACTATGTTAATTAACCATCCAAGCATACGTTAACCTACATTCAGCGATGTGTAGCACTATGATCTTTCAGAACTACATACAATAAACACACACTTGTAAGCGGAACATCTAGAAACATCTAGAACTAACAAAGCATCTATTACAATTATACTTCCTCATTAGCTGTTGTAACATTTGAACATTACCCATCGTCTGTTCTGTATTATGTATAATATTGCCTACACATTAAAAGTTACTTTCCTACATTCTTAACATATGCGAACACAAGAGAAAGTTTGAATGATTGCTGACCCTATCAGGTAGAACGACGGAAACACCAGAGCGGATACTGTGTGAAATGTACATAACACTTTATATTCTTGGGAATAGGGCCAGCATTGTCCATCTCTACAATTGCTGGTGACTCACTAGCTAAGTGATTCTACATCCGTGTTTGCTGCATTTTGTAAACAATTTAGTATCATCTCATCTGTGTCATCATTATCATCATTCAGTGCCTTGCCGGCTGGCATTTGTATCATACCAATGAGAAACTATAACTCTTGAAAACCAAAACGTGTTGTACGAGGGTAAGTTAATAAGTAAGCCACAAATGGCTGTATAAAAATAACTAAATATGATAACAACTTGAAACCAGTGTTTATTTTTATACATACATTGTCTCTTTATTTCTCAACATAATTTGCACCAACATTGATGCAATTGTCCCATCGTTGTATCAGTCCTCCCAAACCGGCTGCATAGACCTGCATGCTTTGTTTTCATTTACCTGCCATCCCACACAACTGTGTGACTTATCTATTGACTCGACCTAGTATCTTTTTCTACCCAGTTATGAACCGTTTTAAGGGACAAACATTTGTCAGCATAAACACTGAAAACCCACTTTGGAATGAGACATTTCGCGAATGACGCCGAAGTTGAATGTGAAGTGAAAACTTATGTTAGAAAACAGAGCACGTAGTTCTAAGCTGCGGGTTTGGGAAGACTGATAAAACGATGGGTTTAGTGCATCAATGTGGGTGGAAATTATGTTGAGAAATAAAGGGACAATGTGTGTATAAAAATAAACTGGTTTCAAGTTGTTATCATATTTAGTTATTTTTCTACAATCATTTGTGGCTTACTTATTGGCTTCCCCTTGTGTGAGTATCTGCATTTGTGTCTGTCTGACTGTCTGCTTGTCTGTCTTTGTATCTGTCTGTCTGTCTCTCTCTGTCTGTCTCTCTATCTGTCTATATGTCTGCCTATCTATATATATATCTTTGTCTGGTTACCTATGTCTATATGTATATATGTCTGTTTACCTATGTGTATGTGTATACTTGCCTGTCTGCATATTAGTCTGTATGTCTATTTACCTATGTTTATGTGTATATCTGTCTGTCTTTATACATGTCTTTCTGTATATATGTCAGTCTGTTTGTCTATCTATCTATGTCTATGTGTATATCAGTTAGTTAGTTAGTTAGTCGACAGATCATCCTCGTTGCACATCGAACCATTCAGTCCATAAGTGCTCGGATCCCCTCCTCAGTAAATCCCGCAGCGTGTAGCGGCTAACAACGCCAGTTCTGTGTTGGTTTATAAATCTTCTTTGGCTTCCTGCGTAGTGTTCTTGTTTGGCCACCCCTCTTTTAATTTGCTGCTCTCGCAGTCTGGCCATTGTTGTAGATTCACAGTCATCACTTGGTTCACGCAAAAGTCTTACTTCTCGTAGAGCATTCAGAATGTCGGCCTGGTCCATGGCGCGTCCGCCCTCCACAGTAGCCTCACCTGCGAGCTTGTCAGTCCGCTCATGTCCTTGTACTCCCGCATGCCCTGGCACGAAGATGAAACTAATCTTTGCCAGTCGAGCCCGCTCCAAAGGCAGCAACCATTCTCTTCGGATCGACCCCTCCTCTATCCTCTTGATCATGTTCATTGAGTCGCTAAGGAAACAAGCCCTAGTGAATGTCTGTGTCTCGAGCCATGTTATTGCTTTACTTACTGCCATGACTTCCATGGTCAGGCTACTTGTGGTTTCAGTGAAAGCACCAGAGTCCTCCTTCACAATTCTCCCTCCGGCCCGAGCTGTAAAGGCCCATGAGCTTCTCACATGTCGGACGACCGACCCATCTTTGTAGATGACCGCGTCACCGTCTAGCGAATTCTCGAAAATCAACGCTTGTACTTCAGCCTCCACAGCAGCCGGATTTTCATGTCTGGATTTTCTATCTAGTTGGATGCAAACTGAAAAGGATGTGCAGAAGTCTGTTGGCACTTGCACCCACTCCTCGCCAGGTTCTAAGTCCTCAAGTGAACACACCTGTTGAAGAATGTCTTCGGCTTGACCCATCCACGACCGTCCTCTTTTTAACCTGCTGCCCTTCACCTTCCTAATTTCACTATGCAGTGGATGTTGTGTGTTTGAGTTAATTCTGAGGTAGGCGCGTGCCCTGCAACCTTGTATTCTCTCTTCAATAGTTGGAAAACCAAGAAGGTAGCGCATCGCCCTGCATGCTGTATCTCTTGTACATCCAAGAATAATGCGCATAGCTTCATTCTGTATCCTTTCCATCCTTTCTATCTGCTTATGGCTGAGAGTCAGGATTGCCATTGCATATTCCAAAACGGACATGACCAACCCCTCGTACAGAAGACATAGATGGCGCTGTTCACAGTTTGCTGCCGCCATCACCCGCATCGCTGCCAAACCCCGCTTGGCCTTTGTTATCACCTGGTCTATGTGCACATTATAAGCAAGGCTTCGATCAAACCGTATCCCCAGGTAATTCATTGCCTGCGTTCTTTCCACCGTCTCTGAACACAGCATTACCGTTGGTGTTGGAGTGTTGACAATATGATTATTCAACGAGAACCAAGTCACTGTTGCCTTTGTTGGGTTGACCATTGCCCCAGCTTCATCACACCAAGTACTTATGCGATTGAGTTCGGTTTGTAGTTCCACAGCAACCTCCTCTCTATCCTTCCCCTGACGATACACTAAAACATCATCGGCATATGACAATGTCCTGCCAGGTCCAGTGATCTGCTCACTGGTGATTCTCACTGTGTAGGCGTTGAACAGTACCGGAGATAATGGTGATCCCTGTGGTAGGCCAGGATATATTGTTGTTGGTTCCGAAGTCCAACTGCCACATCTAAAAACTACTTTCCGTTGGAAGAGGGCTGCAGCGATCCAACTAAGGAGGAATGGACTTACGTTTAGTTCGAGAAGCTGAAACATTAAAAAATCCAGTGGTACTCTGTTGTAAGCGTCCTCAAGATCAATCGCTGCAGCAAAGGTTTCAATGCCTGAGTGGAAACCTTCATAGACATCCTGGGCAAAGACTGTGTATATCAGTGTGTCTGTAAATATGTCTGTATATCTGTCTGTCTCTCTATCTATGTCTATGTGTATTTTTGTCTGTCCGTATATCTGCCTGTCTGTATATATGTCTCTCTGTCTGTCTATCTAATTGTTCATTATAATTGTTTAACTATAATTGTTCACTATATATGTGTGTGCGTGTGGGAGCGAGAGAGAGAAAAAAAGTGAGAAAGTGGGTGTCAGAGAGAGTGAGAGAGTGAATGTGTGTGTGTGCACGTGCATGCGTGTGTGTGGAGAGAGTGAGAGAGCGAGAAATGGTGGGGGAATTTGTCAGTGCATGCATTCGTACGTGTATGTGTGAGAGTGAGTGAGGGAGTGTGTGCTTGCGTGCATGCGTTCATGCGTATGTGCATGTGTGAGAGAGTGTGATTGAGAGAGTGAGTGTGTGTGTGAAGGATTGTGTGTGTGAGAGTGAGACAGTGGGAGAGTTGATGTGTTAGTGTGTGTGTGTGTGTGTGTGAGCGCGCGCATGCGTGTGAGTGTGTGTGTATGAAAGAATACAGAGAGAGAGAGGGAGAGAGAGAGAGAGAGAGAGAGAGAGAGAAAGAGAGAGAGAGAGAGAGAGAGAGAGAGAGAGAGAGAGAGAGAGATGAGCAGATGCATGTCATGTAACACGCATGTTATGTAACACGCGAATCCATATGTTTTTGTATTCTCATCTGTCATATTATCAGTTAAATACGATTTGATTTTATCATGCGTAATATAAACTCATGTGAATGTGTGTGTGTGTGTGTGTGTGTGTGTGTGTGTGTGTGTGTGTGTGTGTGTGCCTTCTCTGTGTGTATCTCTGTGTGTGGGAGCATCACTATTTTTACGTCACATACTTTTTATGTACACATTTTTCTCCATGTTTAACAGTTTTATGAGATTGCTTATTGTCACATTGTTCTATATAATAACTGAGTGACATGGTCATTGTCTAGGGTTTTCGATGTTCCTGGTATGTCACTATGGAGTGTAAGTAGATCTAGTCACCTGTCTCACATTGCAACTCACCCCAGTAGTACACATCCATCAGTCAGTGAACAAGTTTGATTTGGCGCACATAATCCTTTAATACAGAAAGAACACGGACAAACGGAACATAACTCTATATCTAGAAACAATATAATCCATAGAATATCAATATCCTCCTCACAACTTAACAAGCACACATCACTGCCTTCTCAAGGCCTGCTGAATCTCAAATTCACAAGACAGCTATCCAGCTACTCTCCACGGCTGGATCTCACACAATACCACTCACTTTGGGTTCAGGCCTCCATTAACTATCCAACCCACTTTGGTTTCAGGCCTCCATTAACTATCCAACCCACTTTGGGTTCAAGCCTCCATTAACTATACAACCCCCACTGGGTTTTAGGCCTGCATTCAAAACTCGGAGAACAACACAAGACGGAGATCTCTAACTCCGCTCCTCTCCTTAGACTACCGACCCGCTCGGTATCTAAACATCAACTGTCCTCTCAGGTCTCCTGACTTCACACAAAATACACTGTCCTTCACCCCCATCCCCCCTAGGGGTCTGCTCACACCCGCACCATTATTTTTCATGGCTGGTTGTTTTTCTCGTAGTCTCGCTACTGGGGTCACTCACCTCAATGTCAATGACCCAGGCATATGTCATTACCCCCCTCTTAAAAGAAAACTTCGTTTTCAAACGTTGGGAGAATAATACTTATGAACTATGTTACCCAGACATATTGTCTGGGTAGCCCTAAGTATGGCTCCATGTCACTCTAGCTACCACACTAAATAATACATCGAATGCTCATAGTACACTCCCATATTCCCCACATATCAATACCAACAACTTTCCATCTTGTGTACCAATACATGACTAGTATCTCACATAATAATAATAATAAACATATCATAGGGAACATAATATCTGTGTACCTGCAAGTCTATTAACATCCTCAAGAAGACACAACCTATTTGTGTCCCGACCCTGTATCAGGTGGTTCTTTTCTTGCATCAAACCTCCATCTATTTCTGTCGATGATGTATCTACCTTTTTTGTACCTATTCATCATGGTGCCCATATATTTACAACATCTGTACGCTATCCCTAACCCTGGGTCAGTGATGTCGCGAACACTCTTTTGGCCTGACTCAACTCTCCTATCTGCATATTGCACCGTTACACTGGAGTCTCTGTTTAGTCTGAACTCTTTATTCAATCTTGGCCCATATCCCTGGCACCTTGCTCTCTGCTGCATACGCCTTATACCTGTGTGCCCTGCACATGCACTATCCTGAGCTGATCTAGTATCTCGGTCACTACGTGCTAAGGGTACTACTCCTTGCCCACGTGCAGTTCCGCCATCTGAAAACCGGCGAGTGAGAACATTGTTCTTCCTCTCGAAGCACCATCTACCCTTCTTTGACTGCCTATTTTCTACTCTACTATACCCTTGGAAACATTTGTCCAGAGTAGTATCTTGTCTCTGGGAGTCACTAAAGCTATGTTTGAGATCCATTCTCCCCTGCTCCACTGTACTACCCTTTTCTTTAGTCCCTATGTCTACTTCAAGTGCCTCTTCTACTTCAGCTATACTCTCTAATTTAGGTTTTCTTTTGGTAACTACCTCGTTACTGCTTAAACTATGTTTCTGGTCCCAATAAGCTACTTCCTCTTCTGTACAATCTTTTACTCCTGGCACATTTCCGATGATCAGATCCGCCACTGGTGAGTCTAGCACACACGCTGTCACTCTTCCTGTGATGTATGGTGTTTTCACTGTTATTACGGCTAATGGGTAGAATTCTACTGTCCCGTTGAATGTTATGCATCTAATCTTTTTCCCTGTGTAATCCGAGGGATGTATTAAGCTTTTCCTCACTCCGATAGACGTACATCCGGAATCCCTAATTGTTAACGCTGGCCTATCATTAACGACTCCATGGTGCAGCTTCAGACTTCCTCCTTCATGCACCGCTGATCCTGCTTTCACTGTGTGACCACATATTAAGACCGGCTGACCGTCTTTTTCAAATAGAGGTTTGCATCCACTACAATTCTCGTTGTTAAGCGTCTCAATTACTTGCGCTGCATTAGAGTGCTCTGTTTTTCCCATCGTACACTCATAGCTAACATGCCCTGTCCCGCCACATTTGAAGCAAATAATGTCCTTCTTCCTATTATTTGTTGGCCCACTGGCTGGTTGCACGTCACACTGTGCTGCCTTGTGTCTCCAGCTCCCACAATTCCAACATCCGGCATAACTATTTGGCCGTCTCTGAAAATTCCCCCTTTTGTATGGGTAACGTCCTACTCTACCAACATTGTTTCCTCGAAAAGCATTAGTCTTGAGGTTCTTGTTGTTCATATCTATGTGTTGAATCCACACTTTTCGCCCTTGGTCTGATAACTGGATTCTGGTCCTGTTTAGTGTACGCTGCACAGACTATTTCCTCACTCATTTGTCTACCAATAGAACTGTTAGGATGTGCAGTCATGTAATTTTGCCCTAACTGTGACATTGTGTCTATGTCCTTTGGCTTACGTTCTTCAAAGAAAGCCACTAAGTTTGTATTACATGATGATAAAACCTTGTCTCTTAACACTAAATCCACTAATTTATTAAAATCTTTTCCAACCTTCTGCAAGCTCCATCCATTTATTAAATGTGTTCTTTACTGTAGTTAACAAAATCTGTGAAATCTTGATTTGTCTCTGGCCCTAATTGTCTAAACTTTGTTCTATATCCATGCTCAGTTAGTTGGAACTTTGTAAGCAAACGTTGACGCAAAATAGTGTAGTTGTTTCTTTCTTCCACAGGTAAATTAAACATGGTATCTAGGGCCTTACCCGTCAGAAACTCGCCCAGTCTCATGGCATACTCCCCTTCTGGAATTCCTAACGTTTTCGCTGAAGCTTCGAATCTACCAAGATAAGATTCAAGATGGTCCCTGTCTGTAAAATATGGCAGTTTTAATCTCTGTGACGACTGCGAAGGTCTTCTGCTTTCCTCACTTTGACCCTTCGAAGATAGTTCTAATTTTTTTAACTCAATTTCAGTTTCCTTTTTGAGCTTTTCTTTCTCAATTTCTATTTTCATTTGTGTCTCTCTCTCTTCCTGTAGACGCTTGGCCTCAAGTTCAGCCTGTCCCTGTTCTCTTTCAGCTAACTTTTCTTCTTGTAGGCGTTTGGCCTCGCGTTCATTATGCCTCTCCTCTCTTTCCCAGTGCTGAACTTCTTTCAATTTTGCTTCTGCAAACTCCTGTAACTCTTTACCCTTCAGGCCTAAACTTTCACCTGCTTCAATATATTCCATTAAAGTAGGCATCTTGTACTTGTGGACATGTTGCTGTCTGTCAGCCCCCTATAAATGTAAAGACTCTGCTGCTAGTCTTTATGTACTTCCCCTAAGTACACCACCACTTGCTGTGTACGTAAATTCGTAATACTAATAATATCACTCTATACTCACCCAGTCACTCTACAAGCACTAAGTAGTGAGGGGGAATATCACCTATACTCCCTCGCATATATACCAAATAGCTGTAAAAGAACTCTGGAAATATTGTTAAACATACATATATATACATATACTAATGAATGATACGATAAGTGACTCCTATGAGACGCTATACGCACAAGCCAAGTACACGGAAACGGTGATCACAAAGAAATAAACCACAGTAACATCCACAGGCTTGTGTAAGACGACCACAGTGCGCGTAATAATATAAACTGACCCCGACCACTATACAGTAGAAATGACGAAAGATCACAATAATAACATATATCCGAACACAACAAATATCATATGTAAATAGTATGAAAAGAGAAGAAAGAAAGATATAACACCACAATATACACAGATCTGACGTTAGACACAGAAAGGCATTGTATATAATCCAGGACAAACACTGCTTCACTGCAGAACAAACCAAACCGACCTTTCGATTTACTTCCCAGAAAATATATGATGCACCTAAGAAGATAACTTTTTGCCCTGTCTCCCGACCTTCGCGAAACAACACAAAAATCTCCTACTCCTGACAAACACTGGACCACATACAAATAATTGCGTAACACCCGACAACAATAAATATGACGATGGGAGCAAACAAAATGTCCAAATGGCTGGCCGACAAATATGTGCTTATTAATCTGTCGCCAAAAGTTATTATTTTGATGTTAAAGTTTTTCACAATAGTCTGGAAGTGTCTGTTGGTTAAAATTACGAAATAACTACGACGCTAGATTCCAAAACGACTTATTGATTTGTTGAGTGGTTACTCAATTTCACGTGGTAATCACAAATTCCACCTGTCGAAAAAGTTGAAGGTGATGGTAATTATTCAAAATGTTCTGTCTCGACACAATCCGTCACGTTATTGTACTTTCCCTGGACGTGGTGACAACAAAGCAATAATCCAAACGTATTTTATACCTTCGTTGCGGAGATGGCGCTTTGCTGTATCATATATGTTCTATATTGCCGTTACCCGACAAGATTCAAAAACAAATTTTGGCAGCAAATGTCCAGCTCTTTAACTCTGTACTTTCAGTTCTTTTTGGCAACTATATGCAACCTTGTTTGTGGTGATGACACATAATCATTTGTTGTAAAAAAAAATTTTGCTCATAACAGAATAATGATGACAAAGGGATTTCAACAAAGATGAACAATAAAGTCTGGTTTTCACACAAAACACTTGTTTTGTTCATTCACAATGAGTCATCTTGACCACAATAGGCCGTGGAAATTTCCTGAGTATCTTAAAAAAAAGTCGCTTAAAAGTCGACAGGGTCGACTTCATTGCACCGGGTTTTATCCCATATGGCTCGGTCTCTTTCCGCAGCACGGAAAGCGTCGCACAAAGTACGAACTCCGTATCTTTTAGCGACGACCCACAGGAGTCTCCGAAACATTTAACTCTTAAACCGAAGGGTGCGGCCCGGAATCGATCCCACAACCTTCAGAGCACGAGTCAAACGGCTTAACCACTTCGCCACAGAGACTATCTTTACTCCATATCCCACCCTGACTCACACTGTGAACTCAATTTCTCTTTATCACCTTCAGTGGAAAAATCCTTAGTAAACAATTTCCACACATCCTTCTCAGCCCCACCACGGCTGCTCTTTTAACTCCGTGGAAAGTCACACTTAATCTGTCTGTAAACTGACTGGAAACTTTTTCCGTTATCCACAAAGACCCCTGTCCTGCCCCAACACGGCTGTGGTAGGGGTACTGTCACTACCCCCGTCTGTCACCCCTCCCGGTGAATCAGCAAATGTCAATTCTGTGTATCCTACACATCCATGTAACTCTCCCCTTCCCGAGAGTTTTCCAAACATGTACTTCCCCAGTACCTGGTCGCTGGTGCACCTTCCGTCCTGTTAACTGCGTCGAAAATTCTTGACCAGTCGACCTGCGACCACACAGTGCGATTACCTCGCCACACACACCTGTCAATATCTTTGATTTTCAGTCCTGTCTTTATCACCGACAGCAATACTGTGCTGACTCGCTCTTGTCGCAAACACTTTTTTGTCCACGCGACTCTTCACCTGTCTGCGTTAATTCTCTGACGCCCCGTCTCTTGACCTATGAAACACACCGTACACCTGTCTTCAGCGCGCCCAGGACTTCGCTATGAAATCACTCACTGTTTGTTGTGTATTTGCCGCGCGCTGGCTGTTTTTGATGTACTGTGGTGGCCTTTCGTGAACTGTCTGCTAGCTTCAGCACTACTGTCTGGTATCAAATTTACCTGGTTTCTTGTGAACTCTGTATTACTTCTCGGACATTTTTGGCATTGACCGTCTACTGAAAATGGTGTTTATTCCTTGTGCCATAATTGTTGTTGTAAATGGGCATCCGATTAATGTCTCTGATCATAGTTTTCTCTGTAAACGACGAGTTCACAGATAAACGGAATGACAACAATGTCTATATTGTTCTTGATCGGACGAAGCCTCCCAGATAACTCAATATTACACCGTTTTCCTTGACCGGACGAGCGTTCCAGATAATGTCACATTGTTCTATAAAATAACTGAGTGACATGGTCGTTGTCTAGGGTTTTCGATGTTCCTGGTATGTCACTATGGAGTGTAAGTAGATCTAGTCACCTGTCTCACAATGCAACTCACCCCAGTAGTACACATCCATCAGTCAGTGAACAAGTTTGATTTGGCGCACATAATCCTTTAATACAGAAAAAACACGGACAAACGGAACATAACTCTATATCCAGAAACAATATAATCCATAGAATATCAATATCCTTCTCACAACTTAACACGCACACATCACTGCCTTCTCACGGCCTGCTGAATCTCAAATTCACAAGACAGCTATCCAGCTACTCTCCACGGCTGGATCTCACACAATACCACCCACTTTGGGTTCAGGCCTCCATTAACTATCCAACGCACTTTGGGTTCAGGCCTCCATTAACTATCCAACCCACTTTGGGTTCAAGCCTCCATTAACTATACAACCCCCACTGGGTTTTAGGCCTGCATTCAAAACTCGAAGAACAACACAAGACGGAGATCTTTAACTCCGCTCCTCTCCTTAGACTACCGACCCGCTCGGTATCTAAACATCAACTGTCCTCTCAAGTCTCCTGACTTCAAACAAAAATACACTGTCCTTCACCTTATCCCCCCTAGGTGTCTGCTCACACCCGCACCATTATGTTTCATGGCTGGTTGTTTTTTCTCGTAGTCTCGCTACTGGGGTCACTCACCTCAATGTCAATGACCCAGGCATATGTCACTCGTGACAATTGTCAGCGTATGTGTGTGAGTAAAGTGTGGGAGTTTGTTCATATTAGTTTCAATGCTAACGTGAGACATTTTGTATGTGTTTAGATGTGAGGAGGTGTTAGTGTGTGTGGAGGATGTGTGTGAGTGTGAGGATATGTGTGGGTGGGGGATGTGTGGCTGGGGGTATGCGTTTGGATGGGTTGGGGTGTGTAGGTTTTGGTGGGTAGTGATATTTGTGGGTGTTGGTGGGATGTGTGGATGGATGTGTGGGGGTGAAAGTAGGGGTGTGGGAATGGGTGTGGGGGATGTGTGTATGGGTTTAGGATATGTGTATGGGACAGGTGCGGGGTGTGTGTGTGTTTATGTGGGTGGACATATGTGGATGCTTTGAGGAAGTATGTGTGGGTGGCGGGGTTGTGTGTGTAGGGGATTGTGTTGGGAGGATTGGGGATGCAAGGGCGGGTGGGGAGAAGTGTATGGTGTGTGGTTTTGAGATATGTGTGCGGTGTGTTAGTGGGGGATGTGTGCATGGTGTGTGGTTGGGGGGTATGTTTGTGGTGGTATGGGAGAGGATATGTGTGTGGGGGGATAGTGTGTGGTGTGGGGGATGTGTGTGATGGGTGCGGGGAATGTGTGTGTGGGTGGGGTATATGTGTGGTTGAGTAGGGGATGTGTGGTGTTTGGGGGAAGTATGTGAGGGTGTGTGGGTGGGAGATGTGTGCGTGGATGGGGAATGTGTGAGTGGGGTGTGTGAGTGGCTTAGAGGTGTAGGTGGGTGAGGGATGCGTATGTGTCGGGGTGGGATGCGTGAATGGGTGGATGATGTGTGGGTAAGGGTATTGTGATCGAGAGATGTTTGGTTGGGGGTGGGTGGGTGGGGGTGTGTGGGTTCGTAGTGGAGGATGTGTGCGTGAGTGAGTGTGTGTTGGTGGACGGGTAGGGAATGCGTGTGTGGGTGGGTAGAGGTGTGTGGTGTTTTGGTTGGGGATATTGGGTGGGTGAGGTATGTGTGTGTGGGTGGAGGATTCTTGTGGTGTGTGGGTGGGGGTATGTGGGGTGGATGGGTAAGGGTATCTATGTGGGTGTGGGTGGGAATATTGTGTGGTATGTGGGTGGGGGATATGTGTGGGGATGTGTGGTGGTATGTGGGTGTGGGATGTGTTGGTGAGGGATATGTGTGTTTGCGGTGCGTGGGTTGGGAATATTGCGTGGTAGGGGATGTATGTGATGTGCGGGTGGGGATTGGGGTAAGGCATGTGTGGGTGGGTGGAGGATGTATGTGTGGATGGTGGGGGTGTGTGAGTGGATTGGGGATGTATGGGTGGTTATGAAGATGTGTGTGTGTGGGGGGGGGGGGGGTAGGGAGATGTCAGTTGGTGGGGATGTGTGTGTATGGTTTCGGGATGTGTGAGTGGATGTGCGATGTGTGGGTTGGTGGGGGATTGTGTGCGTGGGCGGGGAATATGTGGTCAATGGAGATGTGACTAGGGGATGGGTGGGGAGAGGATGTGTGGGTTATGATGTGTATGTAGGTGGGCGTGGGATGTGTGGGTTGGTGGGGAATGTTTGTGGGTGGCGAGTCTGTTTTGGTTGGGGGAACAGGTGAGGGGAGTGTGTGTGGGTGGGGGATGTGCGGAGGGGGCTGGGTCGGTTGGTGGGGTATGTATGTGTCCCTTGGTGTGCGTGTGTGTGGGTAAGTGGGGGTATGTGTGTGGGTGGGGTGATGTAGGGTATGTGGGAGATGGGCCTCATAACATGGTAATTTTTTTACTTGTTTATGTTTACAAAATTCATTTCAAAATGTTTATTTTTCTTCCTATGTAAATGTATAATGCTCTTGATGAACGAAAGACGAGTGATTGGAAGGACTGAATGTAAGACGGGCCTGTGCGCCCAATTTGTGACCCTAATAAAGTTGATTTGATTTGATTTGATTTATCTATCTGCTAATGTCTATGTGTATATCTGTCTGCCTTTATATCTGTCTGTCTGCATATCTGTCTGTCTGTGTGATTATCTGACTGTCTGTCTATCTACCTACTAATAGCAATGTGTTTATTTGTCTGTCTGTATATCTGTCTGTCTGAAGGTATATCTGTATATCTCTCTGTGTGTATCTGACTGTCTGTCTATCTATCTATGACTATATGTCTGTCTGTCTATCTGACTGTCTCTTTGTCTGTCTGTCCTGTAGACTACAATCATGAACACACCGGACAGAGTTGACCATGTGGACAGTTTTCACTCGTCACTTCCGATACCTGGTGTCTGGAGGTCACGTGATACAGAGTTCAAAGAGTGAAGAACTGAAATAGCACAGTCGCTAGCTCACATATTGACCACTACAGTGGTCCCGAGTTCACTTCCCTATAGTGGCGGCAATGTGTTTCCTGGTTTAGGGTTCTGATACCGATACACATAACATATGTCATCGTGTTTTGCAAGACGGCGTAGTCTTTCATACCAGTACACACCATCTCCTTGTACTTTCCCAGAAACGTATCCACAGACACAGGGATGAGAGTCAGAGAATCCCCCAGATGGTTGTCGGAAGACATCCTCGTCCAGTAGGGACTATCTTGAGTCACAAGTGATACCAGACAGTCATCTTGCACAAACCTAGATGGTTGACGGCAGACATCTGTCACGGAATCACTGGAGATGTCGACCAGAATTATGGATTGCCAGAGACAATCTTCTCTAAGCCGCCGCAACTCTTTGTTGCTGGGGAAGGTGTCCCTGATCAACGCCGACCAAAATTCTTTGAGTACAGGGGAAGGATTTCCCTGATCAAGGGGAGACCAGTCGGTATATTGTTTACCCCGATCCGAGAATGAGAGAAAGAGAGTCTATCAGCACCTGGCTTCTGGCCAATTCAGTGACGTCATTCAGGCACACAGTTCTCGGCAGTCTGGATAAAAAGTTTGCAATCAGTTGGCCAGATGGATTGAAACGAAATGGAGTGTTATTCTATTACAGTTCTAATTAGGAAAAGAAACTACTGTGTCCAGTGTTGATTACGGTCGACGGACATTTGTCTATAATGTGAATTTGTGGTTTCGATTCTAGAAAGGAATATATTACATAAGGTATTTAATGGATAGAGATTATGTATAAGTAATTAAGTGCAATGCTTCACAAATCGTCTGCAACGCGCGCCGGAATAATATCACCGGGAAAGGGAACCGAGTGGGGTTTACTCAGTTAGGCAAAATTGTGTTGCATCAGAAATGTGTTCTCGAGGAAAATGTGATCAGCCAGTTCGGTGTTAGAAAAAGGCTGGCAGACAAATGTGTGATAGGCGTTGTGGGAAACTGATATAGGAGCGTTGGCAGCAGCAGGCTGATGCGTTGCTTAAACTAGGTTGAGTGGTATATCGTTTAACTCGGCAGGTTAAGACCAATGTCGTGGGATGATATTCAGGGAGATTGAGGGTGGTTGGAGGGATAAAGGAAATGTCAATGGTAGGATCTTCCGGTAGGGTGTCTACTGGGGTTTCTTCGCTTTTCCTTTAGTCTTTCCTTTTCTTACCACGTCTCAGGCCAAAGTGATGAACTCCGCTGCCTTATGCCAGAGTTTAGTTATATGTTGATCAGGATATAAATATCTGAGTACGGCCTTCGGCCTACACTCACATATAGTGGGTCTGAATCGGGTTTCTCTCAACGGGTGTTCTCTCTTCGACAGGTTCTACTGTATCTGAGAACTTAAGGACAACTCAGAGATGTGGACAATGGCAGTAACACCGAGTGCAGTTTTGCTAAATGGCCTCTGCAATTGGACCCTTTTCCACAAAGAGGGTCTGCCAAATCATGGTCACGACTGAGTCAAGATTGTCTGTCAGGGAGAGAATAGTTTGTCAGTGATTGAGTTCCCAAAACAGCTGAGTTTAATGAACTGTAAATACCTCAAGTGACAATGACTGTATTATATAGAGAGGTTAGAATAGTGATGAGAATTAATTAATAACATTAATGTGACAGGAAGAATGTATTATAACAGATACCATCAGTTTTCTTTTGGAATCTTGTGAGACATGTGCAAGTGTTCCTAGGTCACAGGATTTTACGGATGTATCGGGTACACCGTGTGTGCCGAACTCATGGACATAATTCTACCACATTCAACATTAGTAACCAGGCACCCAGACTATCTACGATCAACTGGAAGAGGTCGACCCCTGGCCGGAGAGACGCTTCATTCGGTGAGGTCCCTCTGAACTTGCTGTGTTGTGATGTTGTATGGCCAGAACACTATGATGAAAGCGGAAGTTGATCCTGAACTGACTGGTCTTATCTCGCATACATAATAGACTATACTACAGACGTTCTATACACATACATACTCCCGTGTGTTGCCGGGGCCCATAAGGGAAGCAAAGAATAGTAACACTGTAGCCTACCACGCATGTCGTAAGGGGCGACTAAGGAGGCTTGATGGTTCCGTCGCCCTGCTACTGAGTGAGTGCGTGGCGCGACACTGTGAGCTGTGAGTTTCGTGTGAAATGCTTTTGAATCTGCCTGAGGTGTTTTGGAACGTGACTGCATGTTCAGAGTGATGGCAGGTGGCTATGTTCCAGAGTTGACCGGTTTTTGCCTTATGCAGAAATGCGTGGCTGCTGGGCTTCTGGTTGATTGCCACTGCCATCAGCGATGAACTGTATTTTCGTGGTTTGTGTGGGTGAACATCTAGGAAACATTCAGATAGGAAAATGACAGCAGATTCCATCAGAGATGAACTGGGTGTTTCGTGGGGGATTGGTGTGTTGACATTCTGGTGGCGGCATTATGCACAGTATATCTGTGCGGGTTGTTGTTTGTCGAGACTCCTGTCTTTTCCACTTTTCACATTGGGCAGTGGGGAGCGTTTTGTGTGATATTCACTGGCACAGGAACGGAGCATAATGTGGACGACCCGTTGCTGTGAAGTTGGAACTGCGACTAACTAACTAACTAACTAACACATACATTGCACACACGTGACACTTTTCTTTATTAAATTATTTTATCATTTGTTAGAAGCCAGAGTTGTGTGGTATGTTCTGGAGGAATATGAAAAGGGGTATTGTCCCATGGTAAGAAGTGAGAGAGATAGTGATCCAGAGACTGAAGGGGTTGTGTAGACGAAGGTCAACTAGATTCCCAAACTGGTGATATAGAATTAAAAGAGTGTGCTTGTTGATTCCTCTCACCTAAGGGACAACAGGTGACAACATCCACGTCCGGTAGGCACTATCATGAGTCACATGTGATACCAGACAGTGAAACCAACGGATTTAGAACAGAAAGTTGGAGAGTCAGTATCAGAGATAGACTATGAATACGAATCAGAGGTTATAATATAATAAATTTTCGTTATAGGCCTATAAATCATGTTTTTGGCCTTCGCTCTCTTTGAACTCAAGCGTAGTCCATATACATGGTACTACTAGGATGTACATTGGACTGATTTTTCGTGTCGATTAGATTTCCCTATTACTAGTGTCCTTGGCCATCATGCAAACCAACATCGACTTCTAAGGTACCTGTAATTGACGTCCCCAAGTCAAGTACAAGAAGTCAACGTTTTAGTCCAAGTGACCGGTGTAGAGTTTGAACCCGCTACCTCGACATCAGCACACCGGAAGTTTAAGAGCGTGTGCTCTTGTCTATTCACCCATACTGATTTATGGTTCTACATGGGACAGACACAGCAGTGACACTTGCAAGGGCAAGAGATCTGCAACAGCTACTGGACATTGCAGCACGTATTCTCTTCATCTTTTGCCCTCTGTCCCCCACTGCTGGCCTTTGTAGCACGTAAGCTTTTCTTCTTCTGCCCTCTGTCCCTCACTGCTGGGCATTGTAGCACGTATTCTGTTCTTCCTTTGCCTTCTGTACCCCACTGGAACATATGTCCCTCAACCAACTCATTCCAATCCCCCAATCTTAGCTATCCCAGACAGTTCTGTCCATATCCTTCCCATATTGTTCATTTCTGTTTCTACTTCTCCGAGAGTTTTTATGTCTTCCTCTGTTTAGTTTCCCTGTGGGTTCCAACTTTAATACTCCTCATCATTATCATCATCATCATGTGTCATGCCGATAAGCGTGAGCGGTCATGTTTCGCCATCTCACACTATCACCAGGGTCATTGGTCAGCTGTGTGTTCTTGTCTAACCCATACCCCGTGGTCAAGCCATCCAAGTATTTACTTCTCTGTCTTCATGTTGTTCTTTTCCCCTCAGTCTTGCCAGTTGTCACGAAGTTCTGCAATTTAATTCTTCTCACAACGTGTCCACAAAATTATGACCGTCTGCGTATAATTTCTATAATCTGTTTACCATTTTCATTTGTTTCTTGTAGGACTTGGTGGTTGGATTTTCTGTTTATCCATGGTAATCTTTGCATTCTCCTCATAGACCACATTTCCATAACCATAAGAAGGTTTTCAGCGTGTTTTGCTCATTGTCCACGCTTCACATCCATACAAAATTAAAGGTTCTATGAAGCAGTTTAAAACTCTTTTTCTCGTTGCAATTGTCATCTTTTTATTGGTCAGCGTGTTTTCAATCTTGCAAAAGGCTTTCTTCGCCATGGCGGTTTTTGTTCTAATCTTTTTCAAGGCATCTCCCGTCAGATTTTATGACTGTTCGGAGGTAATTGACAGATTCACTTGCTTAAGAATATTCCCATTTACTTGTGTATTACACTGAGGTATTTCCTTCTTCCTAGTGACGACCATAATCTGCGTCTTCTGTTACGTGTTAAGCCGGAACTAACCGGCGAGGTGATCGCCCTGGGTAGCAATGCTACAACATAAACAAGTTCACGGAGTTAAAGGGCATTCCCCGGGGAGTGTGCAAAGAAGGGTTAAAAGACAGTGGAAAACATTGACGAGGACAGTTGAGTTTTGGGACCCGACAGTGGAGGTCGGCGGTCTGGGAAGTGGAATGATTGCGGAGTTAGCGAGAGAACTCCGCCCTGTGTTTTAGTGATAGTAATTCCGAGGCTAAGTATTAAAGACTGAGCCCAGTTATCAGCAGCCATAGTGGTTGGGACTACGTGTACTGTACCTGTGCCTATGCAATGTATATATATATATATAATGATGAACGTTCCTGGGGAATAATATTGTATCCAGTGGTTCAAATTAAAGTATTATGTGCGCAGTCTGGTGTTGGGTATTGATGCATCGTGGTTGATCAGTCGTTCAACACAACATTCACACAGACATCCTCTAGACACAACCATAGCCAATCCTCTATGTCAATCCTACCTTGTGACATCTTCTAACAATTTAATTCTATCCCTAGTTGTTCACTGTATGCAGCTATCGCTTACTTTAGTACTAGACAGTGCAAAACCAGAAACAAAAACAAACAAAAAAGTAAAATGACAGCATTTTACTCGAATATAACGAAAACAATAGGGAATGCATGGTAGGAACAAATGGAATACACTCAGAATCCTCTACCAGAAAATCCGGAGTGCGAGAATGCTTGTCTGGTCTCCCCACTTATTCAGAACAGGACACAATAGATTACGCAACACCATGTATACAAAATTCAAGATTGGTGACTCAGCCATGTGTACATGTGGATTGGCGTCGCTGACAGCAGAGCACATACTCCAAGATTGCCTAAACTACAACATATCCAGGCGAACCTTCTGGCCTAGAGAGACAACAGTGGAAGATAAACTCTATGGACCGCTGAGTGAACTAAAAAAGACTGTTAGATTCATACAAGAGACAACATTGCAGTTATAGACATATTTCAAGCGAACGAAAGAAGAAGAAGATTAATAACCTATATAGGCAGCATATGTAAAGAAATCAACCAAACACATACAGCAACAACAGCGCATGAAGAACAGAACACAGAAGAAGAACCAACGGCGAATTATATCATTAACGAACTCTTATATGCGGACGATCAAGCACTAATTTCACAGTCAGAAGTAGAATTACAAGTCCGCATAAATACTCTAAACGACGTGTACAATCAACATAATTTGAAAATTAGCATCAGTAAAGCAGGGGTAATGATAATAACCAAAGATGAACTGTGGAGGCCGGACGCGCCATGGACCAGGCTGACATTCTGAATGCTCTACGAGAAGTAAGACTTTTGCGAGAACCAAGTGATGACTGTGAATCTACAACAATGGTCAGACTGCGAGAGCAGCAAATTAAAAGAGGGGTGGCCAAACAAGAACACTACTCAGGAAGCCAAAGAAGATTGATAAACCAACACAGAACTGGCGTCGTTAGCCGCTACACGCTGCGGGATTTGCTGAGGAATGGATCCGAGCACTTATGGACTGAATGGTTCGATGTGCAATGAGGATGATCTGTCGACTAACTAACTAACTAAAGATGAAAGAAGAAAACAAAAACAACAAAGATTCATCTAACAGAACACTCCCTGAAACAAATAAAGAGCTTCAAGTACATATGAAGTATAATATCATCAAATGGCAAATCAGAAGACGAGGTCGAAAATAGACGCAGTAAGGCAAACCAACGTTTTTTTTTTTTTTTGGTCAAATGGCACCAATAATACAGAACAGACACGTATCAGTAGATACTTTAAAAAAAAGCACTCTGCGCCGCAATCGTCCTACCAACTCTATGCTGCCAATATCAAACCTGGACTATAACAGAAAGAGAGAACAGAAAAATTACCACAAGGGAAATGTGTTTTCTGAGAAGAATACTCATTATATCAAGAAGAGAAAAAAATCAGAAACGATGAAATCAGGACTAAAGTGGGTGTTTAGCAGCGTTAAATTTTATTAGAAAACATGATGTTAAATGGTTCGACATTTATCTGGGCTACCAACTGACAGTGTACAACAACAAGCAACTATATACGACCAAATGAAACCAGTAGAAAAGACCGACCATGTAGACGATGGACTGATGGAATAATAAAGACAACGGGAGTCTCGATATACTTGCATGATGCCCATAAACGGACACTCTCCCGATGTTTATGCTTCACATTGACACAGCAAGGTACAACGATGAGATGAGTATGATTATTACAAAGAAAACAGAAACAACGGTTACATCAATCCTTAAGTGATTGGAAAATATCGACTTAATATCATATCAACGATATCCCTAACTGGTTTGGGACATGGTTTACTTGCAAATCATATTTTTTCAAGGGCTAACAGGCATGTAAAGGCTTACCAGCCAGGGAAGAAAATAAAACGTTGACCAAAAGGCCCGCCTGATAAAATATATATATGCAATCTCAGCTAACGCTACACTTACCAGCCAGAGAAAGAAATAAAACGTTGACCAAAAAGGCCCGCCTGATATCAATATATACAATCTCAGCTAATGCTACACTTCAGATTTGGTCTCCCATGGTGACAGAATGGCCAAATGGATAAGAGCGCTTGCTCGGGGTTGCTGATGCTGAAGTAGTGGGTTCAAACCCTACACCGGTCAGGTGTACTGAAATATTGACTTCTCGTCCTTGATTTGGGGACATCAATTACAAGTACCTCTGAAGTCGGTATGGGTTCTCTGATGGCGAGGGACACTGGTAATAGGTAAAGCTAATCCACACACATCAGTCCACTACATTTGAAGTAGTACCACATGAATGGACTACGCTTTAGTTCAAGGCAAGCGAGCACAATAAAGCTCTGTGTTCTTGTCTCGATTATGCCATGTAGCCCAGACATCCAGGTATTTACTTCTCTGCGTTCCCCTTGTTGTTTTCCCCTCAATCTTGCCAGTTGTCACCAAGTTTCAACAAACAACCACAAACGTCACAGGCAAAGTCTAATTTATCTCAACATTTTACGATTTTAATTTGTTTCTTGTAATACTTGCTCAATAGTTTTTATGTCTGTCCGTGGTGTTCTTTGTATTTTCCTCAGAAACCACATCTCCGCTTTTATTGAGTGTTTCTCAGCTTGTCTGCTAGTTGTCCACACTTCACATCTATGTAACAGTACATTATCTATGTTCTACATAAAACAACAAGTATTTATTATTCAATTTCATGAATTATCTAAATAATCAGATAGCTGCATTGACTGAAGGAGAAGGTCGCGTGAGTATGAATATAACGACATGTACAGGACGCAACTCCACTTCATGATAAGTGTGTGCTTGACTGTACTCACGTCATCCTTATCTACACAGATAGTTGCTAGCATGACTACACGTGTTTTTGCTGTTTTAACCTTGTCCTGGTATACAGATGATTGCAAGTATATTTGTTTGCTTCCCTGTTATTTTCTCCGTTCATTGTTAACATATTATTGCATGTATATCTATATACTTTCCTGCTGGTTTCTCCGTTCATTGTAAACAGCTGATTACAAGTATATCTACATACTTTCTTGCTCTAGTCCCCGTGTCATTGTAAACATTGCTAAGAATCATCTTGCAAAGAGTTAGGAAGAAAATACAACCCAAAATAGGAGAAGAACAATGTCGGTTTGTATAAGACAAGGCTACAGTAAATGCTGTGAATATGCTGAGAACATTAATTGAACGTTCTATAGAAGTTTAAAAAAAAGACTTACATCTTTGCTTTATTGACTATGCAAAGGCTTTCGATAAAGTAAGACATGTCAACATGATGGAGATGCTTGGAGATCTACAAACTCATGAGACTCGTAAGAACATATATTGGAAACACGCTGCCATAAGAGAGGTGTGAGACAGCGAAGTGTATTATCTCCATATCTTTTTTTCCATGTGTAGTAAAAATATTTTAGACATGTTGACGATATGAAAGGAATCATCATTGGCAGACATAACATACATAACATTAGTCATGCGGCTGATAAAGTATTGACTGCAGACAATGAGCAGGATCTACAACATTTAATAAATGCGATTGTTGCACACAGTGAGCAACTTGGATTAGAATTAAATTGTAAGAAGACGCATATTATGGTCGTCACTAAGAAGAAGGAACTACCACAGTGTAATATACATAATGGGAATGGGAATATTCTTGAACACGTGAAACGGTACAATTATCTGGAAACAGTCATAACATCTGATAGGAGATGCCTTGAAAAGATTAGAACAAGAATCGCCACGGCGAAGGCAGCCTTTTACAAGATGAAAAACATACTGACCAATAAAAAGATATCAATTGAATCGAGAAAACAAGTGTTGAGGTGCTACATAGAACATGCACTTTTGTATAAATGTGAAGCGTGGACAATGAGCAGACAAGCTGAAAAACATCTGAAGGCTGTGGAAATATGGTTTCTGAGGAAAATGCAAAGAATACCATGGACAGACAGAAAAACCAATGACCAAGTACTACAAAAAACAATTGAAAATCGTAAATTGATTAGATAAGTAGACGTAGACATTCACAATTTTGTGGTCACGTTATGAGAAGAAATGGATTGGAAAACTTGATGACGAGCAAGATCGATGGGTAGAGAACAAAGAGAGGGCAGGGCGTATATACCTGATGGCTTGGCCACGTGGCATGGTGGAGACATGACCGCCCACGCTTACCGGCATGGCACATGATGATGATATAAACAGAAGATTGCACTTTCCTGCTCTAGTCCCTATGTCATTGTAAAGAAATAATTGCAAGCATATCTATACACTTTTCTTCCATTTTCTCGGTGTCATTGTAAACAGATGATTGCATGTACATCAATACACTTTCCTGTTCTTTTTCTCCTTATTAATGAAACTGTTGAGGGCAAGCGAGCAAGAGATAGACAACGATACAAGTGGGAAGATAACATCAAGAGATGGACGCACATCAGCCTAGCAGTATGTACAGTCAGGGCGAGAGATAGTGTTGGAGATTTATTGCAGCCAACATTCATTGTGGAGACGGCACATGATTGATTGATTAATTGTTTAAACTGTCAAAGAAATGTGAAGTTAATCAATCAACAGGTCATCCTCATTGCCCATCGAACTATTAATCAATAACTGCTCAGATCCTCTCCTCGGTATCTCCCTCAGCATGTAGCAACTGACGATACCAGTTCTGTGTTGTTTGACGATTCTTCTTTGGCTACCCGCATGGCGCTCTAGTCTAGCGTTACCCTATTTGATTTGATGTTCTTGCATTCTGTTAGAGTTGTGGAACCACTTCCATACCTTGAGTCATCTACTTGTCCGGTCTCCCTGAGGTGTTCAGGATGTCGTCTTGGGCCTTTGATCGTCCACTCCCCACAGCAGCCATGCCCGTAGTCTATCTGAGCGTTCCATTCCTTTTAGACTCTTGTTCCCTGGCACAGAATTGAAACATATAATCAGTCTTAACCTCCTCAGAGATTCAAACCATTGCTTTCTGGCCCAGCCCTTCACGACCTTCGTTAGCATACTCATGGAGTCACTGAGACAATATGCACGGGTGACAGTCTGTGTATCCGGCTACGCTATTGCCTTTGTTACTGACATGGTTTCTGTGGTTAAACTGATTAGGGCCACTGCCACGGCTTCGATGTCTTCCCTAGCAGTGTGGGTGTGAAATTTATTGCCTTCATATGCTCTATGCCACGACATAATGTCATGTGCCTAATTCCTTACATTGCCACCTTTCTTTCGCTTCTAGCTTGCTTCAGCTCACTGATTAACAAGAATAATTCGTCTAACATTGGGAACCCGTCTCATCTTCCCTCACGGCCTCAATGTCTAACACAGTTTCATTTAACTTCCAAACCTGTAACAAGACCCTCGGGGCTTGGACAGATATGTTACCAATAGTTATATCCTCAGCCTTTGCTCCGACAACCCCAATAAGACTTTACATCTACAGGGCCCCACACAAGCCGGGACAGCTGGCCTTCCCTTCCCACCTATGGATTCCTACCCACAGGGGGCTCGGACAAAACAACAGTCATACCTATACTCCAAGCCATGGTCAACAAAGCAAAATTTAACTTAATAATACGTCACACTAATCTCAGAGAGGGAAGACAACATATGTACAACGCTGAATGAGCGCGGTGAGAGGATCTACAGGTGATGGGCCATCATCACGTAGCATGTGATCTCTGTTCGTACCGTCGTCCATTCGTTGCTAACCACTCACCCGATGAACCTCCGGTGCAAAGGAACTCCAAGGCGCAGATCACTCTGGAGTCTTCTCCGTCCACGGTGAGTATGATATCGGACTGGTCGGGCGTATGTCTGATATCTGACTGGTACTTCAACACTGTTGGCTGGTCGTCCCTCGATGACGAAATCACTCGCAACAGATTTCGCACTACTGATGAAACATGGGCGAACCTAGGGTTCTAGGTGTCCCCATCAGATGGTAAGTACTGCAGCACAATAGAAGAGCATGGTAACTCTTCAGCATCACAAAGTCAATTGCAATACCTATTCAACAACATAAGACTGGAGCGTTGGCTCCTACCCACGGGCATTATCACTATTCAACAACTCCAACTTAGGAATGTAATGACTCAGCGCCCTTGCACTGTCACTATTCAACACCACCAACTTATGAGTATAATGACTCAGCACCCTAGCAATGTTATTGTTCAACACCACCTAGGAATGTGGTAGCTCCCTACCATGAACTGGTTCAGATGGTCATCATAATAGCAGACTATTGTTGTGTTTGTACAATGCTGACCAAGTTCAAGGTTTCCGAGATGATCACAAAAGTAGACCCACATTGAAGTTGGATAAATAACTATACATTGGACATCGCTAATACCCGGCTGGGTCTGAAACATATTTAAACTAGCCATAGTAGTTGCTGGTTCACAAGAGTTCACTTCAGCCAACACAACTCGAATAAATGTCATCAAGAATACACATATTTATAGAGGTTTCCCTCAGAGTTCTCATAGGAATACACCCGTTACCTTACACGCGTGAATCAGGAGACGCATCAGTCCTAGACCCCATCTGGATCTGTTGACCAAATCTTCGTCGGACTCGTAGCGGTTGTCTCAGCTTAGACACACCGTGAACTTCCTAAAACTCACGTTTCTCATATGTGTTGACTCTGACAGATTCATGTGACCGCTCCCAGTATTTCCCCCAAACCTCATATTGATTGGCACTGGAACGAGTTGGTCCAATTGAGTTCATGGTATAACTCTAGAATCTCCATCGTATAAACAGATCCTGAAACAAGGAGGTCGGTGAGAGTAATCGGCTACAACTGCTACATACATGCACATAAACAACATCAAATGCACCAGAACATAATATCATAACACAATGAAATAGTAGATCATCAACATAGTAGATCATCTCTCCCGACACAAACTCTTTTGCACCAGAATGAGATTTTGTCGTTGTCTAGGTTCTAATACTTCTACTATCTCACTGCAGAATGGACGCTGAGCTTGCCACCTCTCTCACACCACAAGTCACCAATGCAGCACACATCCGCGCGTCAGTGAACAAGAGTTAATTTGCGCACATCAATTCCTTTAATTGACGAATGAATACGGACATACGTAACATATAAATCCAGGAACACTACTTCTCACAGAATATATCTTCCTCACAATTGAATACTTCGAATAACACTGCCTCTCAAGGCCTACTTAATATCCTCCAACACGACAGTTGTACTACTAGCCACTCTTCACGGCCCGAATTCATTCGATCCAACCCACACTGGATCTAAGCCTCCGTTAACTATCCGACCCTCTCAATGGCTAGGCTTCAATTCACTATGACTGCTGATAATCGGGCTCAGTCTTTAATCCTTAGGCTCAGACTTCCTATCACTGAAAACCCACAGGGCAGAGTTCTATCACTAACTCCCCTATCATTCACTTTGCAGACCACGGACCTACACTCGTCTGGTCCCGACACTCAACTGTCCATCCGACCCTCTCGGGATCTCGACTTCAACTCTCCCCAGTCAATCTTTTTCACTGTCTTTTAACCCTTCTTGCAGCCCTCCCTAGCCTCCACACACCACTAACCCCCAGCTCAAACTGTCTGCCCCCCCCCCAAATTACACTAGCCAGCTGACTTCTCCTCAACTGCCCCTTCAATCACTGTCTTCTCATTTGCCCCCTCCTGGGGACTTACAACCCGGCCCTATTTTACCTCGTGAACTTGTTTATGTGTACCATTGCTATCCAGGACACTGACCTTAATGTCAATGACCCCAGGCATTTGTCACTACCCCATCCTCAAAAGAAAACATCGTTTTCAAATGTTGGGAGACTAATACTTATCAAATATGTGACCCAGACACATTGCCTGGGTAGCCGGAAGTATGACTCCATCTCACTCTAGCTACCACACTAAATAATACATCGAATAATCATAGTAAACTCCCATATTCCCCATACATCAATAAAAACACCTTTCCATCTTGTGTACCAATACATGAGCTAATACATCACATAATAGTCAACACATCATATAAAACATAATATTCGTGTACCTGCAGGTCTATTAACATCTCGAAGAACACGCAAACTTTTTGTGTAATGACCCTATATCAGGTGGTTCTTTTCTTACATCAAACATCCACTGATTCCTGTCGATGATGCGTCTACCCTTCGTGAACCTATCACTCATGGTCCCTCTATATTTAAAATACATCTGTTATTCCTAACCATGGGTCAGTGATGTCGTTAGTACTCTTTTGACCTAACTTAACTTTCATATGTATATCTTGCACCATTGCACCGGATTCTCTGTTTAATTTGACCTCCCTATTAACTCCTGGCCAATATACCTGGCACCCTGTTCTCTGCTGCGTACGCCTTCTTCCTATGTGCCCTGCCAATGCAATATCCTGAGCTGTTCTAGTATCGGTCTCTAAGTGCTAAGGGTAGTACTACTTGCCTCCGTGTAGTTTTGTCATCTAAAAAACGGCGATTGAGAATATTGTTCTTCCTTTCAAAGCACCATCTACCCTTCTTTGATTGCCTATGTTATACTTTGCTACCCCCTTGGAAACCATTTTCCAGAGTAGTATCTTGTCTGTGGGATTCACTAAAGCTATGGTTGAGATCCATTCTCACCTGCTCAATTGTACTATCCTTGTCCTCAGTCCTTATGTATACTTCAAGTGCCTCTTCTTCTTCTTCAGCTATACTCTCTAATTTAGGTTTTCTTTTGGTAACTACCTCGTTACTGCTTAAACTATGTTTCTGGTCCCAATAAACTACTTCCTCTTCTGTGCAATTTTTAACTCGTGGCATATTTCCTATGATGAGATCTGCCACTGGTGAGTCAAGAACACACGCTATCACTATTCCTGTGATATGTGGTGTTTTTACTGTGATCATGGCCAATGGATAGAATTCTACCGTCCCGTTAAATGTTATGCATCTAACCTTTTCCCTGTGTAATCCGAGGGATCTACCAAACTTTTTCTGATCCCGATCGTAGGTACATCCGGAATCCCTAATTGTTAACGCTGGCCTATCATTGACGAATCCATGGTGCAGCTTCAAACTTCCTCCTGCATGCACTGCTATCCTGCTTGAACTGTGTGACCACACATTAAGACCGGCTGCCTGTCTTTTTCAAAAAGAGGTTTGCATCCACTACAATTCTTCATTATTTAGCGTCTCAATTACTTGCGCTGCATTAGAGTGCTCAGTTTCTCCCATCGTACACTCATAGCTGAAGTGGTTCTTTTTGCCACATTTGAAACAAATGATCTCCCTTTTCCTGTTATTCGTTGGTCCACTGTGCTGCCTTGTGTCTCCAGCTCCGACAATTCCAACATCTGGAATAATCATTCGGACGTCTCTTAAAATTCCCACTTTTATATGGGTACCGTCCTACTCTGCCAAAATTGTTGCCACTAGAAGCATTATCTCGAGGTTCTTGTCGTTGATACCTATGTGGTAAGTCTACACTTTTCGATCTTGGTCTGATCCCATGATTTTGATCTTGTTTAGTATGTGCTGCAAAGACTATTTCCTCATCAATTTGTCTACCAATAGAACTGTTTGGATGTGCAGTCTTGTAGTTTTGCCCTAACTGGGACATTGTGTCTATGTCCTTTGGTTTACGTTCTTCAAAGAAAGTCACTAAGTTAGTATTGCATGAAGATAATACCTTGTCTCTTAGACATCAATCCACTAATCGATTAAAATCTTTTCCAACTTCTGCAAGCTCCATCCATTTATTAAATGTGTTCTTTACTGTATTGACAAAATCTGTAAAATCCTGATCTGTCTCTGGCACTAATTGTCTGAACTTTGTTCTGTATCCATGCTCAGTTAGTTGGAACTTTGTAAGCAAGCGTTGACGCAGAATAGTATAATTGTTTCTTTCTTCCAAAGGTAAATTAAACGTGGTATCTAGGGCCTTTCCCGTTAGCTCCTCACCCAGCCTCATAGCATATTCTCCTTCTGGAATGCCTAAAGTATTCGCAGATGCTTCGAATCTCCCAAAATAAGATTCAAGATTGTCACGGTCCGTAAAATATGGCAATTTCAATCGCTGTGACGACTGCGAAGGTCTTCTTCCTTCCTCACTTTGACCCTTAGATGATAGTTCTAATTTTTTAGTGCAATATCCGTTTCCATCTTAATCTTCTCTTTCTCAATTTCCATCGCATTTGTTTGTTTTAACTTTTCCAGTTCTAGTTGCATTTGTGTCTCTCTCTCTCTCTCTCTCTCTCTTGGTGAAGGCGCTTTTGTTGTTTCATTTCTCTCTCTCTCTCTCCTCGTGTAGGCGCTTAGCTTCAGCCACCTTTTCTTCCTGTAGGCGTTGGGTTTCAGCTAACCTTTCTTCATGTAGACGTTTGTTTTCGAGTTCAACCTGTCTCTGTTCTCTCTCAGCCTGTCTTTGATCTCTTTCCCATTGATTATATTCTTTCATTTTGCTTCTGCAAACTCCTGCAAATCTTTTCCCTTCAGGCATAACCGTTCCCCTGCTTCAATATATTCCATTAAAGTAGGCATCTTGTAATTGTGGACACTTAGCTGTCCGTCAGTCAACTATAATATAAAGACACTGTTTCTAGTCTTTGTGTACCTTCCCTAAGTACACTACCACTCAGACTGTACATAACTTCTTAGTACTAATCCTATCACTCAGTACTCACACAGTTCCTCTGTACGCACTATGTGGTGAGAGGGGAGGGTAGTCCATCCACTCCCTCGAATATATAACAAATAGTTGTAGAACAATTCCTGAAATATATATATATATATATATATATATATATATATATATATATATATATATATATATATATATATACTAGCTGACCCGGCCCGGCTTCGCCCAGGCCCTGGAGGGGATCTATCTATCTATCAGTCTGTCTGTCTGCTTGTTTGTCTGTCTGTCTGGCTGACCCGGCCCGGCTTCACCCAGTCCCTGGTGGGGAGCATCTCATTTAATTCATATAAGTAGTCATATAAGCTCTCCCGTTCCCGACTATCTGTCTGTCTGTCTATCTGTCTGTTCTGACCGGGCCCGGCTTCACCCAGTCCCTGGTGGGGAGCATCTCATTTAATTCATATACGTAGTCATATAAGCTCTCCCGTTCCCGACTATCTGTTTGTCTGTCTATCTGTCTGTCTGTCCCGGCCCGGCTTCACCCAGTCCCTGGTGGGGAGCATCTAATTTAATTCATATACGTAGTCATATAAGCTCTCCCGTTCCCGACTGTCTGTCTGTCTATCTGTCTGTCTGACCCGGCCCGGCTTCACCCAGTCCCTGGTGGGGAGCATGTCATCTAATTCATATAAGTAGTCAAATAAGCTTCCGTTCCCGACTATCTGTCTATCTATCTGACCCGGCGTGGTTTCGCCCAGCTCCTGGCGCACAGTAACTTAAAAGAATGTCCTTCCACACACCATTCAATGAAAACTGTAGAAAAAGATGGGTTACAATGTTATGCATTATGCATTATTTTTATGAAAACTTTGAAAATGCCTTAAAGATTATATCATTATTTATTATAACTCATATGCCTGAAAATAACTATAGACAAAGAGTTTAACAATAGTGCAAGTAAGTCCAACAATATGACTATAAAGTATATAGAAATGTTATTAAAAGTTATGCCCCTTGAAATAACTTTTCTAGAGTGAAGTCCCCCTGCTATATAGACATTATATAATGAAAATGGAAAAGTAAATGTTATTAAATAAGTAGAAGATTTTACATTAAGAAATTATTATAGTCGGTTGCACAGGAATGAAAGGAAGACGTGTAGAAAATTTCATCTCAATCGGATGTACCGTTATCGAACGCATCCAATACATAAATACCCACAAACATACACTCTGTTTATATATATATATATATATATATATATATATATATATATATATATATATATATATATATAGATATATATACGAATGGAATGATACACAATAAGTGATGTCTATAAGACGCTACACGCATAGGCTAGTGACACCCACCAAAAAGTAACACTGACATCGACAAGCCCATGTAAGAGAAATTTAGTGCGCATAAAAGTCAACAAAAACAATCTAGATAGGAGATTTAGTCGCAAGAATTACAATAATAACACATCTATATCCAAAGAAACAAAATATCATACGTAAATATAAGAAGAAGAAAAGAAAAAAAGCAATAATATACACAGAACTGACGTTAGACACAAAAGGACACGGTATATTAATCCAAGACCAACACTGCACCACTGCAGAAAAACCAAATCGACCTTTCGATTTACTTCCTAGAAAATATACGGTGCACCTAAGACTCCTTGTTTTTGTGGTGCCTCACGGATACCGCGAAGCATCACTAAAATATCATATTCCTTACGATTACTGGACCACATACAAATAATTGCGTAACACCCGAAAACACTATATAAGACGATGAGAGCAAACAAAATGTCCAAATGGTTGGCCGACAACAATGGAGTCCTTAGTTTGTTTCTAATAGTTTCCAATAATAGCCTGGAAATGTCTGTTTGTTAATGTTTTAACGTAACTACGACGCTCGATGCCAAAACGAATTATTGTTTTGTTGAGTGGTTACTTACGCCTTCATGTGGTGATAACAAGTCCCAACTGTCAGAAAAGTTGAAGGTGATAGTAATTGTCCAAAATGTCCTGTCTCGACACAGTCTGTAACGTTTTTGTATAATGCTTGCAGAGCTGAACCCTGATTGTATAATGTATGTTATGGATTCCCGTTTACCGACAAGGTTAAACAGACAAAATGGCAACAAATGTCCAGCGCTTTAAATCTGTATATATGTAAGTCCTTTTTGGCAAAGAAATGTGACCACTCTTGTGGTGACGGCGCTTGATTGTCTATTGTAGAATGTTTGCTCAGTGATACGTTGACGACAACAGAACGATTCAACAAAGACGAAAAATAAATCCTGGTTTCAGTGCAAAACAATTTGTTTATCCAGTTCTACCATGGAAAATTTCAGTAACTTTCCGCCGTACACGGCCTTGACTCGCAAAGTCGTCTCAGGTTCTCTTTATCCCAATAATACGTGCTGAATCTGTCTGTAAACTGAACGGAAACTTTTCCAAATACACAAACACTCCTTTTAATACAACCCCATTTGTCCGTGGAGACTCACAATTTCCACCGTCCTCACCCACTGGTCATTGATGAGGCCCCAATGCTTTGAAAAAAATTAACACGCACCGAATCTGGCTGCTGTCTAACACCACGCTTCCCCCTTTCCAGTAACTGCTGTCTTTTTCTTTAAACTTGTGTATTCCACCAGTATTCTTCGCCGATGAGCCCCACCCGTCCTGTTACCAGCGGTGAAAAACTTTTGACCTGTGGACCTGCGACCACACCGTGCATTGCCCTCAGCACACACACGGACTGTCTCTCCGTGCACAGGACTTCGTTGCGAAATTACTCACTGTCTGTTATTTTGTAAACAACCTGGCTTCAGCAATACTGTCCACTTGAACTGCCCGATTTTCGAGGACAACCCTGTGTCCGCTAATCGCCTGTTTCCTGGGCGATTCGCGATGGCTGTTTTTGATGTACTGTGGTGGCCTTTCGTGAACTCTGTGTTATCGTTGGTTTGTAATCCTGTCTTCCTCGTTATCTCCTGACAGCGGCAATACAATTATCCGTGTCTGCTGCGCTGATCGCTCTTGACCTTTGAAGACACCGTGCGACTGTGTTAATTCTCCGACACTTTTGACATTGGCCGTCTACTGACAATGGTGTTTATTCGTTGGGAAATAATTGTCGGTGTAATTGGACATCTGACTAATGTCTCTGATCTTAGAATCCTCTCTAAGCGAAGAGTCCCCATAAAATCTTTCTGTCAAATAGCACTTAGATATTCGTGTAATTGTTTGATTGTGCTGTCGTCTTCGACTTCCAGCTACGAGGCCTTCATAAAATCTTTATATAGCACCAGTTACTTGATCGGACGTAGCCTCCATTCGAACTTTCTTTCAGCGACGAGCCCTTATAAATCTGTCTATATTACCATTGGTTTCTTGAACGGACGAGTTCCCATTAAATCTCTCGTGACACACACTCTTTTGCACCAGAATGAGATTTTGTCGTTGTCTAGGAGAGGACACAGATTATGTCACAAGGTGCACATGGTGTACCATCATTCTTTATTGACGACGCCGAACTGGAGATAGTAGACCATTTTACATATCTTGGATCAGAGGTAAATAGCAAATTATCCCTCTATCAGGAAATCAACATCAGGATTGGCAAGGCAGCAACAACAATGAACATGTTAGCAAAAAGAGTCTGGGAGAACAGGAAGCTTACTGCCAAAAACAAAAGTCCTCGTCTACCAAGCCTGTGTCCTTAGTACTCTTCTTTATGGCAGTGAAGCCTGGACAACTTACTCACGCCAAGAGAAACGTTTAAACAGCTTTCATATGCGGTGTCTGCGAAGAATACTTGGTATTAAGTGGCAAGACAAAATCACAAATACTGAAGTATTGGAAAAATCAGGTTGTGTGACGGTGTATTCCATGCTCAGTCTTCGTAGACTTAGATAGGATAGGACACGTTAGGAGGATGGATGATGGTAGAATACCAAAGGACATCTTTTTTGGTGAATTACAGACGGGTAGGAGATCTCAGGGTCGGCCTCTACTACGATACAAAGATGTGTGTAAGCGGGACATGATTGATACAGGCATTGATAATGCACAATGGGAGCACGTCGCCGCTGAACGTGTTGCATGGAGGGCAACTATCAGAAATGGAATAAAGACAAAGGAGAAAATGATTGCAGATAAAGCACACACAGAGCGTGAGAGACGTAAGAGGGTGCAAAATGGTGGAAATGACCATATTTTCACATGCACCTACTGTGGGCAAACATTTGCCGCAAGAATTGGCCTTACCAGCCACACTCGCCACCGCCATGGATCGTAGTTATTGCCATATGACAGTTATTTAAGCCTTTTTGAAGCACAATGTACCAAACTATTGTCTGTCAAGACGGAAAGGTGCCAATGCAAGGTTCTAATATTTCTACTATCTCACTCCAGAATGGACGCTGAGCTTGCCACCTCTCTCACACCACAAGTCACCAATGCAGCACACATCCGCGAGTCAGTGAACAAGAGTTAATTTGCGTACATCAATTCATTTAATTGACGAATGAATACGGACACACGCACCATATAAATCCAGGAACAATACTTCTCTCAGAATATATCTTCCTCACAATTTAACACTTCGAATAACACTGCCTCTCAAGGCCTACTTAATATCCTCCAACAAGACAGTTGTACTACTAGCCACTCTTCACGGCCCGAACTCACTCGATCCAACCTACACAGGATCTAAGCCTCCGTTAACTATCCGACCCTCTCAAGGGCTAGGTTTCAATTCACTATGTCTGCTGATAACCGGGCTCAGTCTTTAATGCTTAGGCTCAGACTTCCTATCACTGAAAACCCACAGGGCAGAGTTCTATCACTAACTCCCCTATCATTCACTTTACAGACCACGGACCTACATTCCTCTGGTCCCGACACTCAACTGTACATCGGACCCTCTCGGAATCTCGACTTCAACTCTCCCCAGTCAATCTTTTCCACTGTCTTTTACCCTTCTTGCAGCCCTCCCTAGGCTCCAAACAACACTACCCCCCGCTCAAACTGTCTGCACCCCAATTACGCTAGCCAGTTGACTTCTCCTCAACTGCCCCTTCAATCACTGTCTTCTCATTTGCCCCTCCTGGGGACTTACTACCCGGCCCTATTTTACCTCGTGAACTTGTTTATGTGTACCATTGCTATCCAGGACACTGACCTTACCTTAATGTCAATGACCCCAGGCATGTGTCATCTCCTAACAAGGAGGTTCATGCATGAGAGTGCATTAGTGAGCAAGTAGATAGTCAAATAACTCTTCCGGTGAACATCTGGCCCGATAGTACCAGAGTAGTCTCTCTGACTCTGTCATAGGATTCTACTACCTGGTGTTATTCTGTTCCCCCGTCTCTCCTCCTACAATAACCGTAGAATACACCTACTTATCTTTCAGTGTAGAAGTTTCATTACTGGGGGGTGTTCAGCCGGACATTTCCTCCTCCACAATATAACTCAACAATTAATTAATTATTTAACCCATTAATTAATTAATTAAATCATAATTCATTAATAACTTCACAGCATTAACAAATTACTAAACACAGCAAATGCTTTTGTCCTGGGATCTCTTTCCCAGAACATGTATGACCTTTCTTAGTTGACCTCGTCTCCTGAAGGTCAAGACTGTGCAGATCTATCACAGGTTTAGTGGCCATCCACCTAGTAGTCTCCCCCCCCCCCGCCGCAGAGATCAGCTGTCGAAAAAGAGTACCCTGTTTCCGTAGCGAGTTAGACCACATTCTGATTTAGAATGGCACCCAACACCTCATCCCATAAATCTTCATGTCTCCCCTAAGTGTGGATCAAGGCCATCATATGCAACCCCCACCCCTAGTAGATTTTCCCCCACCAACAGGGTCGGGTTTACAAAAGAGAAGAGAAGTAGAGCCATTCATCAACGTTCCGCTCATATCTTGGATCGGTGCAAACGCAACGGCCTTGTTTACAACGCGTCGTATCACTCTCGGTCGTGCATAAACAAGTAGAGATATCACAATTCCACAGATAATCAATGACTACCACAATCAGGTAACTACACAGCATCCTACATAGAGGTAATAGAACTGTCACCGTCACATAGAAACCACTTCACTACACGTCCTGGTGGAAATAACACAACACCTTGGTTCCAGGAATTCACAGCGCACCATCTATCTAACGCATAGAATAAATCACTATCTAGCTAAACAAAGAACACATCACTCGCTTGCTACGGCAGATAACTCATCACTAGCTATGCTACTAATATCACACAGCCTAACCAGTGTCAAGGATTCAAAACAGCCCTAGCTATTGAATCAATAGACAAGCAGGTTAACACAGTTGTTAAACATACGGTTATTAGATTGACCAAAGCACACTCACAAGTAGCAGTGTTGAATTCGTAGCAAATATACTGCTCTGCTAATCAATGTGAATATTATCAACATTGCAACGTTAGTCATATTTCCTACAATAACGCCTGTTTTAAAGGACTCATTTTGTACTTCTAACTACACACGAAGCAGTGTCAGCGCGAACAAACACCTGTATGACCAGTGGGCCTCAGATAGTCACTAGCCAATCAATAACGCTAATTACGTATTCATACAATCGGGCAGAAAACAATCGCGTGTCAGTAACATTCATATACGCGGACGGCACAGATTCTAAGTACTTTATCATTTACCTGGAATTAAAAGTCAATGCAACTATCATCTGCCTTGGTGTCACGCCCTGGCAATCGTCAATAGACATCAATTCTCTACAGTCATGATATTGCGGCCGTGTCCGATGACAGACGGATGGCGACTGAATCCAACTGAGCTATTGCGTGAAGTTTCGAATCCTACTCCACCTCTGAGCATCTCATATTTCACGGAGAATACCATATCCCCGTGATACCTATGTGGATTGATGTCCTACGTGACTGCTAACACGACGTAAACACTCCGGATCTTTCTCTCTCGACTAGTCTAGAAATATCTAGAAAAGTCGATTATAGCTGGGGTTTCCCAATCTATTTTAAGATCAGACGGGAGTCTACTCGCCTAGTTACGACAGGTAGGATTTTGCGCCGAGTGAAGACACGTGACTGGGTGGTTTCGTCACAAAACCCTACCCCCTCCCACTCCTCCCCATAGTTGTATAGTCCACTAAAAAGATAGTTGCATGTCATTTGCTGGACGTCACAGTTTACCCCAGCATTATTTCTGCTTATTGCGATTTCTTGGCAGGTTTGTGCTCGGAGGTTTGCAATCGTTTTCCGAGCGACCACCACTCATGCTCCTCCGTGAGGACCAACTCAATTAAATCTTCAGCAATTGTGTTTCGAGCGCAGAAGGAGAAATTGCCAAATGCGAAGTGTGTCTGTGACATCTTCGCCTATCCTAATTTTTAACTTTTGCCCACATGGGCGCCTCTCCACCCCACCCCCTTCCACCGAGCTGTTTAACCAATACCTGAGCTTCTGACGGTATTGACCTTTGACCCGTTGACCACACCTGGTTCATACAATCCACTGATAGAGCGAACGCGTGTCAGTTGTCAGCCAATCCAAGATAGGATACAGATTCAGATAAGTACCCTTAATATTGTCATGTAGTGTGTTTCATGTAGCCGGCTTCCTGGCCTAGAGGTTAGCAACTTTTCTCCCTACTCTCATATACTCTAGTAAGTAACGTGACGACGGTGAGAATCAGCAGTGGTTCGAAGCGCGTGGGTAACTTACGGGGCATGTGAGCCGGCCGCTCAGAAAGCAACGGCAAACTGCTGAGCGTAATCTTGCCAAGAAATCAGCAATCAGCTGAAAGATGCTGATGTTGACAGCGATGTCCTGTAAAGGATATGCAAACATTTTTAGTGTGTTTCATGTAGTTTTGTGCCGGTTTGTGTTTGTTTGTTCTGTGCTGACGAAGGCTTAGGCCGCAATGTCCAATTTGTTTCTTGTAATCGTGTTTTAGTAAAGCTCACAATCTACTTCTCGTTTTTTGGTGATTCATTCATTGCCTTCAGCTCACTGAGAGTTTTACGCGTTGTTCTTTCCTTGTTTCTTAAGAGATCTATCTTCTTTTTATCAATCAAGGACTGCATTGTCTGGCTGTTTGCCGCAAACCAGTGCTGCCTCTTATGATCCACAGTGCCGTAAACCTCTACCGCTGTTTTATAAAGTTTCGTTAATTTTATCTCACTTTTCACTTGCTGAACACATTTCTGATGTATCAGTGAAAGCGTCTTTACGTTGCTGTTGGAACTCAAAGCACTTATCAGGATCGTGGGTGTTAATAACATTAATCCTAGGGCTAGATTTGTGTTTAGCTGTGTAGATTCTCTTTGGTCTCAGTCTAACTCTTGCAACAACCAAAGAATGATCCGTATCACAGTCAGCACTGTGGCAACTTCGAGTTAATGATGTTTGGTTCAGATGTTGTCTCCGTGTGATGATGAAGTCTAGCTGATGCCAATGGATGTTTCCATGTGACCTTATGAAGCTCTTTTGTTTTAAAGAAGGAGTTTGGAATACATAGGTATATCTGGTGCAATGCTCCAACAGCCTTCGCCCATTTTCATTCATGCGACCGATATTGTATTTTCCCAGGCACACTGGCCATGAACCCAAGTCCTTGCCCGCACGAGCATCGAAATCACCGAGCATATAAATGAAGTCGGATTTTGAAACTGCCTTGATCACAGAGTTTAGCTTCTCATAAAACAAATCCTTCACATCATCAGAGGAAGCAAGTGTCGGTGTATATGCAGTGATAATGGTAGCAAAACCACAAGCATTATACCAACGTGTGTGTACTAAGTGATTCAATGAGCATGATTCAGAAGGTCGAAGCTGGATCTGTACGTAGACAGTGGACTGAGTCGCTGCGGAAGTCTGTTGTCCGCAAAGTCATCTTCATCTTCGTCCCGGGACATGCGGGAGTCGAGGGAAATGAACGAGCTGATAAATTGGCTGGCTCTGCACCCCCTGTAGATGGCCAGCCCATGGATCGTGCGGATGTTATTAACGCCCTTAAAGATATGGCGAGAACAGAGGATTTTGACGCCAGTGATTCCACATCGCTTTCCAGGATGAAAGACCTGGGAGTAAGAATCGGCACAGCCAGACGCGAGAGGTACATCGGGAAAACAAAGCGCCTCGTCAACCAACACAGAACTGGCACTATTAGCCACCGGACGCTGATGCATATGCTGGGGGGAGGATCTGAGCACCTATGGACATGTCCGGAGTGCAACGAAGATACCCCAACTGATAACTAACTAACTAAAACCACAAGCGGTTGCAAAGCGCAGGGATCATAGTCTTTCATTACCTCCAGCTGGAATTTCAATCATACCCAGTAGCGAATTCTTCACCACAGAGCCCACACTATGTTGCCTTTTTTCTGCCTGCCCTCTACCCTTCCAAAACAAGTTGTAATTATTTTCTATTAGTGACCATTCCTCAGCGAGGCGAGTCTCCTGCAAGCCAGCAATATCAATGTTAAGACGATTGGGTTCGGCATCAATCACAACCGTTTTTCTCACATCGTCAATATTCGTCAGGTCAGTGGGAAAGCCTGGACAAATGGTTCTTATGTTTAAGGTTGCAAGCCATGGCTTGAGGTTCCTATTTTTATTATTGCCTGGTGCATTGGTTTAACAGCCTGCTATTAAGACTTTGTCCTAGCCCCAAGCACCCATTGAAGCAGGCAGGCTGTGGCGGATCAGCACCCAATTGGCCGGGGGCTGCCAACTTGAGGTGGGCGGTAGCTGATAGACACCTGTGTCTCCCACCGTCAGAGGCAACCCGTGGCGCCCCATGCCTACGCCAATTGACAAGGACTTATAACCCGTAAATGCCACCTCCAGCTTTGATTCTGAGACCGGTTAAGACCAGGGATGGAGTTATACCTCTCCATAGCACAAAGCCTGGGCTAAAATATAGAGACCATGTGTTGCTCATGCAGCATGATCCCTCTCTCGGTCTGCCTAGTTCACTCCAGAGTAACGGTAACACCAATACAACTGGAAGAAGACAAGCTACAGAAGCTGCCGGATCAGCAACGCAATGCTCTAACTGCCCGCTTGTCTGAGTTTCGATCCTAGACCAGCTGCCAACCAAGGCTTAGGGCCTGGTCTGCCTTGTCATGACAATTTGTCTTTAAGTTGCATTTCCTCTTTCGCAAACAAATCCCCAAAATTACGCCGTATTATTTGATGCGCCTTTGAACTATTCATAAACCCTATTGGTCAGGGGAAAGTGTCCCACTTCTGGGGATGGAAACGGACCACTGACTTGCTAAGCAAGTGCACTGACTATGTCCTGCCGCAGTTTTCATGTCCTGGTACTTTCGCTTGTTACATGTTACATTTCTGGGAAAGGTGAAGTACCCATTTATCCACTCGATCAGGAAAAAGTAAAACCGTACGAGTATATGATGTATAGAGCTGGCAGCAGCCGACAGATAATCCTTGGTTACTTTCTCAAGTTTCATGACAGTAGGCAGAGGATCTGAAATAACAGGTACCCTGCCGTCTTGACAGACGATAGTTAGTGCTTCAAAAACGGTATACTGACTTTAACCCATGGCCGTAGCGAATGTGACTGATCAGACCAATTCGCTCTGTAAATATTCGTGCACAATGGATGCATATGAACGCATGGTCATTTCTACTATCACGCACCATCTGACGTCTCACATGCTCTTTGTGTGACCTATCTGCAATAATTGTCTCCCTTCTCTATATTCCATTTCTGATCTTTGCCCACCCTACAACACGTTCAGTGGCGACTGGCTCCCAATGTGCAATTTCAATGCCTGTATCAGTCATGTCCCGTTGACAAACATCTTTGTATTGTAGTAATCTCTCTACAGAGAGAAAGTAATTTTTTTTTTTGCATATCCTTTACAGGACATCGCTGTCAACACCAGCATCTTTCAGCTGTATGTTGATTTCTTGGCAAGATTACGCTCAGCAGTTTGCCATTGCTTTCTGAGCGGCCGGCTCACATACCCCGTAAGTTACCGATGCGATTCGAACCACTGCTGATTCCCACCGTCATCACGTTATCCACGAGAGTATACGAGATTACGGAGAAAAGTCATAACCTCTAAGCCACGAAGCCGGCGAAAGTAAATTACAGAGACAATAATGAATTGGTCTCCAACCAATATGATCACTGCCAAGAAAAAAAGAAAAAAAAGCAATGGCAAACTGCCTTCTTTACGGATGCCTCACGTGTCAAGTTCTTCTAGTATAGTCAAGGAGAGCGACGACAAAGGAAGTTCAAGGACTTCCTCATTGGTTAGAGGACAACATGTGCTACAGGTGCTAGCATACTGTCATCCAGCTACTGCTCGGTGAGAGGATGCTGGACAGTATGGCATGGAGGATCGTCGGTATCAGAAATGATTGGCAGTACACGAGATAGAAGGCTGTGGACAGACATGGTCGTAAAAGCCACACGACATGGACTATAAGAAGAATTCTTTGCAACTGCATTCGAAAACAATAAAGTGTAACTGTGGGAGTGGTAAAATTATTGAGGAAGAAAGAAGACAATGAAGTTTTGGTCGACCTCTTCGTCTGTGTGAGTATGTTATTATTATTATTATTTTTTTTTCATTTGTTGAGTATCGTTGTCAAATTATGTGGTTTCATTTTGACTTTTGTGGCTTGGCTTGTTGAGTATCTTAGTCAAATTGTGTGGTTGTATATTGGTTAGGGTTTATAGCGAAGGTTAATTGACGGTGTTTAGTGTAGGAGAGCCTGGCATATATTTCGACAGTATAAAGTCTGTGAATGGAGGTGGAGACAGCCACTTTGGTGTTCCGCTGGCTGGAGGACAAATTGCACACAATTGCTGTGGTTGCAAAGGACTCAAGAGCATGCTGAGAACGATGAAGACAAACATGCTTCGTGGAGAGTGACGTACTTCGATTTAAAGATCAAAGACTGGAAACATCCGTTGAATCTGTTCCCCAGAGCATGCTGGTGTGTTCCTGTAAAAGGATATGCAACAAATTTTTTTTTTTTTTTAAACCAAAGAGAACATGTTACAATCTTCAGACACCGCACAGGACACAACAGGTAGAAATTCTACATACTAAGAAAAAGCTAATGATAAGAGACACTGATGGAAAAAAAAAAACACTGGTAAAATGGCAACTAAATATTTGTTGCAGGAGTGACCAACATTTGTAGAACAGAGACAAATATGTTGGTGTACATCGGCTCCTTGTGAGAAATAACTCTATGGGGATGTCGACATGTTGACAGCTACATTGTGTTTTCAGCATCCATGTGGTTTCCGAAGTGTACAAAGAAGAAGAAGAAAAGAAGAAGAAGAGGAGGAGGAAAATGCAGACGAGGAAGAACACAGGAAAGAAGAGGAGGATTAGGAGGAGGAGGGAAGAGGAGGAGGAGGAGGAAAAGACGCAAAAGAGGAAGAACAGAAAATAAGAAGAAGAAATGGGGAGTACGAGTATGAGGAAAATAATGAGGAGGAGGAAAAGAAGAAGAGGAAGAAGAAGAAGAGCTTTGGAAAAGAAGCAGAAGAGGAAGAGCACGGGAAAGCAGAAGTGGGGGAGGGGAAGGAAGTTAGAAGAAGCGGAAGAAGACGAGGAGGAGAAATAGAAGAGAAGGAGAAGAGAGTGAATATATGAATGAAGAAGAAGAAGAAGAAGAAGAAGAAGAAGAAGAAGAAGAACTTATGTGGATTCCAGTATGGAGAAGTTTCGTTTCGTACAAAGAATACATGCAGTTTTTCTCCGCCCGTCCACAATTTTGTCCAGTCACAGTCAACAAGATGGCGTCCTCCAAGCGCTATCGGGATCTGTGCAACAAGAAGAACGAGATTGAGAGCACCATCAAAGAGCTGACCGACCTTCTCAATTCTGTGAGCACTTGTGTGAACGCCAGATCTGGTGTGACCTAGTGATTGTTAGGAGTACGCGAAATAATAATTGGAAACACCCAGTAGTTGATTTGTGTACAGCGTCTGCCGTCTACCACACTCACTACCCAAAAAACATGGGAGCCGCTATTCACAAAATTTTGTGAATAATACGAGCCGCTATACACAGAAATTTGTGGCTGGTCACGTGATTATTCGGCACAAAATTGTGTGAATAGTACGAGCCGCTATTCACAAAAAATTTGAAGAATTATTCTCTCTTCTTGTCTTGTCTTTTTTTTTTTTTTTTGCAAGTTATTTTTCTTCAAACCTCACAAAGACAGTATTTGTCGACAAGGACACACTCTACGTACAGTGATCCATAGAGCACACTTTATTCAGATGCTTCGAGTTTCTCAATTCTATATTTTAGTTCCTAAAACAAGCAACTAGACAGTCGTTTAGAAGCCCTGGAGATGTGGATATTAAGACAAATATGTCGTATTTCATGGAAACAAAAACAATCAAATGCAGAGGTTCTAGAAAAACTGGGAATGAAGAGAGAGAGAGAGAGTTGATGGAAGAAATAAAGAGGAGGCAAGTGAAATATTTCGGCAATGTTATTGTTAAAAGACATGATACTCTTATAAAAACCATACTGAAGGGCAAGGTTGAGGACAAGCGAGCAAGAGGTAGACAACGATACAAGTGGGAAGATAACATCAAGAGATGGACGAACATCAGCCTGACAGAATGTACAGTCAAGGCAAGAGACAGACAGTGTTGGAGATCCATTGCAGCCAACCTTCATTGTGGAGATGGCACCTGATTGATTGATTAAAAATTTTAAGAAAAAATTTCTAGCGGAGAGTCGAACCCCAGTCTACCGCGTGACAGGCGGAGATACTAACCACTACACTACCGAGGACACAATGATAGCTCCACAAACATTAATAATGTAGTCAAAAGGAAGTAGTCATCACGTGGCCAGCTGAATAATCTTGTGACCAGCCACAATTTTTTGTGTAAAGAGGCTAGTACTACTCACAAAATTTTGTGTATAGTCACTCCGAAAAAGTTTGCGTTCAAAGGGAGTGAACACACGAATGAATTTATCCATGCCGACAGATCACAATTTGTAAACAGAGTGACTATACACACAATTTTGTGAATAATACTAGCCCCTATTCAGCAAAAATTTGTCACATGACGTACGTTTAACTATATTATTAATGTTTGTGAAGCTACCAATGTGCTTAATAAAAAATATTAAACATTGCGAACTAAAATATAGAACTGAGAAAACTCGAAGCTTGTAAATAAAGTATGCTCTATGGATCTGCGGAAGCTGCCGGAGGGCGCATCCCCCAGGCAGCGATGGAGTGATCGAGTGTCGAAATCGATGGATCCAATAGATGTCTTTGTTTAATGTGAATTTTATTTGCCAAATAAAATATCATTGCACGTAGAGTGTTTCATTGTCGACAAATATCGTCTTAGTGAGGTTTGAAGAAAAATAACTTGCAAACAAAAGACGGACAAAAAGAGAGAATAATAGTCTTCTTCAAATTTTTGTGAATAGGGGGTTGTATTATTCACAAAATTTTGTGAATAGGGGCTCCCATTTGTAAAGCATGATCACCCTCACCAACCAGAAAGGCACTGGATGATGATAATGATATTGCTATATTATTTAGTAATTGTTAGCGGCACTGTGGCGAAGGTGTTACAGTTACGGACGCAGTTCAGTTCTTCTTCTTATGCGTTCATCCGGATTTTTTTCCGGACGTGACTGCGTTGTGCCTGTTTACAGCAGAGCTGCGTTCTTGCGCCGTTAGGCAGACACATCCGACTTCTGCGGGCATTTGTTGACCGGGTTAACCTTCCCAGGGGTTTCTTAGGACGTCTGAATCTCACTGTTGTGGTGTTATCCCCCATCCTAGCTGGCCCATATAGAACAGCCAAAGACATCCTGGTCAACCCTCAAGGGAAGGCAGGGGCAGACCATGGGCATTCCCCGCCATCCAAGGAGGCTTCCATACTTGCAGAGCCATCACACAGCACTCTGGTACTGGGCTCACCCAAGGAATCGTCACGTCCTGCACATGGCTGCTTAGCCTCACTTCTGTATATTGGGCCTTCCGTTCGCCATAGGCTGTTCTTCCAGAAACCAGAAGTATGCAGTCTGCAGATGACATCCACACAGTGAGCTTTCGATTCGGACTTTCCACGTAATGGATTTGCTATCCAAGTAATATTCCATTTCTTGCCACTAGGACACTTTTCCACCTTTTATGAAGCCCACACAGTAGGGTTTTGATTTGGACTTTCCACGTAATGGATTTGCTATCCAAGCAATATTCCATTTCATGCCTCTGGGACGCTTTTGTAATCGACATACCTGTGGTATGAAGTGTGGCAGTCTAAATACATCCTTAGATGTCAACCTGAATGTAGTGCAGTTCAGTTCATAATCCAGTATACCACGTTTAAAACACAGCTGCGGGCGATTTGGTAGCAGATCGCTTTGCATTGTTTTCTTTTGTTATAAAATGGTATGAGTATCGGTCGTTCAGAAAAGCAGTGGCAAACTACTGCATGTAAACTTGCCAAGAAATCACAAACAGCCAAAAAGGCTGGGGTTGACTGCGATGTCCTGTAAAGGATATGCAACTAACTAACAATTTGTTATTAGTCATACTAAGTCACTGATAATTAATTCAAGTTAATTGATTCCATTCTCTATCGTATTGCCTGCACCTTGTTCAGCAGCCCCTGTCATGTCTCCACCTTTATGTGCATAGGGGTTTGCATGCTCCCATGCTCAAATGACCCCCAAGAGCTGTGCCTACTGTAGCACAGCTACTGTAGGGTTTCCCCATATGTACGTATGAATGTGGGTGTTTATGTATGTATATAAGAGTGTATGTGTTTATGTATGTGTGTCTGCCTGCATGTCTCATAACATTGACATGTCTATGTTCACAACAATGTGTTTTTTCCTATGTGAATGTATTGTGATATATGACATTGGATGAAGAATGACTTGCGCGATGACTTGGATTAAAGTGAGGAAGAGTTGCGCAATTCGTCGACCTCACTCTCTCGCCTGAGTCCGTCCAGTGGCAAGACAAGCGAGATGACTGGAGACGAATACAGGTGCAGTGGATGACCAGGGCGCTCTACGTGCCTTGCCGTGCTCATTATGTTCCACAGCGCTTTGCAGGTAAACGCCGTCTTGCCCGTTGAATCAGGAATTATTTCTTCCGCGCAGTCTGCCTTCCTGTCTTCACATGCTGGGTAGGCATACCCTAGTTTACCTCTTGGTTTGACACCAAATCGGCTACCCATGTCTGGTTTAGCCAGCCTCTCACAGCTGTTGCCCGGGGGGTGGCCGCTGTCGCATGCTGACAGCTACTAGGAGCCACAGGCACGAGCTGGGTGTCAGGCTTGGACCAGTGGGGGATGGGTCCTGAAAAGGACATGAGAGTCATCCTTACCAAATGTGCTACCAATGCCTGACACCCCGTACCCCCCTGTGAATGTAACATGCACAGAAGATAATGCGCAAAGAATGAGTGGCTACAAGGCCTGAGGATAAGACGGGCCTGCGTGCCCAATTTGTGATCCTTTGGAAATAAAATTGTTTCATTTGTTCCCATGTGGGGCATATCATGGAGTGGGGGAAAAGAGAGACACCAGACATTAACCTGCTGCCTTGTAGGTAGACCGGGACAGTCAAAGGCTAGGGATAGTAAACCTGCATAAATCCTTGTCAAAGTCTGGTGTACTGAGCCACAGACTTGATGAAAAGTTGCGATGCAATTCACTTGATAATATCAAATTAATGATTATTTGACTGCAAAGAACAAGTTCAGGGAAGATAGCGGAGCTAGACAAAGATCTCATGGTAACTTTCCTTCCCTGACTTACATGTTTAATAACTTACTGATTTGTTACTCTTAGCACAAATGTGTTAGTTCATTCGATGTAAATTTTGTTGTTTCACTGAGTGTGAAGGTTGTTGTTTAACTCAGTGTGAACTTTGTTGTTTCACTCAGTGTGAAGCTTGTTGTTTCACTCTGTGAAGCTTGTTGTTTCACTCAGTGTGAAGCTTGTTGTTTCACTCAGTGTGAAATTGTTGTTTCACTCAGTGTGAAGTTTTTTGTTTCACTCAATGTGAAGTCTGTTGTTTCACTCATTGTGAAGTCTGTTGTTTCACTCAGTGTGAAGTTTGTTGGTTCACTCTGTGTGAATCTTGTTGTTTTACTCAGTGAGAATTTTTTTCCAAGCAGCACAAATTTTGCTGTTTCACTCAAATCACAATTTATTTCTTTATACTTTTCACTTGATCTGTAAATATAATAGTTGTTTTTAAGTTTGCAATCATATATGAATTTTGACTTTAGTGTTTATTTTACATTACGTCTTACAGCAAAAAGGCGTTGGGCTGACGGAATCTCTTGTCGATGCTGAAGGATTTCCGCGGTCTGATATCGATGTATATTCTTGCAGACATGCACGTCACCAGATATCTTGTAAGTAATTTAATGTCACTTATACATTTTTTAACAAGTTCGAGCGAAGCGTCTAACATTTAGAGCCAGAAAACTGATTCTGAAACAACGGGAAGTTTTATGATGACGGATTGTCGAGCCGTAGATCAACTGTCTTAAGCCAAGCTAGAAGAAAACACGTCAAGTGGAAGTGAACATCCAAGATCTACAACAGGTAGCAGCGAACTGCCAGACATGGAGAGCAATGACTTCTGCCCTATGCGCCGACTTAGGTTCAAGAGGAAAGACTAACTAACTAACTAATTGCCGGCTCGGTGGCGAAGGGGTTACAAAGGCAATTCATAATTCGGTCTACCTTGTTTGAAACACTGCTGTGGGTGATTTGGAAGCAGACCTCCTTGCATTAGTTTTCCATACAGTGCTGGTCACTCAGAAAGCAATGGCAAACTACTGAGTGTAAACTTGCCAAAACATACTACGGTTGACTGTGATGTCCTGTAAAGGATATGCAACTAGTTTTTTAAAATTATAACTTTTTAAGGCAAGAAGATTGACTTCATTTTACCAGGTTTGCTCCCATATGGTTCAGTCTCTTTATGCAGAACAGCTTGTGAAAGCCTCACACTGAGAAAGAGCTCTGTAGCTCCTGTGATGATCACCAGGAGTCTCGTTCAGAATTGCAATTGTGAACAAAATGGCGGAGTCCGAAAATGAACTTCAAAGAACAAGGCAGGCAACTTGATAACTTCATCACAGAGATCCCACTCTATAAATTATAGACCCTACTCTAGACACCTTTCAGAAAGCAATGGAAAACTACTGACCGTTAACGTGCCAAGAATCACAAACAGCCAAAAAAAGTTGGGGTTGACTGTAATGTCCTGTAAAGGATATGCAACAAACTCTATAAATTATACACCCCACTCTATAAATTATATACACCACTCTATAAATTTTAGACCGCACTCAATAAATTATACACCCCACTCTACAGATTATAAAGGCTAGTTAGACAAATTACAGACGTTGTAGAACTTGATTTCTAATAAGTAACTTGTAAATAGGAATTGTCCACCATAGTGTGATAGCTTGGACTCCATGATCCTGGTTTGGATCCCACATTTGATGACCAGGTAGTCTTGCTTCATTATTTCAAGACAGTGTGTCTGAATAATAAGCCAATAAGTTAAAATGCATACAAACAAGCAAACTTTATTGTAAAAGGGTTAACAATTGGGCACACAGGCCTGTTTCACATTCTGCGCTCTGTTTCATCAGAACTACTGCTTCTGTGGCGAAGGGGTTACAGATGCAATTTGTAACCCTGCATACTGCATTTGAAACACAGTTGTGGGCCATTTGGTAGCAGACAGCCTTGCTTTGATTTTTACATAATGGTCATTCAGAAAGCAATGGCAAACTTCTTCCTCTTCTTCTTCTTCTTCTTCTTCTTCTTCTTCTTCTTCTTCTTCTTCTTCTTCTTCTTCTTCTTCTTCTTCTTCTTCTTCTTCTTCTTCTTCTTCTTCTTCTTCAGCGTTCCAAGCCATTGAGGTTCTTTGCTGCAAATACAATCTTTCGTCTCTCTGGTGGACCTTCTCTTGCCAGTCGTTGATTCCAAGTGCTTGTAGGTCTGTATGTATATTATCTCTCCACCGCCTTCTTGGTCTACCTCGGGGTCTACGGTCATTTATTTCCTGAGTGTAAGCGAGTTTTGTTTCCCTATTATCTTCCATTCTTTCTATATGCCCCAGCCATTGTAGTCTATTAGCCTTCATGATACCAGTGATTAGCGGGGACTTAAACAAATCATAAATGTCTTTGTTACTTCTTCTTTTCCACTCTCCACTTTGTGTATCCCTAATGGGTCCAAAGATGCGTCTTAAAATTTTGTTCTCAAAGGTTTGTAACAAGGCTTCGTCTCCTTTCGTTGTACTCCAGGTTTCAGAGCCATACAGCACAACTGGTCTGATCAGTGTTTTGTATATTGTGATTTTGGTGTTACGAGATAGCGCCTTTGATTTTAGTAGATGTTGTAGTGCATAGTATATCTTATTTCCAGAGTTGGTTCTAGCTTGTATTTCTTCCCTTATGATGTTGGAGCAGTTGAAGATTGTACCCAGGTATTTGTATGTTTCCGTTCTTTTAATGGTCATATTATCTATTTGTATGTGGCCAGAGTTTTAGCCATTCCGTCTCTTGAAATTACCATATATTCTGTCTTATCTTGGTTGATAACCAGCCCCATCTGTTGGGCTTTTTCCTTTAAGTGAGTCAATATTTCTAATGTCTTTTGTTCACTTTGCCCTATAATATCTATATCATCTGCATAACCAAGCAGCTTGGATGTTCCTCCAATATCACATTCCTCCTTTACCTTCCTTACAACTTTCTCTAGAGCCAGATTGAAGAGTAGCGGCGATAGTGCATCACCCTGTTTCAAGCAAAATACTGAATGTAAAATTGCCAATAAATCATAAACAGCCAGCAAATGCTGGGGTTGACTGCGACATCTTATAAAAGATATGCAACTAACTAACTTGTTCAGAACTGGCTATGGCACTGTCAACCTTACATGTACTGATGAAGACAGTGGAAGATCTTGACCACTGCCAAACCTACATATAACGATGAAGATGAGTGGTTGAAAGGGTAGAATGTAAGAAGTGGCTTGTATGCCCAATTTGTGACCCTTTAAAAATAAAGTTTGTTCATTCGCTCCCAGGTCAATGGGTAGGGACCAGGTGAAGAGAAACACTTATGGCGCTTATGGGAATGTCCCGAATGCTGTGATGTCGGTTCCTAGATCAATCAATCAGTCAAGTAGACAAGGGACATTCAAAGGCAAGGGACCAGATAGAGACACAAACCTGTTGCCTTGTAGGTGAACTAGGGACAGTTAAAGGCAAGGGACTAGACAAAGAGAAACACAAACCTGCTGGCTTTGTAGATAGACAGAAGACAAAGTTACCAATACATATGGGAAGAAGCGTGGACAGGGCACACAAAATCAATGTAGCATAGACTAAGCTGAAGGATATTGAAACTCCAATGTTAACCGGACAACACAGATTGGGCCTGAAGCCAGTCAAGCACATCAATGCCGTCTTTGTGGTCAGCAGAGGAGGTATCTTAACCAACTCCTCATGTGAAGAATGAGCAGAAAGGTTGGTGCATCAAAAGAAAGAGCATGCATGTGAATGCCCTAATGTGCAGTGACGTCGTTAAACATAATACCATGGACACAACAGGATGTGCTTGTTCTCTGCTGTAACAATTTCAAAACAGGATGTCCTGAAGTGTTGGTAAACCCCAACACAGATTGCAACACTCATGTGTAGTGGATAAGAAGAAATTCAATGTAGTGTTGTATATTCTGTAGTGTTCTGTCTTCTTTCATGTCTCTGTAATGACTGCCCTTTTCTTCACTCTATTTTTGTGTGTGTAGTGTATGATATCTAGTTGTGCACTTCAATAGTCAGTGTCTCACTTCAGCATGCAGTTGTGTAAAGTTTTGCTTTCTCTAGAAAGATTTCATCCAATGTAATGAACTCTATTTACCCATCAGTAGGTTTTCTTTCATAGCAAATTTGCTAGAGCACTGGCCTTATGGCCTACTGTTTGCAGTTTCCAAATACAGTTGAATATTTTTTATAAGTGCATAACTTGCACAAGGGACCTCCCGTTTTTAGCCCTTATCCAAGAAGGCTATATATCCAGTGACACTACCCAATAGATCAAGTGGATGTATAACATCTTTAGATACCAATGCTTCTTGAACAAATTCCCCAGTGTATGTATAACATCTTTAGATACCAATGCTTCTTGAACAAATTCCCCAGTGTATGCTGAGTTCAAACCAGGTACCTTCTGAACCTGAGGCAGACACTAACCTCACATACACAGACCTCCCCAGAGTGACCTTGCCAATAAATGTTTTCTTTCATTCAGTAGGTCTTGGAATGATTGTATCAAATAATCTGGATAAACAATCATTGCACAATAGACAATTCCACTGATGCTCAGACTCCTCTTTAGAATGCCTGCAAGTGTTTGACGGCTGATCACAACAATTAGGAGTTAGCTGACCAGTTTTATTGTGTCCTGAACCAAGTCTTCAAGTCTCACTACTCCCTGTGTCACCCCAGTGTCCTTCATTCTGAGCTAGATCATTGTTTCATCAATGTATGTTTATTTCATCAATATGATGTTAGGCTCAGTGTATGATGTTTGTTTCAATGTATGATGTTTGTTTCATCAATTTATGATGTTTGTTTCAATGTATGATGTTTGTTTCATCAATGTGATGTTTGTTTCATCAATGTATGATGTTTGTTTCATCAATGTATGATGTTTGTTTCAATGTATGATGTTTGTTTCAATGTATGATGTTTGTTTCATCAATGTGATGTTTGGTTCAGTGTATGATGTTTGTGCAATGTATGATGTTTGTTTCATCAATGTATATGTTGTTTTTCATCAATGTATGATGTTTGTTTCATCAATGTATGATGTTTGTTTCAATGTATGATGTTTTTTTCATCAATGTATGAAGTTTGTTTTCATCAATGTATGATGTTTGTTTCATCAATGTATGATGTTTGTTTAAATGTATGATGTTTGTTTCATCAATGTAATGATGTTTGTTTCATCAGTGTATGATGTTTGTTTCATCAGTGTATGATGTTTGTTTCATCAATGTATGATGTTTGTTTCATCAATGTATGATGTTGGTTTCATCAGTGTAATGGTGTGTGTTCATCAGTGTTGATGTGTGGTTCAATAATTGTATGATGTTTGGTCAATGTATGAGTTTGTTTCATGTATGGTGTTTGGTTCATCACTTTATGATGTGTTGTGTTCAATCCTATAATGAATGTTTGTTACGTCAATGTAATTTTCATCAATTTATGATGGTGGTTTCAGTGTTCTTTTACGTTCCCCAAATGTGTTGTTATTCCTCCATAGTCCTGTCATAATCTCATCCAGTGATGATGTATGATTGTCAATTTTCTTTACTTCCAGGGTGACATGTAGTTCTTTTCAACCAATAATTCCTTTCATATATCATCCTGAAGGTTGGTTATGTTAGTTTCAGTGAGGTGCTGTCCTTTGCTGCCACTATAATGAATCTAATCAGGAAATGTTATATTGGGGTAATTCCATTGTTTTTGAGAATGTGGTTAATTTCAGTGTTATTGAATCTGGGTAAGTCCAATGGTCTTGAAAGGTGTAAATTCATGTTCGTGAAGATGTAATTCCAATGTTCTGTACTTCACATTTAGTCAGTAAAAGCGCATCAGAGCATGGTGTATTGTGATATTCAAAATGTTCTTGATATGTAGCAAATTCCTGTCCGTGAAAGGTGTTTAATTCCATTGCTCGTGACGTGTGGGATAATTTCATTGTTCAGGAAATATGTTCACTGCGCTTAATGTGTGGTTATTCCAATGTGTTTCTGACTTCCACAGGTATAAGAATGCCACCTGGCTGTCCAGGCAGCAGTTGAGAGGAACAGTGCAACATTCACCAAGAAGCCCGAGACAAATAGGGAACCAAAAAACCACAGTGTTGGGTGACAACTGCAATGGCAGGCAATGGACACAGAGCACAGTAAAAGTCCCTTTCGCATGGTGGGTGGACAGAGTAGACTTTGGATCATCCAGCTGCAAAGGGAGTTGAGTTCACCGATTGTGTTTCTCTGGCAGTTATAGAGTAGTTGAAATCTGGACATAAAACACACATTCTTCTTCCTTGTTTTATCGGAACATAGCTTTTATTTGATAACTGTTCTTCTGCAGTTGTCCAGTTGTGTGTTGGACATAGACCAATTTTCTGTCATATCGTTCCAGACCAGCAAGAAAGAAACTAATGATAATCTCCTGACATTTCCCTGTGTTTATAAAAGTTAATTCCACTTCGTTCGCAAGTTATAGATGCTAAGTCCACATTTGCCCAGATTATAATGGTAAGTCAATGTTTTTCCTAGAATTATAGATAATAAAAAACCCACATCTTCCAGAGTTTAGAAGTTAAGTCCACATTTTCCCAGAGTCAGTGTAAGTTCACATTTTCCCAGAGTCAGTTAAATTCACATTTTCCCAGAGTCAGTTAAGTTCACATTTTCCCAGAGTCAGTTAAGTTCACATTTTCCCAGAGTCAATTAAGTCCACATTTTCCCAGAGTTATAAATGGTAAGTGAATGTTTTCCTAGAATTATAGATAATAAACCCACATCTTCCCAGAGTTTTAGAAGTTAAGTCCACATTTTCCCAGAGTTATAAATGGTTGTTAAAATGGGCTCCCAGGATGACCCGTACTGAGTGGAAACAGGAAATGCCTTGGGAAGTAAAGGGGCTGGCCACATCACCCACCACATGCCAGTTGGTCTGTACAAATATGGGTATAGCACCATATACCCAGTGTGCCTAAGGCATGTCAAAGAGTACTTTACTTTTCATTCTTTACAAATGGCACATGGCATGTCGTGTTTTTTTTACAAATGGCATGTGGCATGTCCTTTTTTTTTTTTTACAATTGGCACGTGGCATGTCCTGTTTTTTTTTTTACAAATGACACGTGGCATGTCCTTTTTTCGCACTTATCCTAAAAGATTAGGCATCTGATCTCACATTCCAATAGATCACAGGGAGATGTGATATCAGTAGACAGAAAGGCTTGTCTGCGTATTTCCTGCCATTTATAGGGATCTGGACTGGGTCATGTCTGTGCCTGAGACAGACATCCTGACCTCTTAGCCAGATCTCTGCTCCTGAAGCCCTTGGATAGATCTTGTGCATTTATTTACATTTGGGCCACTTCTAGCCTAGAGTGATGAGGTACCATATGCTGTTGTTGTATTATTTGGTATAATTGTACATTGATGTCCAGAGAATGGTGAGACACTGTAGCTTGCCATGCATGTCTAAGAACTGACTGAAGAGGGTTGGGCTTGGGGCTATTCCACTCCATAGGAAAACCAGCTGCAAAATCCAGCCAGCCATTGCCAGTGTGGAGCTCATTGAGAGAACGAAACACATCCCAGGGAATTAAAAGGTGGGGAAATGATGGTAGTGCTGGATAGGACATTTACTGAGAAAACCCAAGCATGGTGTAACTAGACAAGCCTTTGGCTGGAACCCCCCCAGGGCACAGGAAATAGGAAAAACTTAACACTCATGGGAAAGAGAATTAAAGAGGCAAATTAATCGTGTGGGAGGGGGGAGGCATGGAAGAAGCTGCAGGAGATAGCAAAAGATAGGATGGTTTAGAGCAGTGGTTCTCAACCTTTTTGGGCCCATGCTGCCCCCCCCCCACCCCCCCCCGCCCCTTTACCATATATTCAGAACGTCAGCCACCTCACCCCCCCCCCCTTTTTCGAATTTCCTCCCTATAAATCCCCCCCCCCCCCCCCCCTTACATAGTATACATAAAAATGGAAGCTAAATTTAATAATACATACTAGAACAAGTCTAGACATCTAAATAAAACGTGATTTTCGGGTCTACTTACGTTATAAAGCGAATTTAATTAGGGCGAGAAGTACATAACCGTAAAATTTAGAAGGAAAAACAATATCAAGTAACTGGTTCTTGTATTAATGCGATCTTGAATTAATCTTAATTCCCCCCCCTGGAAACCCTAAAATTCCCCCCTGGGGAGGGGGGGGGGGTTCCCCACCAGTTGAGAACCACTGGTTTAGAGGGAGTTGGTTGAGTGCTTTTGTCCCAATGGGGGTAAAAGAGCAAAAGAAGGAATGCTGCAATGGGGATAAAAAAACGAAAGAAGTAACGTGCCAATGAGGGATAAACAGCAAGGACGAATTGCACTTAGACATGGTCCTAACTGGTGAAATCAAGGATTTTATATGCCTCACCAGCGGATTAATTCCCATTCATCTTTGCTAGTATATGAGTGTGCTACCAAGGTGCCTTATCTGTGCCTAGTGGGTACGTTTCAGGAACGGACAGATGACTTCAATGACAAGTTTTGTATTGTTGTATCTCTCTGGGATGTTGATACTGTGAGTTGAGTATTGTTTGTTGTATGTTGAATGTTGTTATTGTATGTTGAATTCTTCTCATCCACACAGGGTTTTCAAGTCGGGGATGAGTTAGTTGAGTTTGGATCTGTCACATTTGATAATTTTGTCAATCTTCAAACTGTTGGTGCTGTATTACAACATTCTAAAGATGTAAGTTTGTGCCATATTCTCCCATGCCGGTTTTGCTTACATGTAGAATTCATCAGTGTATCCTTGTTTTTCTAGCCTTGTAGTTTTTCTGTATTTGTCTTTTATAAAAGATAGAGCATTTAGTGCATTAAGTCCATATCATTGCACTTTAGAACTCTTGTGTGTTACATAAAATCATGTTTAACATGTGGCTGTGAATCATGGACAATTAGTCAACAAACTAGATAATCCCTTGGGGCCACAAAAATGTAGTTTTACAGAAGATTGCTGAAAAACCGCATAGCAAAAATTAGTAATCCGGAAAGATAAGGAAATTGAGTAGCCGAACATGTACCAGCGTTGATGGAACAGAGACATAATCAGTCTTCAGGAATCCCTGTGCAGTCGACATATCATAAAACATCGAAGTCGGCCCTCACGGAACATTTGCTTATTAAATATTGAGCACAACCCACTACTGGCAGCGCTGATCGTATTCTGGTATGAACCTAAGGCCTATCCATGTCAATGTGGAAGCACTAGACTCGAGTTTCGCTCTCGTTTGAGCTCGTCAGTAGTGCATATCCTTGATTGGACACGGAAACAAACCCCGGATCACTGGCGTGTGAAGCGTGTGTGTAACCACTAGACCACGCTGGACACAGCCAAATTATCACAACATAATCGGCCTGGTCAATATTACAAATCTGTCCCTTGCAAACCAAATTTTGAGTTAAAAATCTACCTAAAGTATTTCAGGATCCTTGCCTGTGCTACAGAGTTTGTGCACTGAGCTGAGATTCCCCGGACTCAGGCTTGAGTTAGTAGTAGAACAGAGCACTTATGGGTTACATTTGTGTGCCGTGATGTTGATCCATCAAGTAAATTAAGCTAAACCCTTGCAGATGTAAACCCATGAGCACCGACACGTGAACATCAAGCCACCAATACAGCTGTGGGCAGAACTAGTTACACTTCACTTATATTAGGTCAGGCATTATCAGGGGATGAGTTGACCAACTCCGTTGTGCCATTCATATGCAGAGAAATCTCTGGTGTCAGTGCTACAATAGACATGTGACCTGGGCTATGACCATAATTTTATTGTAAATTTGTTTGCTAGCTTTGGACTCAAGCGTAGTCCACACACATGCTAGTACTTCTAGTGACACTGGACTGATTTTTTTGTGTGTGGATCCATCATCATCATCATCTTCCACTTCTGCCGTCAAGCGTCATGGGGAGGAATAATTTGCGTTCCAGCGCCCGGTGGACGGCACTGGATAGTGTCATTCCGTGTGGTTGTACAATGTCTCTGATGTCGTCGTTCTTCTTGGACGTCCTCGTGGTCTCGTCGCAGATGATCTTTGATGTAAGGCCAGTGATGGTAGTTGCTGATGTTGCATTCTAACGACGTGGCCAAACCACTTGATCTTCTGTCTTTCAATAAATGTGGCACAAGGTGTTGATCCCTCATTCTGTCTGATAGTAGCATTTCTTACTCTGTCTCGGATTGTTAAGTTGGCAGCTCTCCTCAGGCATCTCATTTCGCAGGTGTTGATTTTGCGAAGGTGTAATTTGGATAAAGTCCAGGTTTGAGATTGATAGCATAGGGTTGGTGTGAATATGCTGTTTATTATCTGTCGTTTTGCGGACATGGGTATGTTTGGATGCTTCAATAAGGGTGATAGTTGTTGATATGTAAGTGCACTAGCTTTTTGACATCTCATTTCAATTTCTCTGTCCAATCTGCCATCTTCTGTGATCATACTTCCAAGGTATTTGAATTCTTTAACTTGTTTCAGAGGTGTGTTATTTATCTGTATACTTAGTGGGCCTGGCGATCTGCTAACTTGCATTACTTCGGTTTTGGCTGTGTTTATACTCATATTGTACCTGCTGCAGGTTGAACTCAGATTAGTAATATGATTTTGTAGTCTGCCCTCATCGCTGTAAAACAGGCACTGATCGTCTGCAAATAGAAGTTCATTTATTCCTTGTGGGTCAGTTGTTTCATCTGGAGTAAAGAGTTCTAAATTGTCTGAATCTGTTCTGTAGAGACTTGCTTCTTTGGAAATTCTGTCCATGTAGATATTAAATAGCAGAGGAGAGAGCACACATCCCTGCCTCACTCCTGTATTGACTGTGAACATATCTGATATACCTTCTTGTGTTCTTACTGCACTTTGGCTCGAGTGGTACATGGCTATGATGTTTTCTAGCAGTTGCCCTTCTATCCCATAGTCTTCAAGAATGGTCCATAATTTGTATCTGTCTACTCTATCGAAAGCCTTTTCCTGATCCACAAACACAATATTCTGCTGGTCACTATATTCGATAGTTTTTCACAAATTTGTCTAAGTGTAAATAATGCATCAGTGCAACTTTTACCTTTCCGAAAACCGAATTGTGCTTTGCTTAACTGTTGTTCAACTATTGGTCTAGCTCTTTGTTCTAAAAGTTTTGCATACATTTTCCCTATATGGCACAGAAGTGATATACCTCTGCATGTTTCGCACTCTCTCATATTGCCTTTCTTTTTCCATATTGGTACTATTATTGCCTGTTGTGTGTGTGGATTAGCTTTCCTTATTGCCAGTATCCCTTACCATTAGGCGAACCCACTCCGACTTCTGAAGTACTAGTAATTTATGCCTCCAAGTCAAGGACGAGAAATCAACATTTCAGTCCAACTGACTGGTGTAGGAGTTGAACCCTCTACCTCGTCATCAGCACACTGGACGTTTAAGAATGAAATCTCTAATGCATTCGGCCCTGCTGACTTAATGATAATATAAAGCCAGTACTAAATCACCACTTGAAGTCAGTACAGGGACTCTTCCCCCGGCCTGGAGGAGTGTTAGGTATATGGTGCTAGCCCAGTGTTTGTACAGACCAACCAGCACTGAGTTCAGCAGCTGAGGATGCTCAGTCTCATGTCAGCCTCCTTGACTTCCCAGAACATCTTGTAGTACCAGTGGTAGGCTGGGTCAGCCTACAAGCTCAGGTCAGTGTATTAAAGAAATGCCTGCCTGGAGAGGATTGGAACACATGACAACCAGGCCAGTAGGCAAGCATGTCTAGCTACTGGGCTATTGCTATTCACTATACTGTTGATTATTGGTAACTTCAGTGCTCATGTGTGTGGCTTATTTGATTTGTCTGTTTTGTTTGATGTTGTGTGTTGTTTGATGTTTTATGTAATGGTATATATTATTTATGTTCTGTGTTGTGTGTTTTGTTTGTCGATCTGAAATCTGAGATGATCTGTTCTGTTTGATGTTCTGTGTTGTGTGATGTTCTGTATTGGTTGATGTTCTGTGTTGGTTTATGTTATGTGTTGTTTTATGTTCTGTGTTGTTTGATTTTCTTTATTGGTTGATGTGTTTGTTGATGTTCTGTATTGGTTGATGTTCTGTCTTGGTTGATGTTTTATTTAATGTTCTATATTATTTTACATTCTGTGTGTGGTGTTTTGTTTGACATTCTGTATTCTGAGATGCACTGTTCTGTTTGATGTTCTGTGTTGATTGATATTCTAGGTTGGTTGATGTTCTGTGTTGTGTGATGTTTTTTTTGGAAGTTCTGTTTTCTGAGATGTTCTGTTCTGTTTGATGTTCTTGGTTTGGCATGAAGCACTCACTGTTTCTATTTCAGAGAGCTGTCAATGTTGCTGTGCTAAGACAAGGGAGATTAGTCAAGCTGACAGTTGTGCCTAAGACCTGGAGTGGGCCAGGGTTACTCGGGTGAGCTTCTGTTGTTTTGTCAGCGTTAGTCAAGCTAGTGAGTCATGTTCTTTGCAAAGTTTGCATTGCAGCATGTCACAGCATAGAGGATGGGGCGTGACCATGAAGGAGTGGCACATCAAGTGTAACATGAGACTTGTGAATCCACATCAGACTGGCGTGGTTGGTTGTTGTAGCTGGTAGATTGATTCAGGGAGAGAGTGACCACCTATGTATGTGTCTGGAGATGCAGTGATGATAGATGGCATGGTTGTTGTTGTAGCTGGTAAATGATTCAGGTAGAGAGTGACCACCTATGGATGTATCTGGAGTGCAGTGATGATAGACTGGCATGGTTTGGTTGTGGTAGCTGTAAAATTCAGGAGAGTGCACCTAGTATGTGTCTGGAGTCAGTGATGATAGACTGCCTGGGTTGATGTTGTAGCGGTAGATGATTCAGGGAGAGAGTGCCACTATGTAGGTGTCTGGACTGCAGTGATGGTGGCCTAGTTGGTTGTAGCTGGTAGATTGATTCAGGAGAGAGTGAACCACCTATGTATGTGTCTGGAGTGCAGAGATGTAGACTGGCTGGTGGTTTGTTGTAGCTGGTAGATTGATTCAGGGAGAGAGTGACCACCTATGTATGTGTCTGGAGTGCAGTTGATGATAGACTGGCCTGGTTGGTGTGTAGCTGGTAGATTGATTCAGGGAGAGAGTGACCACCTATGTATGTGTCTGGAGTGCAGAGATGATAGACTGGCATGGTTGGTTGTTGTACTGGGTAGATTGATTCAGGGAGAGAGTGACCACCTATGTATGTGTCTGGAGTGCAGTGATGATAGACTGGCCTGGTTGGTTGTAGCTGGTAGATTGATTCAGGGAGAGAGTGACCACTATGTTATGTGTCTGGAGTGCCAGTGATGATAGACTGGCCTGGTTGGTTGTAGCTGGTAGATTGATTCAGGGAGAGAGTGACCACCTATGTATGTGTCTGGAGTGCAGAGATGATAGACTGGCATGGTTGGTTGTTGTAGCTGGTAGATTGATTCAGGGAGAGAGTGACCACCTATGTATGTGTCTGGAGTGCAGTGATGATAGACTGGCCTGGTTGGTTGTAGCTGGTAGATTGATTCAGGGAGAGAGTGACCACCTATGTATGTGTCTGGAGTGCAGAGATGATAGACTGGCATGGTTGGTTGTTGTAGCTGGTAGATTGATTCAGGGAGAGAGTGACCACCTATGTATGTGTCTGGAGTGCAGAGATGATAGACTGGCATGGTTGGTTGTTGTAGCTGGTAGATTGATTCAGGGAGAGAGTGACCACCTATGTATGTGTCTGGAGTGCAGAGATGATAGACTGGCATGGTTGGTTGTTGTAGCTGGTAGATTGATTCAGGGAGAGAGTGACCACCTATGTATGTGTCTGGAGTGCAGTGATGATAATCTGAACTGAACTAAGTCACTTACTGACCTAGCAGTGGTCCGGTTTCGAGTTCCCAATAGTGACATGATTATTTGTTCCAAGCAGTGAAAGAAAGTAAAAGACAAATATCTATTGCTCTTCAAAAATTAAAATAACTGAATAAATTGTGGGGTGGAACAGATAGAACTACAAAAATTAGATTTCTAAGAGCATGCATCTTTCCCATTGCAACATACGCCTGTGAGACCTGGACACTTACTAAACAAGCTGATCAGCGCATAACTGCCTTTGAATATAAATTTTATAGATGAGTTCTAAGAATATTTTGAATACAGAAAGGAACAAATGCATCCATACTTCAAGAGCTGAATATTGAAGAAAGTTGGCTATTAATGACAATAAAGCAAAGAAAATTTAAATATTTTGGTCACTTGAAATGTCACAGAAGCTTGGAGAGAACAATAATGAAGGGGTATATGCCTGGGAAGAGAGGAAGAGGAAGGCCAATGAGAAGGTGGGTTCAGGATGTGACTGATGATCTCCAGATGGGTGTATCGGATGCGGGACATCTTGTTTATGATTGAGAGGTTTTCCAGAACGTTGTTATGGGAGTGACAAAGGACATGCTACTGAATGAATGAATGAGTATATATTTGGGATCCACCCAGCCTAATGAAATTAGAACCAGGTAATTCTTCTGGACTTGTCTGTGGAGACAGGGTATGAGAAAGGGAACTGGTCACCTATGCCAGTGATCTAGAATATGCGAAGGTCAAGCATTTCACATGATAGCAGCTGCCTGGGACTAATTTTTAAACATCTTTTTCCTCATTGCTTGCTCTTTCTCTCTCTCTCTCTCTCTCTCTCTCTCTCTCTCTCTCTCTCCTCTCTTCTCTCTCTCTCTCTCTCTCTCTCCCTCTCTCCTCCCCCCCCCCCCCCCCCCCCCCTACCCCCCCCCCCCCCCCCCCCACCCCCCCCCCCCCCACCTTCATCTTTCATATTTTTAAAATTCATTTCTATTGTTCTGTTGCTATATTTTATCTTCTCTTTGCATTACTACGTCATGCTTTAATTTTATTTTCTCTCCTTCCTCTCTTTTTTTCTGTTCACTCTAACATTTCTCCCTCCTGACTTTCTGACTCTTCTGAGTCTCCTGACTCCTCATTGCATTCTGTCTCCATTTTCTCTAATTTTCTTGTGTTTTCTCATTTCTGTCTAGTATCTCTCCTTTTATCCTTCCCCCTCCCTCTTTCTCTAAATCTTTCTGTCTCTAATTTTGTCTCTCCCCCTTCGTGCACTCTCTTTCTCTGCCCCCCACCCCCCCACAACACCTCTCTCTCTCTCCCCCTCCTTCCTCGTTCTCTCTCTGACATTGGTTGCTGTGTATAGTTCAAAACCCAGATAGTTCATGACAAAAAAGTATGGCTGTGACATCTCTGCCAGTGAGCCACTCTTACAATGCTAGTTAGTTACTATAAGGCCAGCATGGTCACTAATTCACCTGTCTAAATATCTCGTCCACAGCTGCAACATCAAACCACTCTTATAATGTTTGTTTGTATAACGTCAGTATGGACACTAATTCACCTGTCTAAATATCTCGTCCACAGCTGCAACATCAAACCACTCTTATAATGTTTGTTTGTATAAGTCAGTATGGACACTAATTCATCTGTCTAAATATCTCGTCCACAGCTGCAACATCAAACCACTCTTATAATGTTTGTTTGTATAACGTCAGTATGGACACTAATTCACCTGTCTAAATATCTCGTCCACAGCTGCAACATCAAACCACTCTTATAATGTTTGTTTGTATAACGTCAGTATGGACACTAATTCATCTGTCTAAATATCTCGTCCACAGCTGCAACATCAAACCACTCTTATAATGTTTGTTTGTATAACGTCAGTATGGACACTAATTCACCTGTCTAAATATCTCGTCCACAGCTGCAACATCAAACCACTCTTATAATGTTTGTTGTATAACGTCAGTATGGACACTAATTCATCTGTCTAAATATCTCGTCCACAGCTGCAACATCAAACCACTCTTATAATGTTTGTTTGTATAACGTCAGTATGGACACTAATTCACCTGTCTAAATATCTCATCCACAGCTGCAACATCAAACCACTCTTATAATGTTTGTTTTGTAAACGTCAGTATGGACACTAATTCATCTGTCTAAATATCTCGTCCACAGCTGCAACATCAAACCACTCTTATAATGTTTGTTTGTTATAACGTCAGTATGGACACTAATTCATCTGTCTAAATATCTCGTCCACAGCTGCAACATCAAACCACTCTTATAATGTTTGTTTGTATAACGTCAGTATGGACACTAATTCATCTGTCTAAATATCTCGTCCACAGCTGCAACATCAAACCACTCTTATAATGTTTGTTTGTATAACGTCAGTATGGACACTAATTCATCTGTCTAAATATCTCGGTCCACAGCTGCAACATCAAACCACTCTTATAATGTTGTTTGTATAACGTCAGTATGGACACTAATTCATCTGTCTAAATATCTCGTCCACAGCTGCAACATCAAACCACTCTTATAATGTTTGTTTGTATAACGTCAGTATGGACACTAATTCACCTGTCTAAATATCTCGTCCACAGCTGCAACATCAAACCACTCTTATAGTGTTTGTTTGTATAACGTCAGTATGGACACTAATTCACCTGTCTAAATATCTCGTCCACAGCTGCAACATCAAACCACTCTTATAATGTTTGTTTGTATAACGTCAGTATGGACACTAATTCATCTGTCTAAATATCTCGTCCACAGCTGCAACATCAAACCACTCTTATAATGTTTGTTTGTATAACGTCAGTATGGACACTAATTCACCTGTCTAAATATCTCATCCACAGCTGCAACATCAAACCACTCTTATAATGTTTGTTTGTATAAACGTCAGTATGGACACTAATTCATCTGTCTAAATATCTCGTCCACAGCTGCAACATCAACCACTCTTATAATGTTTGTTTGTATAACGTCAGTATGGACACTAATTCATCTGTCTAAATATCTCGTCCACAGCTGCAACATCAAACCACTCTTATAATGTTTGTTTGTATAACGTCAGTATGGACACTAATTCATCTGTCTAAATATCTCGTTGTGACGAGTTCACCTTGGGTAGCGAGAGTGAACCACACCCTAGGTGTCTCTGGCACTCCCGTGTATTCTAGCCCCAGGGGTTGGATGAGCAGATACACCTTTTTCCTCTGTGGTTGATCTCATATTAGTTAATTACGTCTACAAGCCCCTCCAGATTCTAGACCCCCACTAACTACCTACACCTGTGGAACAATGAACACTGAGGCATCGTCCGAGACCACACTCAATCATTATACAAAGAGCAAGTCAACTTACATAAAGTTTATTCTACCCTTGAGAATATAGAACTGAAATGAACATCCTGATAGAAGAATCTATTTACACAAATAGAAGATGAGAGTAGAGATAGACTCAGAGATGTAGGTATCTTCATCGAGTTGAGAAGTAGATTGGATGCAGATGTCCCGTCCAGTCGGTCCGCCACTCACCCGGCTTCCTTCCAGTGAGATGACTAGAACCTTGGAGACCACTCTGTCTCCAGAGCGTGGATCCACAACACTAGAGTCACTGCTGGACCACACTTCACTGGACCAACTGCATCTATATCACTCCCACGGAGTCACTGTTAATACAGTTCTCGCACAATACCAGTTGGGAGACAATCCTCCTGGACTTGACTCCAAGTAGTCGTTACTTCGAAGAACTTAACGAATCACTGACCAAGCTAATGGTCTGTCCCTCATCACACAGTCTTACTGCAGAACCGCTATGGTATTGACCAATTTAATGGTCCCTTTATCACAGCACCGGAACATGAATGGAAAAGTGTCACGGCCAATTCAATGGTCTCCCACAGTCACACTGCTTGTAGAATCAGATATGGCTACTGAAATGTTACTGAGTTCTTGGATAACACAGTTGATAATCTTGATACTGCAACAGTACATTAATAGAATCAGACATCTATTTCACGGCAACAATTCAGGTTGGACTATAATCCCATAGTCCCTTCCACCGGGTTACCTTGACACAAGTCACTACTTGGTGAAGTTCTTCTCAAGACCTGCCACTAGAGCTGTCCAAAGAACCATTCAAGTGTCTGAAGATCAGTTACTTCTGCGTTTAGGCAGAACCCCCGTCAAACTAGACGGACCGGTGTTCCCTGTCGTTGAGCATGATTACTCAACCTGCTGAACTGTTCATAGCAAACAGAGTGTCGTCTATTTATCAGAACAATCACAAACCAACACTTCTCACACGGGCACCTTCAGGGTGGTTGTATGTCTTGAGGGCAACCTTCACTCATGGTGAATCAACATTGGGTACCTGATGTGGTTGAGTCTGGCGTGATAAGTAAAGAACTGAACCCTTCGCTCTGTCACACGAAGTGGTTTCCTGCCAACAACATTATAGTTGACTGGTTCCTCAACAGGCAAACTCCTGAAAAGGAAGAGCGACCGGTGAGAGTATACTGGCCCAAACATAAGTCCACATGCATCCTACCAATAACTACTCAACTCTCAGTCATGCTACTTAGTTATGCATATAACCTAAAGCATTATCTCTATATGGAGAGTAGTACAGCATGGGTTCACAAATGTCAGCTGGCCTCACAGAACAGCCCGTCAAACAGAGCAAGAATATCAGAATGACGAGTCTGATCTTTGGTCTCACCTCTCCCTAATCATCTACCAGTCGTCGCTAACGTCAGTAGTGATACAAGGCTGTTATTATAGTTCTAAGTTAATCGAAACTAAACATAGGTAAAGAGTCCCTAGACTCGGTCCTAACATCATCAATGTACATTAAGAAACATAAGCTGGATCAATATCCCATCCCTCGGGATATAGGAATAGGACATGATCACATCCACTATGTACACAAGCCTGTTTGCTGGTGGGACCACCTGCCCCGGCCCTAGCAAACTCTTCTTATCAGACTCTGCCTTAGAGTCAAGAAGCCTTCTTGAGAATACATGTTCCCCACATGTTCCAAGGGTAATCGTCCAGTTCTGTCCTCCCCAAGTGGTTTAGCCTTGGCATGGATGGAACTCCATCGTTGGCTTGGCCTACCAACACATACTTTCATAACTTGCTTTCACATCCCCCATATTCTATATTTCCCCAGTCTCATACAGCCTCCTAGCATCCTTCCATACTTCCAGCACCTGAGCATTCACTCGCACTAGCGCCAGTACGAAAGAGACAGGATAGCTGAGACAAGATTTCAGAACGCACATTTATATCGCGACGGCACGCAGTGTTATCTCGCGACGACCTATTCGGCGTTCGGACTTACTCCAGGAAGTATCACATGCCATGATCTAATATATATGCACACAATGTCCCATCATATATATATATATATAATTATAGCACCAAAGCAACTTACCTGTCCACAGAAATCCGCTGTTCCACACAATGAATTCACTATTAAGTTATTACACCATAGTTACATCATTCCTGGTGGCACAGAACTAAGTTCTTCCTTTACTTAGTAACTAAGCACAATTTTGTCTGAAACTCCACCTACCAACTTACCTGGTTTTCTAACCGTTCTTCGGGCTTCAGCAACTGCTTGAACTAATCTAGGTTTCCAGCCGGCACAAGTAACTAGGTTTTATTCTAACACAGCAACCTAATAGATGTAACGATTGTCAAAATATGGTACACATATTTGGAACCCAAATCGCCTACAACACAATACGGCGTTCCTAACAGCTGTTTCGCGAGCACACGGTAAACAAACACGATTCGCCATCAACTGCGTTATCGATCGGTTTGCTAATTAGTATGCAAGGACATCCGCATAGGTAATGAGGTTAGAACAATGGCGTGTGGAACACACGTACAAAGTTAAATGATTTAAACAATTATCTACCTGTATTGGACAACCAGATCTCCAGACAGCTCCGAACTGTTCAAGGGCTTCTCATCTTCCTTGATCTTACAGTCAGCCGAATAATGGTTGAGGGGAGACGCACACAAAACGGCTCACATTCGGCCTGCGTCTATTCTGTGGCAACGACAGTAAGTGAATGACTGATTTAGCCACATTCCCGCTTCGTGCCAACTCAATGCGCACTAGAAGCGAGTGCTTCTCGAGAAAAGATACTTTCTCGGGAAAACCGTCATTCCCCGCCTAGAGTTTCTAGATCTCTCTGCACGAGAATTTAGAGCGATACCCAGCATCACGGGTTACTCGAATTTCGGTGTTTCGAGAATATTCTAGATCGTAAGTCCTTCATCGGCTTCCCTCAGTCTATTCTTAGCTGGGAAAGTCCCCGATGACGCGCCAAAATAGTGCGGAATCTTGACGACCCAAGACAGATAATCGCGTTTCGTCACACTCGTCCACAGCTGCAACATCAAACCACTCTTATAATGTTTGTTTGTATAACGTCAGTATGGACACTAATTCATCTGTCTAAATATCTCGTCCAACAGCTGCAACATCAAACCACTCTTATAATGTTTGTTTGTATAACGTCAGTATGGACACTAATTCATCTGTCTAAATATCTCGTCCACAGCTGCAACATCAAACCACTCTTATAATGTTGTTTGTATAACGTCAGTATGGACACTAATTCATCTGTCTAAATATCTCGTCCACAGCTGCAACATCAAACCACTCTTATAATGTTTGTTTGTATAACGTCAGTATGGACACTAATTCATCTGTCTAAATATCTCGTCCACAGCTGCAACATCAAACCACTCTTATAATGTTTGTTTGTATAACGTCAGTATGGACACTAATTCACCTGTCTAAATATCTTGTCCACAGCTGCAACATCAAACCACTCTTATAATGTTTGTTTGTATAACGTCAGTATGGACACTAATTCACCTGTCTAAATATCTCGTCCACAGCTGCAACATCAAACCACTCTTATAATGTTTGTTTGTATAACGTCAGTAATGGATACTAATTCACCTGTCTAAATATCCTCGTCCACAGCTGCAACATCAAACCACTCTTATAATGTTTGTTTGTATAACGTCAGTATGGACACTAATTCACCTGTCTAAATATCTCGTCCACAGCTGCAACATCAAACCACTCTTATAATGTTTGTTTGTATAACGCCAGTATGGACACTAATTCATCTGTCTAAATATCTCGTCCACAGCTGCAACATCAAACCACTCTTATAATGTTTGTTTGTATAACGTCAGTATGGACACTAATTCACCTGTCTAAATATCTCGTCCACAGCTGCAACATCAAACCACTCTTATAATGTTTGTTTGTATAACGTCAGTATGGACACTAATTCACCTGTCTAAATATCTCGTCCACAGCTGCAACATCAAACCACTCTTATAATGTTTGTTTGTATAACGCCAGTATGGACACTAATTCATCTGTCTAAATATCTCGTCCACAGCTGCAACATCAAACCACTCTTATAATGTTTGTTTGTATAACGTCAGTATGGACACTAATTCACCTGTCTAAATATCTCGTCCACAGCTGCAACATCAAACCACTCTTATAATGTTTGTTTGTATAACGTCAGTATGGACACTAATTCACCTGTCTAAATATCTCGTCCACAGCTGCAACATCAAACCACTCTTATAATGTTTGTTTGTATAACGTCAGTATGGACACTAATTCACCTGTCTAAATATCTCGTCCACAGCTGCAACATCAAACCACTCTTATAATGTTTTGTTTGTATAACGCCAGTATGGACACTAATTCATCTGTCTAAATATCTCGTCCACAGCTGCAACATCAAACCACTCTTATAATGTTTGTTTGTATAACGTCAGTATGGACACTAATTCACCTGTCTAAATATCTTGTCCACAGCTGCAACATCAAACCACTCTTATAATGTTTGTTTGTATAACGTCAGTATGGACACTAATTCATCTGTCTAAATATCTCGTCCACAGCTGCAACATCAAACCACTCTTATAATGTTTGTTTGTATAACGTCAGTATGGACACTAATTCACCTATCTAAATATCTCGTCCACAGCTGCAACATCAAACCACTCTTATAATGTTTGTTTGTATAACGTCAGTATGGACACTAATTCACCTGTCTAAATATCTCGTCCACAGCTGCAACATCAAACCACTCTTATAATGTTTGTTTGTATAACGCCAGTATGGACACTAATTCATCTGTCTAAATATCTCGTCCACAGCTGCAACATCAAACCACTCTTGTAATGTTTGTTTGTATAACGTCAGTATGGGACACTAATTCACCTGTCTAAATATCTTGTCCACAGCTGCAACATCAAACCACTCTTATAATGTTTGTTTGTATAACGTCAGTATGGACACTAATTCACCTGTCTAAATATCTCGTCCACAGCTGCAACATCAAACCCACTCTTATAATGTTTGTTTGTATAACGTCAGTATGGACACTAATTCACCTATCTAAATATCTCGTCCACAGCTGCAACATCAAACCACTCTTATAATGTTTGTTTGTATAACGCCAGTATGGACACTAATTCACCTGTCTAAATATCTCGTCCTCAGCTGCAACATCAAACCACTCTTATAATGTTTGTTTGTATAACGTCAGTATGGACACTAATTCACCTGTCTAAATATCTCGTCCACAGCTGCAACATCAAACCACTCTTATAATGTTTGTTTGTATAACGTCAGTATGGACACTAATTCACCTATCTAAATATCTCGTCCACAGCTGCAACATCAAACCACTCTTATAATGTTTGTTTGTATAACGTCAGTATGGACACTAATTCACCTGTTTAAATATCTCGTCCACAGCTGCAACATCAAACCACTGAGGAATTAATTGTAGAACGAGGTCTGAAAGCTAGACATGCAGCAGTGATTCACTCAAGCACGCCTGCGACCTGCCACTGTTTACTGATGCTCATATTTGATTGTGTTTTCATTCATGTGTTTGTATCATTCATTGTCTGTTAGTAGGTGGAAGCATGCTGGGATTGATTGTTTTCATTCATGTGTCTGTATCAATGAATGCATGCTGCAATCAGTTGTTTTCATTCATGTGTCTGTATCAATGAATGCATGCTGGGATTGATTGTGTTTTCATTCATGTGTCTGTATCAATGAATGCATGCTGGGATTGATTGCTTTTCATTCATGTGTCTCTATCATTGAATGCATGCTGGGATTGATTATGCTTTCATTCATTTGTCTGTATCAATGAATGCATGCTGGGATTGATTATGTTTTAATTCATCTATTTGTGTCAGTGAATATCTGTTTATTAGTGGTAGGCATGATGGAATATATCATGTGACCACCAACCATTAAACATTCAAGAAAAAAAAAAACTTCCCCTGTATTCCAGTTGTGTAACCCTTGATATCATGAGAATGACGTCATATTCCGCACTTTTCAGGTGTCACTACCAGTCCTCTTTTTTCTTGATCTACTCTTTGTTTCGAAGCCATCAAGTTTAATTTCCCACCACACCAGCTATGGTGTTGTCTGGGGATACCCCAAGAACACAGACACCACAATGAGACAACCAAATATATCTAGTGTGATCTCCCATCTTGGTTCAAATGCTGGAGAGGACACCAGTTTGTCACTAAACAGGATTTGAAGACAAGTGGAATCACCGTGTCTAGTGAACGAGGGAAGACAATAAAGAGTTCTCTCAAATTTCCCAGATATAACTGGAAAACTAATCAAATACAGTTGTCAGAAAACTTCATTTGGCAAAGAAACAGAGACTTCCTATGGCAGAGAAAAAGAGTCCTCCCTATGGCAAAGAAAAAGATATGTCCTATAACAAAGAAAAAGAGACTTCCTATGGCAAATGAAAAGAGACTTCTAGCCAGATCAGTATAACCAAGGAATGACATCCGGTGAATGCCCCCTTAAAAGACTTGGCTTTCCACCATTCGTGTTCAAGAAGGAGTGTTTGGTGGCTGCACAAGGTTCCATTCCCTAACACTTGTGAATAATAATATGTTACTTACATTGAGTGACATTTACTGATAGACATGATTGATAACATTGAACAATAATTCAGGGTGTTGAAATATGTTTCAAACATAAGCATATTATTGAAAAATAGAAACAGTTATAGACATGATTTATAAGTCATAGGGCGTTGACCGTATTGGTGAATGATTGGCCTCGGTGGACACATCTTACCCACTTAACTGTTCTGGTTATGATGGTTGCTAGTATCCGCCTTCCTATGCAACACTACATACAGTCTGGACCTTGCTGTGCTTCATCACATACAATCCAGACCTTGTCAAACTATATCACATACAATTCAAACCTTACAGTGCTACATCACATACAATCTGGACCTTGCCATGCTATATCACATACTATCTGAACTTTGCTGTAATCTGGACCTTGCCATGCTATATCACATACTATCTGAACTTTGCTGTGGATGAATCTGCAATGTAGTCTGTCATTTACTGCCATTATAATACCTTTCGGTGTATGGCTGTTGGGGTCTTGAGCCTGAGGAATTTGCTGATCACTGCCGTTCCATCACAGGTTGTTAAATGGCAAGACTACATTGAAGAAAACCATAACCAGGTGGCCTTAATTCCTGTGGCAGGGGTCTTGAACCTGAGGAATTAAGGCCGCCTGGCTAGTGCAGTTGCCGCGAACTGTACGGGTTGGGGTTTTCTTCCATGCAGTCTTGCCATTTTACCACCTGTAATGGAGCAGCAGTGATCAGTACATTTCAGACATCTGGAACTGAGAAACCACGAGCGCTTCTTAGAGCGGTTTGTTTAGGCTTACACCTGGCAGTTATACGGCCACAGCCTCACGTACATCTCTCTTCAGAATCACACTGTCAAGTACAGAGATGTCATGTCAGCATGAAGGACCCCAGTACAGAGATGTCATGTCAGCATGAAGGACCCAGTACAGAGATGTCATGTCAGCATGAAGGACCCCAGTACAGAGATGTCATGTCAGCATGAAGGACCCCAGTACAGAGATGTCATGTCAGCATGAAGGACCCCAGTACAGAGATGTCATGTCAGCATGAAGGACCCCAGTACAGAGATGTCATGTCAGCATTACACACAACATTTGTGAGCTCGTCTGCCTTAATGATGATAAAGTTAGTTGCACATCCTTTACAGGACGCTGCAATCAACTCCAGTATATTTTGCTGTTGTGATCTCTTGACAAAGTTACGTTCTGTAGTTTGCCATTGCTTTCTGAGCGACCGGCACCCATACAATTTTTGTAAAAACCAACGCAAGGTGGTCTCTGCTGTCAAATCGCATGCATCTGTGTTTCAAATGCAGGATCGCGAACTGCGTCCATAACACCATCACCAGTGAGCTGCCATAATGATGATAATGAGTGTAAGTCAAGAAGACAGTGATCTGTGACAGACAGAAGACTGTTGGTGTTAATTTCATGCAACACTAGAGGATGAGACTTGTTTCCACTCTCACAATCTTTCTGTACATCTGGTTGACCTCACAATGACAGAGAAAGCATTCAACACTTGACATATCGTGTGTGTCATACGCTGTGGGTGTGACTCTATGTATGATTTGAATAAACGTGAGACAGAAAACACACGGTGTTGTGTACTTAACAACATACGTGTACATGTCACTGCTATCGCCTGGCTCTATTTCAATAGTTAGATGTAATTCTGTCCATGTCCCCATACTTGCGGGTTCATGTGGATGATAGACCTGGCTAATGAAGACACCTTTTTGAAGGGTGTCTAGTTGGTCGTACGTCAAAGTACACTTGTTCCTGCAGCCAGGCGCCGTCGTCATTTGGAAGTGACCGGTTCGAATCGCGGTCAGTAACTATAGCTTTCAAATTCTTTTGTTGTCAAGTGCACCCTCTAGTCTCTACTTCTGTTTTCTACTTCTATCAGCTTCAAACAATACATGTCTCTGTTGTGTTTATTGCTGGTACCATACCCAGCAAATGTAGAAGAAGGATTACAGATCAAACAGGAATACAAGTCTGAGGGTGCAGTACAAACAATTTGCGTTGTTGTACCGAAGCGGGTCTCCGATAGGTTAGCTCTTTCCCCACTTTGTCTACCCCTCTCATGTGGCTTTACCACAATGTCGTGAGTGTGTTGGTGTGGCGTTCTGTTGATCTATGCCGAACTAAGACAGTTCCCTTTTTCTATCGGGAATTCTGTATAGGGTAATTAGTTTAGTCGATGGATCAACATCACCGTGTGTCCCATAAGTGCTTCGTTCTCCTCCTAACTCAAACCTGAGTCTGGAGAAACTCAGCTCAATGCACGAACTCCGTAGCACCGGCGAGGATCTTGAAATACTTTGGGTAGATTTTTAACTCGAAATTTTGCCCGGTCAGCGCCGTTAGGCTACTCTTTTTCGATTTCCAACTACCAAGGGATTTTTTACGTGCGCAACAATACACACGGGCGTCCGATCTCACTACCCAGACACCAGGGGCAATTTTATTACTAGAAGTCCACGTGAAAAAACAATCCCGGGGCATGAACCCGGTTCCTCCAGCGCTCCACGCAGCCCGCTTAGGGGAATTAGTGCAACTTCCTAGTTCCCAAGAAACAGAAATACACTGTCCAATGGCACGTGAACACAGATGAAGTTAACATCCGTACATGCTGGAGAAACGTGAACTGTCTTCACTTCGTTTCTGACATATCACGAAGATATTTGGCGCGTTTCCGAAATTAGTAATATAACACCCGATCACCCGAGCATGACCAGACGGATCCGTTCTATGTCCTGACTTAAAGTCGCTTAAAAGACGACAGCGTCAACTTCATTGCACCTGACTGAGACGTAGAGGTCGTTATCTGCTTGAAACGCATCGTCTGGTAAACCAGATGATGATCTACAGAAAAAGACAGTTGACGATCTCCATTCAACATCTGTTGTCTGTTTAATTCCTAAAAGAAAGGTAAGACGCCCTTTTCGATGTATAGAGTATAAAGGCTTTTCGGTTGCGTTCCAGTGAACAAAATGACCTGGCTTAGATAAACTGGTCGTGACCTAGATTCAACCAGGAAAAGGCGCTCTGCAGAAAGTTATATAACTTATATTAACCCAGCGGGAGACGGTTCTATTGGTCTGGTTGATTCAGGTTTACGAATTAGTTTGAACTCTGCCTCGACAAGGAAGTATCTCATGGAAGGACTTCTCCAATCCAACAATTACTCGAGAGCAGAGCTATCATTCGACTCACTACAAGTGTATGTTAGTTGCCAGTACTGTTAATAATACTGTTATATCCACTCATTAAGTGGCGCGATAGGGTTCCACCTCGATGAGCAAACCACCACCCTGTCTGTAGATGATCGTAAAGTGATGATCTGGGAAGTTATCTACACCCAGGCTTCTTGTTATCTAACTGGGTGTTCTCAGCTGTTATCAATATACTCACACATGCTAGGGCTACCTAACCTCAGGCGATCATACATAAGCCATAGGCTGTCGGGAGACACCCACACACTCAACACCTGCTTTCTATTTTAGCATTTTTGGACAATATTTAAAGATTGGGTTTTTACTCATGAAACCATCACAGTTGGATACAGCTTGATAAGACGAATCCAACGGTATCTCGGTGAAGATTGTACGTCAATTCTAAGCGGAGTTATTAATAATTTTGAGTAGTGATTTACAATAAGGAAGTGCAAAAGGAATCTGAGCAAATAAGCTGCTCTGCTCGCAGCCCAGTAAATTGGAAGCTAAAAGAAATTATGCCTTCTATTACTGTTCATTGATTAATTAATTAATTAATTCAGTAGCATGACCTTTGAGGAATTTCTCTCGAATAACAACGTTCCTGAAAACTTCTCGATCACAAGCAAGATGTCCCGCGTCCAATACACACATCTGAAGATCATCCGCCACATCCTGCACCCATCTTCTCTTTGGCCTTCCTCTTCCTCTCTTCCCAGGCATATACCCCTCCTGTATTGTTCTTTCCAAGCTTTCATGACGTTTCAAGTGACCAACATATTTCAATTTTCTTAGTTTTATCGCCTTTAATAGCCAACCTTCTTCAATATTCAACTCTTGAAGTATTGATGTATTTGTTCTTTTCTTCATCCAAGATATTCTTAGAACCCGTCTGTAACATTTATATTCAAAGACATTTATGCGCTGTTCTGCTTGTTTAGTAAGTGCCATGGTCTCACAGGTGTATGTTGCATCTATTTCTGTGGCATGTTTATTTTTAAACGAATCACATAATAACAAATATCATTGCGTCCGGGGTGGCGAGGTCTAACTTGACATATTATCTGTGTGTTTTTTTTCCATAGCATGTGCCGGTGTCCTCATTAATAATTAAAAATTGCCGCCAATTGTTTATTATTCAGTAAAAGTCTGTCAGATTGCTAACGAACCTGGCGAGATGTATATTTTATTGTGCGTTTTGGTAACAGGAAAACAACGGTGACATTCCTCTTTCGATAGAATGTCGAGAGGATCGACTTCATTGCACTGGATTTTATCCTGTATGGATCGGACTGCGTCGCACAAAGCACGAACTCCGTAGCTCCAGCGACGATCCCCAGGAGTCTCCGAGACAAATGCACTCGACTTTTAAGACTTTTCGACAGGATGTGCTGTGACCTAATTAACAATTAAAAATAGCTGCCCATTTATATTAATTAAATGTCATGTGAAATGTTCGTCGTAAGTCAAAGAACAATTCATGAAAATGTTCTCACATTGTCTTGATGTACCCACTGCATTACGATAGCCTCTTTTGTTGATTAAATATCATGCATTAATGTAAGTAAATAAGTTTGTAACTGCTGCATAAATTAAGCAGTCTCTTTCGCTAATAATTGATTTCTACTTCTGCTCTGCCGGTCTCCCTGGTCTAGAAGTTACACGACTTTCCCCCCGTAATCCGGTATACTCTCGTGAGTAACGTGATGTACGCGAGAATCGGTAGCGTCGGTAACTTACAGGGTATGTGAGCCGGCCGCTCAGAAAGCAATGACAAACTGCTGAGCGTAATTTTGCCAAGAAATCAACAATCAGCTGAAAGATGCTGATATTGACAGCGATGTCCTAAAATGGATGTGCGAACAAACAAAAAAACTTTTGCTCTATAATTACACTGTTCTGTATCTAAAAGTGAGCAACTAATAATTAAATACTTACTTTAAAATAAATAAAAAAACATAACTTGTTTCACATTGTTTTATTTAAATTTATATAAGAATGTACTGCATCGCTGCTAAGAAAAAATGTTACTCCTTAAGGTACTCCTTACTCCTTAAAGTATAGGCTTATTTATATAGACGGGTCTGAAAACTGGCTTTCAAAATTATTTTCATTCATATCAAATGCTGAAAAATGATAAAAATATACAAATAAATTACTGCTACAAATGAAACTTGTATTCTATTTAATTTTAGTAGTTAAATTGCCAGTTTTAATTATAAATAAATCATCATCATCATGTGCCATGCCGGTAAGCTAGGCGGTCATATCTCGCCATCTCACTCGAGCACCAGAGCCGTGGATCAGCTCACTCTTCTTGTCTGGACCATGAAACTTGGTCAAGCCATCCAGGTATTTACTTCTCTGCCTTCCTCCTGTTCTTTTCCCTTTCCCCCTCAATCTTGCCAGTCGTGATCAAGTTCTCCAATTTATGTCTTCTCATAACGTGACCAAAAAATGTTGACAGATCTACGTCTAATTCCTTTAATCAGTTTACAATTTTCGTATAAATAAATACAGGTCAGCTATAGTATAGTACTATAGTATGGGCGTCGCCATTTTGAATTTTGTGTTATGGTTGCGCTATCTCATTTTCATGGTTGTGCTAAACATGTTTTTCCTGAACACGGTTAAAAGCGGGTATGGTTTAGACTTCAGATATATGTAAAATGAACGCAGAATTCAAAGTGGCATCAAAAAGTCTAATTGTATTTAACATACAGGAGTTATAAGAAAAATGTGCTTACCGTATGCCAAATAATTGAAATAACTTTACAGAGAAGAATGTTCAAAGCGACAAACTCTTGCAGCCTAGCAGATCTACCACAGCTGCAATTATTATAGTTGTTTCCCGCGTTGTGTGACCTGTTGTTTTCGAATATATCAAACTAGAAGCTGGCGTGGGTACGGATGCCAGGTCACAGGAAATGGCTGAAAATTTTCCGCGAAAACACTATCCTCCGAGACCCCCTCCCCCCACCCTATTCAAAAAGGCCGACAAGTAACACAGCTACTATTATCATGGGTGTCTGACACATCTCCTCCTTTGCTAACAAAGGAATAATCTTGTCCGTGTTGTCTAATTTCCCACACATTCCTTACTATCCTCGGAACCAGATCGTTCGTGGTGTCTGACTTTACACACATCTTTTGCAGACACAGGAATCCAATCAGTGTCTCTTGTCCATACACACACCTGGTTTGTCTACGTATCCGAGGAAGATGGATGGGGAGCGACATACTCAAGAACACCTCACCTCCTTTCGTCTCTCTTTCTCTATTAATTCTTACCGGGAAGGATTACCCGAGCAGCCTGTGCACTTGAAGCAACCTTTCAGTTGGCAGAGAATGCTTGCCCGTGGTATCCCGATGTACTTACCTACTCTTTTCGACGAGACAGACTGCGCTGGTCGCGAATGTCTATCCACGCATCAAATACTTATGATCTCCACGGGAGGTATAGAACTCTGCCATCCTCCTGAATCGAACCTGTTACTATGTAGACTAGGTCTTAGGAGTGAGGTTGACTGCCTAGTAACTTGAGTGAGGATTACCGAAATCCTTAATCTGACCTGTCTATAAGAGATATGTCCTGGAGGTAAGAGCTAAGATATTGGTCTGTCCATCGCGAATCTGACAACAATAAAGAAAGATTATGCAAACTCTGCATTAAGATGTAATATTGAAGGTTATATGGATTGGTACACCTGTACTGTGCTTGATTGATTTACTTGTTGAAGTACTAGAGAGGAGACGTATCATCTGCAGTCAGCCTTGGGACCGAGACTGGGCTAACAAACCAAGCCACCCCTAAGAAGCCTATGCTAACTGCAGCGAAGGGCCAGCGGTTAGACTTGGCAAGAAGTTAAAGTGTAAGACAGAGAAGGTAAATCCAGGACCCAAGTCCAAGTGTAAGACAGAGAAGGTAAATCCAGGACCCAAGTCCAAGTGTAAGACAGAGAAGGTAAATCCAGGACCCAAGTCCAAGTGTAAGACAGAGAAGGTAATCCAGGACCCAAGTCCAAGTGTAAGACAGAGAAGGTAAATCCAGGACCCAAGTCCAAGTGTAAGACAGAGAAGGTATATCCAGGACCCAAGTCCAAGTGTAAGACAGAGAAGGTAAATCCAGGACCCAAGTCCAAGTGTAAGACAGAGAAGGTAAATCCAGGACCCAAGTCCAAGTGTAAGACAGAGAAGGTATATCCAGGACCCAAGTCCAAGTGTAAGACAGAGAAGGTAAATCCAGGACCCAAGTCCAAGTGTAAGACAGAGAAGGTAAATCCAGGACCCAAGTCCAAGTGTAAGACAGAGAAGGTAAATCCAGGACCCAAGTCCAAGTGTAAGACAAGAGAAGGTAAATCCAGGACCCAAGTCCAAGTGTAAGACCAGAGAAGGTAAATCCAGAACCCAAGTCCAAGTGTAAGACAGAGAAGGTAAATCCAGGACCCAAGTCCAAGTGTAAGACAGAGAAGGTAAATCCAGGACCCAAGTCCAAGTGTAAGACCAGAGAAGGTAAATCTAGGACCCAAGTCTAAGTGTAAGACAGAAAAGGTAAATCCAGGACCCACGCCTTAGTGTAAGACAGAGAAGGTATATCCAGGACCCAAGTCCAAGTGTAAGACAGAGAAGGTACATCCAGGACCCAAGTCCAAGTGTAAAACAGAGAAGGTACATCCAGGACTCAAGTCCAAGTGTAAGACAGAGAAGGTACACCCAGGACCCAAGTCCAGAGGGTCCCGAAGGAGTCCCAAAATTACAGATGATTTCCTTCCTAAAACCTGCAGCTGTACATCTAAAACCAGCACACTGCTGAATCTTCTCCCGTTGGAGGATGAGACCGCACTCAAGACCAGTTTCTTTCTGATATCTATACTTTAGTTTGGTTTTTCCTTTTTCAGAGACTGTGTCTCAGTTAAAGATTATCGGTTCTCTAGTTACAAAAGTGGTGTTGTCTTTGTAGTCACTTAAGTGTCTTTGTGTGTGAGTAATCATACTAAAGGGAGTTTAGCGTCCGGGACACAGTACCGGGGACACATCTTAGTGAGGGACAGAATATCATCCTACGGAACATCCTAACGTAGCAACGGACTCTGGGGATCCAGGTCCAGTGTTGTTACAGTTGTGCAGATGACACTGTTATGATAACTGAAAACTCGAAAGATCAGGAATAACTGTTGGGCATTGTATAATTATAGAGTACAAACAAAGACTTTCCTTGAATATCAAGTAAACAGACATAATAGCTATATCAAAGGGAAAAGATAACACCAAAATGGGACAAAAATAGAAGGTGAAATTCTTCCATCCATCCATCTTGTGTCATGCCGGTAAGCGTGGGCGGTCATGTTCTGCCATCTCACTCGATCAACAGAGTCGTGGATCAGTTCCGTGTTTCTGTCTCGACCATGCCACAAGGCCAAGCCATCCAGATACTTGTTTCTAGGTCTTCCCCTTGGTCTGTTCCCCTCGATCTTACCAGTTGTCACCAAGTTCTCCAAATCATTTCTTCTCATAACATGCCCAAAAAATTGTGACTGTCTACCTCTAATGTCTCTGATCAGTTTACGATCTACATTTGTTTCTTGAAGGACTTCTTCATTGGTCTTTCTGGCTGTCCATGGTATTCTTTGCATTTTCCTCAGAAACCACATTTCTACAGCCATCAGATGTTTTTCAGCCTGGCTGCTCATTGTCCAAGCTTCACATCCATATAAAAGTACAGGTTCTATGTAGCATCTCAACACTCTTTTTCTCGTTTCAATTGACATCTTTTTATTGGTCAGTATGTTTTTCATCTTGCTAAAGGCTACTTTTGCCATGGCGATTCTTGTTCTAATCTCTTCAAGGCATCTCCCATCAGATGTTATTACTGTTCCGAGATAATTGTACCTATTCACTTGTTGAAGAATATTCCCATTTACTTGTATATTACACTGTGGTATTTCGTTCTTCCTAGTGACGACCATAATCTGAGTCTTTTTACAATTTAATTCTAACCCTTGTTGTTCACTGTGTGTAACAACCGCATCTACTAAATTTTGCAGGTCCTGTTCATTGTCTGCAATCAAGACTGTATCATCTGCATATCTAATGTTATTGATGCATCGTCCCCCAATGTTGATTCCTTCCATATCTTCAATATTTCTGAAAATATTTTCACTGTACAGGGAAAACAGATCTGGAGATATTACACATCCCTGTCTCACACCTCTCTTAATAGGCTGATATTGGCTTACTTCATTATCAACTCTTATGGCAGCTTGTTGTTTCCAATATATGTTTTTTACAAGTCTAAGGTCTTTCCCATCAATCTGTAGATCTTAAAGCACCCTTATCATGTTGACATGTCTCACTTTATCAAAAGCCTTTGTGTAGTCAATAAAGCAAAGGTGTAGATCTTTGTTTACTTCTATAGAACGTTCGATTACGGTTCTCAGTATATACACAGCATTTACTGTACCCTTGCCTACTACAAACCCACATTGTTCTTCTCCTATTTCAGGTTGTATTTTCCTCCTTACTCTTTGCATGATAATTCTTAGCAAAATCTTCGTGATGTGACTCATTATACTAATTGTTCGATGTTGATCACATTCCAAGGCTCCTGATTTCTTTCTCATCTCATCTCATCTCATCATGTTCCTCTTGTACCTTGCGGTGTCGAGGTGAAGTATAAACTTCGTGAGAGTGCCCGGTTATGGGCTTCGTATATCGACATTCCCATGGATTCTGTTATTCCCTCAGTCCAACGTTTACGTGGTCGGCCTCTTCCTCTGTTTCCATCTGGTCTGTACATCATTGCTTGTTGTGGCATGCTGTTGACTGGTAGCCTACTTGCATGGCCAAACCATTTGACTTGCTGCTTTCTAATAAAATCTAGAGCAGCTTTAACCCCTACTTTAGTCCTGATTTCTTCATTTCTGATCTTATCTCTTCTTGATACGTTGAGTATTCTTCTCAGAAACCTCATTTCTGTTGTTGTGATTTTTCTTTTCTCTTTTTCTGTCATTGTCCAGGTTTGGCATTGGTAGCACAGAGTTGGTAGGAAGATTGTGTTGTAAAGTGCTTTCTTAGTAGTTATTGATACATGTTTGTTCTTTAGTATTGGTGCCATTTGTCCAATGAGTTGATTTGCCTTATTGCACCTATTTTCGATCTCGTCTTCTGATCTGCCATTTGATGATATTATACTTCCTAGGTACTTGAAGCTCTTTACTTGTTTCAAGGGATGTTCGTTTAGGTGAATTGTTGCTGTTTGTTCTTCTTTAGTTATAGTCATTACCTCTGTTTTGCTTGTGCTAATTTTCATGTTATGTTCCCTACACATTTCGTTTAGACTATTCATGTGGTCTTGTAATTCAGCTTCTGATTTTGCTATTAGTGCTTGGTCGTCCGCAAACAGGAGTTCTCTAATGGTTAGATTTGCAGATGGTTCTTCTTCTGTGTTCTCGTCATGCGGTATTCTTGCTGTCTCTGCTTGGCTGGTTTCTTTACATATGTTGTCTATATATGTTATGAACAAGAGAGGGGACAGGACACAACCTTGTCGTACTCCAGATCTTATGGTGAAGGGTTCTGAGTGTTCTCCAGTTGCTCTCACTATGCATTCACTGTTGTTGTATAAACTTCTGCATAGGTTTGTTAGATGTGTACTCACTCCATATTGTTTAAGGATTTCCCACAGCTTGTTTCTATCTACCCTATCAAATGCCTTTTCTTGGTCGACAAAGGCTAAGTAGAGTGTTTCATTGAATTCAATTGATTTTTCTATAAGTTGTCTAAGAGCAAAAATGGCGTCTGTGCATCCTTTGTTTTTCCTAAATCCAAGCTGCGTTTCGCTTAGCTGGGGTTCTAAAGTAGTTCGTAATCTTTTTTCAAGAATTTTGCAAAATATTTTCCCAGTATGACTCAACAGTGAAATGCCTCTGTATTGTGTGCAATCTCTTTTGCTGCCTTTGTTTTTCCAAATTGGGATAATTATGGCGTTTCCCCAGTCTCGTGGTGTCTGTTGTTCTACCCAAACATGGTTGAATAGTCTATGTAGCCAAGCTGTTCCTACTTCCCTTGCTGCTTTAATTAGTTCATTTGGTATTTCATCCTGTCCTGGTGATTTGTTTAATGGGGCTAATCTGATGGCTTCTATAATTTCTTCTTTTAGTATGTCTGGTTCTAGTTCCTCGGTGACATCTGTGTAGGTCTCTTGAATTCCTGTGACATCTGATGGGATGTTGAGAAGTTGTTCGAAATACTGCTTCCATCTTATTAGGATCTGTTTTTGTTCACTTATTGGTTCTCCATTTTCGCTGTTAATTATTTCAGTTGGGTCAAAGGGTTCTCCTCTGGTTCGCATTGCACTTATCTTTTTGTAGAAGTTTCTGGTTGCCTCCTTGTAGTTTTTATTTAGGGTTTCTCCATACTCTTCCCAGTCTTTTTGTTTTTCCCTCTTTACTATTCTACTCACATGTCTTCTCGCTATTCTGTATTCTCTGTAATCACATTCCTGTTTGCTCTTCAACCACTTTTTATATTTTTCCTTTTTTTCTTTTACCGCTTTCTTTACTTCTGCGTTCCACCAACTTGTTATTTTCTTTATCCGTGTTTTGCGTTTTTTCGTGGTTCCGCATGTTATTTTTGCAGTATTTAAAATGCTTGATTTGAACATCTCCCATTCTTCTTCCACTGTTTTTCTTTCCGTAGGTAATTTTACAAAGAGTTCAGTTAGTTCTTTCTCATAATTTTCCCTTACTGCCTCGTCTTTAAGGTTTTTTAAGTTTACTGATTCGCATGGCATGTATTTTCCTGCTCTTTGTTTTCTTCTTCTAATGGTTCTTATTGTGGCAACGACTGCTTTATGATCTAGTGTTTATACTGAAATTGGGCACTGCTCTTGCATCTAATATATTTCTCTTTCTGTTATTTCTTGTTAATATAAAATCAATTTGGGTATCTAGATTGTTCCATTTATACCAGGTGTATACTTGCGAATCTTTATGTTTATAGAATGTGTTTGTTATATAGAGGTCGTGTTGGCTGCAAAGCTCTATCAGTCTACTTCCGTTATCATTCCTTTCATTTTGCTGATCTCCAAATGCTCCCAGGTGTTTTTCTATGCCCACTCTGTTATGTCCTAGTCTTGCATTGAAGTCTCCCATAACTATGATGTTGTCCTGCTTATCTATTTTGTTTAGCACATCATGTATGTCTTCGTAGAAGTCCTCGCATTCTTGCTCATTATTGTTTGCATTACATGGTGCGTTTATCTGTACATATGTTGTGATTGTTTGTTCTTTTATTCTCACTGTTATGATTCTTTCTGATATATATTTTATTTCTAGTATTCCTCTTGCTAGCCGTGGTTCGATGACTATTCCCACACCGTGTCTTGCCCTTTCTTGCTGTTCTACTCCAGAGTAAACAAACGTGTAACTGCGGTGGAGCTCCTTGCATCCTTTCCCTTTTGTTCTGGTGTCCGCTATTCCCATCAGACCAATATTCCTCTTCTCCATTGTTTCTATAAGCTCTTCTTCTTTACTATTGAAACCACAGACGTTCATTATGCCTATTTTTTGAATCACTGATCTATCTCGTAGTCCATTAACATTGCCGGGTCGATAGGCGTTTGGGTCAGTCCGTTTATACTTCTTGGTTTTTCTACGAGCAGTATGAAGATCCCCTGCCGGCTTGCTAGGCCAGTCGCAGGTTTAGGACACTAATCTGACCACAGGGAGTCCATCCCCTATGGCGAGCCATAGCCCCGTTAGCCCATGACCTCGCGGTCATGGTTGCCCGGTCTGCACCACTTGGAGGTGGGGGTTGACTTCTTTGGGATTGCAATAAATACAGAATTACATAACTCATGAGGTATATTTCCAGTATCATATATTGTATTAAGCAGACTGGTAACTTTATCTATTCCATATTCTTCTAAAGCATTAATCATTTCTGTTGTGACGCTGTCTGGACCGGGTGTCTTGCCAGATTTCATATGATTAAGAGCATTCTGAACCTCCATCTTCAAAATTGCTGGCCCTTCATTGTTATTTTGAACAATATATTGTTCGTCTCTGTTATCGTCATAAAGGTTTTTCACGTAATCTGACCATACATGTAAAATCTGATCTTTTTCTATTATGACTCTTCCATCTTTTGTCTTTAGGCAGCCTGCTGATGTACGTGTTCTTTGATTAGTAATCTCCTGAATTCTTTTGTGCATTAGTTTCGCATTTTTACTGTTGTGTTGTTTTTCAATTTCTCTGCAATTTTTCCTCAAGCCATGTTTCTTTAGCCTCCTTACATAAGGTTCTGACTTTTCTGTGAATTTCTTCATATTTGGCCGGATTATTTTTGTTCTGTCTTCTTGTTTCCATTAGTTGTAAAATTTCTTCAGTCATCCATGTCTTACGGCCCACTCTCTTTACTTTTGGAATAGTTTTTTCTGCTGCACAACTGATTGAATTCTTCAGCATTTCCCATTGATCATCTACATCTTGAAATAGGATCTCTAGATCAGACAATAAATCAAATTTGTTCTTTACTTCTATGTTAAAATTATCTTGTATTTCTTTGTCAGTTTTCAATTTGCACAAGTCATATTTAGGGTTTCCTGCTGTATACTTGACTTTCTTTAACTTTACCCTCAATGTGCCAGTAATTAATCTGTGATCACTGTAACAGTCTGCATTTGGAACTGTTTTTACAACTGTTAATGCATTTCGAAACCTTTTGCTTATCAGGATGTAATCTATCTGGTTTTTAATCCTGCTGTCTGGACTCCTCCATGTCCATAATCTTCTAGGATGTTGTTTAAACCAGGTGTTTCCTACAACCATTTCTTGTTCTTTTGCCCATTCTACAAGTCTGTAACCTCTTTCATTTCTCTCTCCCAAACCATGGTTGCCTACACTGCATCCATCGCTTTGCTTTCCTATTTTTGCGTTGAAATCATCCATTATGATATTTATTTCTGATTTTTACAGTTCTTCAAAGCAGACTCCATGTCATTATAAAATTCCTCTATACTTTCTTCACTGCTTTCACTTGTTGGGGCATATACTTGAATTACATTTATTTTAAAAGGTCTTCCGTTTAATTTTACTAATAGAACTCTGTCTGACACAGCCCAATATCCTTTGACAGAATTTGATGTTTGCTTATCTAATATAATGGCTACACCTCTTTGCTGTTCTTCTCCCCCGAGTAAATAATCTTACAATCCTCTCCTGTCCTTATCCCTGCTCCTCCCATCTCGTTTCCGATATTCCTAATATGTTAATCTTCTCTCTCTCCATTTCTTTTTTGATGTCCTCCAACTTTCCATCTGCATTCATTGTTCTAACATTCCAAGTTCCTACTTTCAATGATATTAATCTTTTGCACCTAGTAGCCTGTTGACGGTCTGGAGTCACCTGGTGCGCATGACTATCCCTATCGGGCGAGGCTGCTCCTATGGAGCACCCATTTACGCCGTTTCTCTGATTATCGATAAGTGAACACAACATGATTTTCTTGGCATGTGTAAAGAAGGTAGTTTGCCATTGCTTTCCTTCCCAGCAGTGACCATACTGGTCAGTGACCGTAGCCATTGTCTCCTCAAAAAAGGAGATCCTCTGCCTACCGTCGTGAAGGTGGAGACCATAACCTACAACTATCTGTCGGCTGCTCTCCATCTTCATCCACCACCTGCACCCATGGCTTCACGTAACCCTGATTGGGGGGCTAAACGGGTACTCCACCTTGCCCAAGGGTGTCCCGTTCTTCACCGAGTCAATAGATGTAAATATGTGGAGGCAGTCATAACATCAGATGAAAGATGCGATAGAGGTGGAAGAATAGGCCAAACAAAAACTGCATTTCAGAATACGAAATGTTTCTTATGTAATTAGTCACTCTCATTGAATGTCAGAAAGAATGCACGGAATTGTCACATTGAACGAAATCTCACATTGAACGAAATCTCACATTGAACGAAATCTCACATTGAACGAAATCTCACACTGAACGAAATCTCACATTGAACGAAATCTCACATTGAACGAAATCTCACATTGAACGAAATCTCACACTGAACCTGTTCCGTTGTATGATAGGAAATGTTGGCGCATGAGCGAAGAAATTAGGACAAGCTTGCAGATGTTGTATATGAGGAGAACAGCTTGCGCGGTCAGAGTAACTAAATACGATTGCTGCAAGAAGTTAATGAAAGTAGAACATTATACACAACAATAAGAAAGAGACAAACATAATTCGGTCATCACATAATGAGAAGAGAGGCATTAGATGTTATGTTATGTTATGTTATGTTATATTATGTTATGTTATGTTATGTTAAAAGACGTCACTGTGCATTCCCACGCATGCCCGGTAGCACAAGTAGAGGCATTGGAGAACATTGTGACAACTGGCAGGATCTTAGCACAAGTAGAGGTGTTAGAGAACATTGTGACAACTGGCAGGATCTTAGCACAAGTAGAGGTGTTAGAGAACATTGTGACAACTGGCAGGATCTTAGCACAAGTAGAGGTATTGGAGAACATTGTGACAACTGGCAGGATCTTAGCACAAGTAGAGATATTGGAGAACATCGTGACAACTGGCAGTATCTTAGCACAAATAGGGGTATTGGAGAACATTGTGACAACTGGCAGGATCTTAGCACAAATAGGGGTATTGCAGAACATTGTGACAACTGACAGGATCTTAGCACAAGTAGAGGAATTGGAGAACATGGTGACAACTGGCAGGATCTTAGCACAAGTAGAGATATTGGAGAACATTGTGACAACTGGCAGGATCTTAGCACAAATAGGGGTATTGGAGAACATTGTGACAACTGCCAGGATCTTAGCACAAGTAGAGATATTGGAGAACATTGTGACAACTGGCAGGATCTTAGCACAAGTAGAGATATTGGAGAACATCGTGACAACTGGCAGGATCTTAGCACAAATAGAGGTATTGGAGAACATTGTGACAACTGGCAGGATCTTAGCACAAGTAGAGATATTGGAGAACATTGTGACAACTGGCAGGATCTTAGCACAAGTAGAGGTATTGGAGAACATTGTGACAACTGGCAGGATCTTAGCACAAGTAGAGATATTGGAGAACATCGTGACAACTGGCAGTATCTTAGCGCAAATAGGGGTATTGGAGAACATTGTGACAACTGGCAGGATCTTAGCACAAATAGGGGTATCGCAGAACATTGTGACAACTGGCAGGATCTTAGCACAAGTAGAGGAATTGGAGAACATGGTGACAACTGGCAGGATCTTAGCACAAATAGGGGTATTGGAGAACATTGTGACAACTGGCAGGATCTTAGCACAAATAGGGGTATTGGAGAACATTGTGACAACTGGCAGGATCTTAGCACAAGTAGAGGTATTGGAGAACATCGTGACAACTGGCAGTATCAACGGTAGACAAGAAAACAAAAATGATGCTGGGTGATGACATGGAGGAATAGCATCGTCAGAACTCACATAGAACACCAAGAACCGAGATCTGTGCTGAAGCATGATTCCCTAAGCCATTTTCACGGCACATGCTAATGATGATTGTATGTGTTTCGGTGTCAGACACCCAAACCAGGAAACAAATTGCCGCTCCTACATTGTACGGAAACGAGAACACTGTAGTGGTAACTATGTCAGATAGAGACAATGGTGTTTCAGTTCTCAAAACTTTGAACACTCAGAACCGAAACTGAGTCGTTCACACCCTGCCTCAATGTGAACTTCCGTTAATTAAAACAACGCTCAAGGATGAGACAAATTGACCCTGTTTGTTCAGAGAGACACTGGAAAACACAATCTGTTTCTGAACTTATAAAGACTTATGTTTAATGTTGAACGCCCTTTCAAGACGTTGTTATCTACCCCAACCACATGTTGTTTTACATGACAATGCGACTTACAGTAGTTTGCCACGACTTTCTAACGAGAAGCCAACGTTTAAATTCAAATGACGTGTAGGACACGATCCCACTACCCGGCAGTCAGCAAATAGGAGGTTAAGAGCTAGCGCTCCAATCATTCGGCCACGTAAACAAAACCAAAAAGTAACGTCCGTGGACAACATTACATGTCTGCCAAACACATCACAAGCAATAATGCAGAAATCTAAACTTTCACAAACTGTGAACATCATGGCTCCGTAATCAACAACAATGGGTGTAAGAGAACGCCGAAATTTCACCAGAACGACACTCATACCATACTAAAGTGTTCACAAAGGGAGGAATAAGGAATTAGAGGAATAAAGATTAAATTACACTTCTCAGCGTCTATTATTCTATGACGCCAAATTGCGCGCCATTGTACAAGGCAACTCTCTACCTACCTATGACGCAAGACTGAGCACGTAACCTGTCGACACACAAGTGAGCATAATCTGGTTCTACGTCTGAGGAATCCCAAAGTTGAAGCCATGGAAGGCCATATCAGCAGTGAATAGGTGTAAAACCCTGGCTTTATAACTACCCAGTTTAAACACATAGAAAGACTGCATGGATCCGCTTGGCGTATCAAATATGTGAAGTGTTGTGTCGATAAAGAAACGTCAGAAGGAGTAATAAACTGCGAGGTGTCAGGTTCATACGTACTGCTGACTGTGCAGACACGAGAAATGGCCAGGGTGGGGAATGTCAGACGGACCAGTGAAACTCGACGGGCGGACTTCAGCCCAGGGATAATTTCCCGGCAGAACTGCCGGGAAACCGTCGTAGGTGTGAAACGACACGATGCGTGATTCAAGGAAAAAATGCGAGATAAAAGAATCAAAGGTTACCAAATAGATAAGTGCATTTGCCATTCCCGGTATAAATACTCTGCCTGGGACTGCTCGAATTACGCGTGTGATTCGCACTGCGAGCGCTAACAAGTCAAGTCGCCTTATCCTGTCAAGAAGCCTGATACGCGGGAAAATGTCACGTTGAAAGTCCAACAACAAGAAACACGCGGTAACCAAGATGTGCAGCGTGGGAGCCGACAACAAGAAGAACAACGTGGAGAGCCTACCTGCTAGCCGCATCAAAGAGCCTGATACTACAGCTATTACTGAAGCTACTACGAGGGAGAAGATCGACAGCCCAACACAATCAAGAACCAAGACAGCAGAGGAGGAGGAGAAAGACACCAGAGTCGGAAACACCGACTCAAAACCAGTCCGATGGGTTGTCAAGCGGATCCAAGTGGAGCTGACAGATGAAGAAATCCTGAAGCAGCTACGAGAAGAGAATCTTCACATCCGATTCTTGAAGGCTGAGCGGCTCCTCACCTACTCCAAGATACCTACAACCTTGGCAGCGGTTACGTCGAAGGGCAGCGAGATGCCGACCACAGTATCAATCAGCAAGAAAATACAACAGCCAGAGAGATTCATCCCAAGAGTCAATCAATGTTCAAGATGCCAGAAGGCCGGCCACAGCAGAGCAACATGTCGCAGTAAGACGGAAATTGTAGATACTACGCCGATTACCACGCCTTCAAAGAGTGTCTGCTGGCCAAGCTGGACACGGACTTCCGAGCACCCAACAACAAAAGAAAGTGCGCCAACTGCCAGGGCAAACATGGAGCAAGATACCTGGGCTATCCGTACCTGCAAAGACACAGAGACGTCTTAAAGATCGCCATCATCACATAGACACCATTCAAGGAAGCAATGCGGAGGGGCGAGACAGCCACGGGTATAGCACAAGCTGAAAGAGATCAGCTTCAAAAGCAGATAGACGAGTTGAAGAAACAAGTCAAGGCACTGCTGACGACGACTCCGACCAGCGATAATGAGAAGCTGCTGGCCGACATGAAAAAAATCCAGCACAACATCAAACAAGAGATGGAGCGCATGGCTGAGATGAAGAAGGAAAACGAGGAAATCCTACAGAAGATAAAGACCGAAAGAGAACTACTGAGCGCCGAAAGGATGCAGCACTAACCCAAACCAACAGAGGAGAGGAAGCAAGATGAAGCACAACAAAGAAAAACGTCGAAAAACTGATGAAGAGAATGCACAAAAAAGGAGACAAAAAGAAGCATGATGGGACCAAGCCGCAGACCAACCAGAAACAACAAAAAGAAGCCAGTAATCCAACAACGATACCTACACAACCCGAGATGAAATCAGCATCCTGCCAGGTAGAGGAGTGGTTCGTACGGCAGATCGACGAAGACGAATAGAGAGAGAGTACGAAGAGAAGAGCGCCGTCCGCGTAGCTTACTGCGAAGAAAAGGCAAGGCAATCTAAACTACGTCTCATGGAGTGGGAAAACAATAAGTCCTTTTAAGGACTGCACTCAGTCAAGCCAGACGAGCCAGGAGCCTACACTAACAAAAGATACCACAAAAGGAGACTAGCTCAAAGGATAGCCGCCGACCGATCCCCCAGCTGACGTCACAGACACAAACCAACATAACCAGTCCTAGATAGGACTCTCAAGACAAGAATTAGGGTGAATAAACCCACAAAAACCACGGACCTCAACTATAACCGAAGCTGGGGAAGCAGGTTGAACGAGGCCGAATTTGGAATTTTTGGTTTGAAAGTTGGAATTGGAATTGGAATTGCTCGAATTAGAAGCATATTTTCCAAGATCATGTAAGAAGGATTGATGTGTATAAATTTAATGTCTGATTCTTATGTTTTATAAAGTTCTATGAATGTTAGGTTCTAATAACTATTTTGCTCTGTAATTACAGACCTTCATTGCTAATTCAGTGATAACACATTCTGAATTTTCTGTATGTAGCATATTGCTATAATTTTGTTATTCTGCTTACACAAATATGAATCTTATGATAGGCAGATTTTAAATATGTTGCTATGTTCTGGATATTCTGTTGACTTTTATTTGTCTTGTGGGACGCAGAGGTGTTTCCAAGACACCGGGGCCGGGTTCAATACTGGCCAAGACCTATACGCGTCCTCGTCGAGCGTCCTGGGCAACAGGTCCCTTCGGGGTCCGCTAAAGTCAGTAGGATCGCTGATTCCTCCGAAGTCGGAGAGTGTCTGCCTGTACGGCGAGGAACCACCAGTCTGCACACCAATAAGCCAGACATGGGACAACGGATACTCACGCAAACCTCAGGTTCTGTATTACATCACACTGATGTTGGACAACAGGATGCCTTCATCCGACATACAGGACTTCGCGTTGGAGCTCAAGACAACGAACACAAGCAAGCAAGCAAACATTTGTCTTGTCAAAAGTTTGCCACTTCTAATAGAACTATTAATTTCTCAGTTTGCTGTAGATAATTAAATTACTACATTTTATGCATTCGTACTAACTATGTAGGAATATCTTTCTATGCATACTGTTTTGTATATATTTGAGATATTGAATGTTACATGTTAACCCAACAGGAAGAATATTTGTATTCTGGTGTTATGAGCAGCGCGCATAGGCATATTGTCTGTTGCCGTAGCAGGCTGTACCTGTAATATGTTAACCCCATGGTGAATATGATATGTTACTATCATGGATGTGTTTGGAGCAGAGGTTTAGTGGTGTACACATTGCACACAATATGTAAAAGATATATGATGCTTGGTGAACGAGAGTTCATTGTAATTCACTGAAGCCTGGCACAGAGACTGATCCCCGGCACTTAAGCGCGACGATCAGACACTCGTGTAATAACACCACTGATCATTTGAGCCACTGAAACAACTTTTGACTGAGCGGCTGTAAGGAACCGGGTGTCTGTATGTGTAACATTGACTCAGGATATTTCATTTCTCATGACGGGGCCGGTAAAACGGAAGGCAGGAGATGTAACTACAGGCGTGGTCGAGAACTGGAAATTCCTCCCGACTCTCGACGATAGAGAGAAAGAGGAGGGTGAACGCAGTAAAGCTGGAAGAGAGACATTGCCAGACATTCTATTTCCTGCATGGGGGATTAATTACAATCAAGGAAGGAGTGTATTGTCAGGGATGAAACTTGCCTTGTCTTTTAGACCAGCGAGTCCAGAGCTCAGCGAGTAGTCGAACTGAGAGGTCAGCGAGAAATAGAACTGAGAGGTCAGCGAGAAATAGAACTGAGAGGTTAGCAAGCATTCGAACTGAGAGGTCAGAGAGCAGCCGAACTGAGAATTCAACGAGAGGTCCGATCGTGTGCGTGGCTCCCAGGTCGATCTAACCTAAAATGGTACCAGGAACTGACCTGGGAAGTAGAGTCTGCCGGGTAATACTGATGACATCACCCACCCGGTGCCGATTGCCCTATACAGATATGAGTGTACCACCACATGCCTTATGCACATAGGCGTATAAAAGGGTTATTAACTCTACTCTGCTCTACTTTACTCTACTATTTGCTGTGTCCTGAACAGTCTGCCACACTACTAAAATTCCCCGTTCCGTTAGTTTATGTCTTATTTCATTGTAATTATTTTATGCACACACACTTTCTCAGTTTTTATGTTTAATTTCTTAACTGTTCGTGATTGTCAGTTTGAATTATAATTTCAGAGACACCCCACTGTTGATGGTAAAGTCTGCATGATAAGAAAACCGCAACGCACAACTGTTTCCAAACACAGCCACGAACATAAACAGTCTCAAGGACATCGGCCGTGTCCAGCGGTTCGTTCACTCTCTAGCTCCAAGAATGGCTGCTCGCTTTTCTGAAGTCTGGCTACTGATTGGTGTAGTTTTCATTGTACAGTTGCAAGGTAGGAAACTGCGTTTATTATAATCATCACGATGCTTATCATTATCAACAAGAAGATCATATCCTCCTCCTTCCTCCTACTCCTCCTCGTCTTCATGATCATCCTTATCATCCTCATCATCCACATTATTACCATCCTCATCATCATAATTAACTCAAAAAGCTCATTTCCACCAAATCGCCAACCTCCTCCTCCTCCTCCTCCTCCTCCTCCTCATCATCATCATCATCATCATCATCATCATCATCATCATCATCATCAAGATCATATTATGGACAAGAGGGTTACATCACCACCGACACTACCACCTCAGTTCCTCACAACCTTGACGTTTCTCTCAGGTATATTCGACGCGGCACTTGATAATTACCACAGTCATCAGTATGTGCTACGTGATATATTTATGACTGATCCTAAATTCCCCTGACCACATCTGCCTTATCAAGCACCAATATCCCAGCCAACGGTGCAGACTCAGCCAATCTGTCCGCCTGCTCGTTTCCTACTATACCGTATGCACTGGATACAAGTTCCAACAGATAATCCCAATGTTTGATTTAGTTAACATTTAGTCATGTCGCTCTGCCCGAAGTATGCCTTTCTTTGCTTTATCAGCGTGAGTCTGTTACATTCACGACATATGTGTGCTGTTTGTCCTCCAGCCAGCACGCTGCTGTGACTCAGTCCACAGAAATAACATGTACAATAATTTAAACACTGAATCTACAAACAATATATTACACGATTTATTGCCTGGCATATTTCGCTGCTTCCCGCCAGATGCATACTGCAGTTATATATACTATGAAGTTAATAAATGACTAATACTTCAGCTGAAAATATTAAAACACAAAGTCACAGGTATTGTTGGAATGTGGAACATTTGTTATTCCCACGGTAATTTCACATTTAACACGAACTCTGTCTGTTTGTACAAAACTGGCTGGAACCACCTAATTGCTAAGGCCTCTCTAATTTAGAGCAATCTTTTATTGTTCGTCGAATACAGTATACGAAACGGGTTTCATTTGTTCACGCTGTGGTTATATTTTATGACGTGTTGAGAGATCGACCAGGACGGCGTTTTATGATCTTTCGACTCCACGGGGATTCCCGAAGACTGATGAACTCTCTTTTCAACATCCAAGCAAAGGCAGCATTTGATCAGATAAAGAACATTCTTTGTAACTTATCCCCGTCCACGGAAGTCAGAAAACGGGATTTAGGATATTAAATACTACCCATACTATTGAGTGCATGTGAATCATGAACGCAGAATAAAGAGAATAGAAAGAAATTGAAGAATACTGCATTTTGCGAAATGTCAGGGGTTGGTGGTACCTTCGTTATATTTTGGAATCGTTCAGACCTCTGCTTAAGCTTGTGTCGTGTGCACATGAGCACTTTTAGTAGGACACGATTATGGTTTACTCTTGGGATCGTTGTCAGTGGTCAGTTTGATCACTCTTTAACTTTAGTAACACAACCCTACCACACACACACACAGTTTGATCACACTTTAACTTTAATAACACTACCCTACCACAAACACACAGTTTGATCACTCTTTAACTTTAGTAACACAACCCTACCACACACACACACAGTTTGATCACTCTTTAACTTTAGTAACACTACCCTACCACACACAGTTTGATCACTCTTTAACTTTAGTAACACAACCCTACCACACACACACAGTTTGATCACTCTTTAACTTTAGTAACACTACCCTACCACAAACACAAAATGTTTTGGTGCCAAACATGTTACACCTGATTTTTCATAAAAGAGGCCTGCTAAATCCAAATATCACATTTATTTGTCAGTAGCAACTCTAATTTTTTAAGATACATGCTTTTTTGTTTATAAAGAAGAAGAAATTATAGAAACAGTGGAAGAGAGGAAAATTGGACTGATGGGAATAGCGGACACCAGAATAAAGGGGGAAGGATGCAAGGAGATCCACCACAGTTACACGTTTGTCTACTCTGGAGTGGAACAGCAAGAAAGGGCAAGATACGGTGTGGGAATAGTCATTGAACCACGACTAGCAAGAGGAATATTAAAACTAAAATATGTATCAGAAAGAATCATAACAGTCAGGATAAAAGAACAAACAATTACAACATATGTACAAATATACGCACCATGTAATACAAGCAATAATGAGCAAGAATGCGAGGACTTCTACGAAGACATCCATCTCATCTCATCATGTTCCTCTTGTACTTTGCGGTGTCGAGGTGAAGTATAAACATCGTGAGAATGCCGATTATCGGCTTATCGATGTTCCCATGGACTCTGCGATTCCCTCCGTCCAACGTTTACGTGGTCGGTCTCTTCCTCTGTTTCCATCTGGTTTGTACATCATTGCTTGTTGTGGTATGCTGTTGAATGGTAACCTACTTGCATGGCCAAACCAATTGACTTTCTGCTTTCTAATAAAATCTAGTGCTGCTTTAACCCCCACTTTAGTCCGGATTTCTTCATTTCTGATCTTATCTCTTCTTGATACGTTAAGTATCTTCTCTGGAACCTCATTTCTATTGTTGCGATTTTTCTTTTCTCTTTTTCAGTCACTGTCCAGGTTTCGCCTTGGTAACATAGAGTTGGTAGGAAGATTGTGTTGTAAAGTGCTTTCTTAGTATTATTGATACATGTTTGTTCTTTAGTATTGGTGCCATTTGTCCAATTAGTTGATTTGCCTTATTGCACCTATTTTCGATCTCGTCTTCTGAAGACATCCATGACGTGCTAAATAAAATAGATAAGCAGGACAACATCATAGTTATGGGAGATTTAAATACAAGACTAGGACATAACAGAGCGGAAATAGAAAACATCTTGGAGCATTTGGAGACCAACATAAGGAAAGAAATGATAACAGAAGTAGACTGATAGAGCTATGCAGCCAACACAACCTCTATATAACAAACACATTCTGTAAACACAAAGATTCACAAGTATACACCTGGTATAAATGGAACGATCTAGATACTAACAGTCAAATTGATTTTATATTAACAAGAAATAACAGAAAGAGAAGTATATTAGACGCAAATTAAGTATAAACACAGACCTTAAAGCAGTCGTTGCCACAATAAGAACCACCAGAAGAAGAAAGCAAAGACAAATAAAATACATGCCATGCGAATCAGTAAACTTAGAAAGCCTCAAAGACGAGGCAGTGAGGGGAAATTATAAGAAAGAACTAACTGAAATCTTTGTAAACTTACCTATACAAAGACAAACAGTGGAAGAAGTATGGGATATGCTTAAATCAAGCAATTTAAATACTGCAAAATTAACATGTGGAACAACGGAAAAAAAAAAAACAAGGAAAAAGAAAATAACAAGTTGGTGGAAAGCAGAGGTAAAGAACACTGTAAAAGACAAAAAGGAAAAATATAAAAAGTGGTTGAAGAGGAAACAGGAACGTGAATACATAGAATACATAATAGCGAGAAGACATGTGAATAGATTAGTAAATGGAGAAAACAAAGACTGGGAGGAGTATGGAGAAACTCTAAATAAAAACTACAAGGAGGCAACTAGAATCATCTACAAATAGATAAGTGCAATGAGAAACAAAGGAGAACCCTTTGACCCAACTGAAATCATTAACAGCGAAAATGGAGGACCAATAAGTGAGCAAAATCAAATCCTAATAAGATGGAAACAGTATTTCGAACAACTTCTCAACATCCCATCAGATGTCACAGGAATTCAAGAAACCGACACAGATGCCACCGAAGAACTAGAACCAGACATACTGAAAGAAGAAATTATAGAAGCCGTCAGATTAGCCCCATTGAACAAATCACCAGGACAAGATGAAATTCCAAATGAACTAAAAGCAGCACGAGAAGTAGGAACAGCATGGCTACATAGACTATTCAACAACGAGACTGGGGAAACGTCATAATTATTCCAATTTGTGAAAAAAGGCAGCAAAAGAGACTGCATACAATACAGAGGCATTTCCCTTTTGAGTAATACTGGGAAAATATTTTGCAAAATTCTTGAAAAAAGATGACTATCTACTTTAGAACTCCAGCAAAGCGAATCACAACTTGGATTTAGGAAAAATAAAGGATGTACAGATATCATATTTGCCCTTTGACAACTTATAGAAAAATCAGTCGAATTTAATGAAATAATCTTTGTCGACAAAGAAAAGGCATTTGATAGAGTAGATAGAAACAAGCTGTGGGAAATCCTTAAACAATATGGAGTGAGTACACATCTAACAAACCTATGTAGAAGTTTATACAACAACAGTGAATGCATGGTGAGAGCAACTGGAGGACACTCAGAACCCTTCACCATAAGATCTGGAGTACGACAAGGTTGTGTCCTGTCCCCTCTCTTGTTCATAAAATATATAGAAAACATATGTAAATAAAACAACCAAACAGAGACGGCAAGAACACCGCATGACGAGAACACAGAAAAAGAACCATCTGTAAATTAGAGAACTCCTGTTTGCGGACGACCAAGCACAAATAGCAAAATCAGAAGCCGAATTACAAGACCACATGAATACTCTAAACGAAATGTATAGGGAATATAACATGAAAATTAGCACACGTAAAACAGAGATAATGACTATAACTAAAGAGGAATAAACAACAACAATTCACCTAAACGAACATCCCCTGAAACAAGTAAAGATTTTCAAGTACCTAGGAAGTATAATATCAAATGGCAAATCAGAAGACGAGATCAAAAATAGATGCAATAAGGCAAACCAGCTCATTGGACAAATGGCACCAATACTAAAGAAAAGATGTATCAATAGCTACTAAGAAAGCACTTGACAACACAACCTTCCTACCAACTCTACGCTACCAATACCAAACCTGGACAATGACAGAAAGAGAGAAAAGAAAAATCACAACAACAGAAATGAGATTCCTGAAAAGAATACTCAATGTGAATAACGAAGACACAAACCACAGATTGTACAATTTATTGCCTGGCACATTTCGCTGCATCTCGTCAGGTACATACTGCAGAAGCCACACAACATAGAGTATCAATGTATCAAGAAGAGATAAGACCAGAAATGAAGAAATCAGAACTAAAGTGGGGGTTATAACTGCACTAGATTTTACTAGAAGGCAGCAAGTCAAATGGTTTGGCAATGCAAGTATGTTACCAACTAACAGTATACCACAACAAGCAATGATGTACAGACCAGATGGAAGCAGAGGAAGATGCCGACCACGTAAACGATAGGCGCAGGGAATATCAGAGTCCATGGGAATCTCGATACATGAAGCCCATAAGAGGGCACTCTCCCGCTGTTTATACTTCATCTCGACACCGCAATGTACAAGAGAAACATGATGAGATGAGATAAGTTGATGAGATGAGACTATAGAATATCCCTCAGTCCCCATTGTTGTTGATTATGTCAGGATACTATAGTATATTCCTCAGTCCCCATAGTTGTTGATGAGGTCAGGATACTGTAGTATATTCCTCAGTCCCTATTGTTGCTGATGAAGTGAGTATATTGTAGTATATTCCTCAGTCCCATTATTGTTGATGAGGTCAGGATAGTGTAGTAAATTCCTCAGTCCCATTGTTGTTGATGAGGTCAGGATACTGTAGTATATTCCTCAGTCCCCATTGTTGATGAGGTCAGGATACTGTAGTATATTCCTCAGTCCCCATTGTTGATGAGGTCAGGATACTGTAGTATATTCCTCTGTCCCCATTGTTGATGAGGTCAGGATACTGTAGTATATTCCTCAGTCCCCATTGTTGATGAGGTCAGGATACTGTAGTATATTCCTCAGTCCCATTGTTGATGAGGTCAGGATACTGTAGTATATTTCTCAGTCCCAATTGTTGATGAAATCAAGATATTGTAGTATATTCCTCTGTCCACATTGTTGATGAGGTCAGGATACTGTAGTATATTCCTCAGTCCCCATTGTTGATGAGGTCAGGATACTGAAGTATATTCCTCAGTCCCCATTGTTGATGAAGTCAGGATATTGTAGTATATTCCTTAAGTCCCCATTGTTGATGAGGTCAAGATATTGTAGTATATTCCTCAGTCACCATTGTTGATGAGGTCAGGATATTGTAGTATATTCCTCAGTCCCCATTGTTGATGAAGTCAGGATATTGTAGTATATTCCTCAGTCCCCATTGTTGATGAGGTCAGGATACTGTAGTATATTCCTCAGTCCCTATTGTTGATGAAGTCAGGATATTGTAGTATATTCCTCAGTCCCCATTGTTGATGAAGTCATGATATTGTAGTATATTCCTCAGTCCCCATTGTTGATGAGGTCAGGATACTGTAGTATATTCCTCAGTCAACATTGTTGATGAGATCAAGATACTGTAGTATTCCTCAGTCCCCATTGATGTTGATGAGGTCAGGATACTGTAGGTTATTCCTCAGACCCCATTGTTGTTGACTAAGTCAGGAAACTAGTAAACATTTCAGACACCTTGTTGAATAATTCAGGATACTAAGGTATATCCTCAGTCCCCATTGTTGTTAATTAGGTCAGGAGTCTATTGGCTCCTTGCCGTCTTGACAGACGATAGTTTGTGCTTTAAAAATGCATAATAACTTTTACCTATGGCGGTAGCGAATGTGACTGATAAGGCCAATTCGCGCTGTAAACTGTGGGTGCATGTGAACACGTGGTGATTTCCACCATCATGCACCATCTTACGTCTCATACGCTCGGTGTGTGACTCATCTGCAATAATTTTCTCCTTTGTCTTTATTCCATTTCTGATCTTTGCCCTCCATGCAACACGTTCAGCGGCGACTTGCTCCCACTGTGCATTGTCAATGCCTGTATCAATCATGTCCCGCTTACACACATCTTTGTATCGTAGTAGAGGCCGACCCTGAGATCTCTTACCCATCTGTAATTCACCAAAAAAGATGTCATTTGGTATTCTATCATCATCCTAAGATGTCATATCCATCTAAGTCTACGAAGACTGAGCATGGAATACACCGTCACACAACTTGATCTTTCCAATACTTCAGTATTTGTGATTTTGTCTTGCCAATTAATACCAAGAATTCTTCGCAGACACTGCATATGAAAGCTGTTTAAACGTTTCTCTTGGTGTGAGTAAGTTGTCCAGGTTTCACTGCCATAAAGAAGAGTACTAAGGACACAGACTTGATAGACAAGGACTTTTATTTTGGCAGTAAGCTTCCTGTTCTCCCAGACTCTTTTTCTTAACCTGTTCATTGTTGTTGCTGCCTTACCAATCCGGATGTTGATTTCCTGATCTAGGGATAATTTGCTATTTACCACTGATCCTAGATATGCAAAATGGTCTACAATCTCTAGTTCGGCGTCGTCAATAATGATTGATGGCACCCCTTGTGCACCTTGTGACATAATCTGTGTCTACTTTTTGCTAATTGTTAAACCAAATTCAGAACAAGCACTGGAGAATGCAGATAGTAGACATTGCAATTCTTCCTCAGAGTGGGTCGTAACTGCAGCATCATCTGCAAAAAGTAGCTCTCTTAACAGTACCCTCCTTAGGTCAGGATACTGTAGTATGTTCCTCAGACTCCTTTGTTGTTGATTAGGTCAGGATACTGTAGTATATTCCTCAGACTCCTTTGTTGTTGATTAGGGCAGGTGTCAACGTCCTAAAGACCTAGGGAAATGAAGCTCGGGTTCAGACAGGCAACAAACTCCATTCTGATACTTTCTGATATAATTTATTCACAGTAATCTGGCGAAGAATGGGTTTCGCAGCCAGTTACAATATTTACAATATCACAGGAGTTCATAACAAAGCAATCATACACATCACCATCACAGCAAAACTCTATCAGCTATCTTATAATCAACAATCCTTAAATACACTTGGTTTCTATCTATCAAGTCCCCCTTAAGCTAAACCCTCCTCGGTGTCCAGTCGTCGTCTGCCCTTCGACGTGTGTCGGGCGGACACGGGGTGCAAGTCTCTTCGAGCTTCTCGTGGAAATGGTCCTGGCACGCTGTAGGCGGGTTCCACCTGTGTCCACGGAGCTGTAGGCAAACTGACCCATCATTCTCGAAGGCTCGAGATTGTTCGAGCGTTCGAGTGGTTACGTTTACTTCCCTTATATTGGTGTTATATCCTTTCTATAAATCCCTTCTAACTTTATGTCCATACCTACTCTATGTGAGACCTTGACAGGGTTCCCCTCCCCGCCGTTCTTGTGGGTTACTATATGCTAATTAGTCTGAACTAATTCTGTCATGGGATCACATGAAGTTGGTGGTTGTAGTTTCGTGGATGGGAACTTAGTAATCCATATACTTGCACTAATAACTCATGTATTTCCCAGTACAACAATTCAGGTTGATTGCTGAAGAGCTCCTATCTCTTCCATATTCCTAAACCTGCTACCCGACCGAAATTCCCTGACGCTTACAGTTGTATTTGCAACCGCGCCCTTCTCAAGTATCCAACTGATACCAGGATAATGAACTCTGTTTTAGAGAGTTTCATCAAGACAAATTGTCTTGGCTTATTTAAGAACACCTGCAATTCTTGTCCTGAATGTGTATTTTGATACATTTTTACTTCCGTATGAATTATAGTGCCCAATATACGATCACTTTTGTTTTCTCCCAAGTAACTACTTATGTTCTTGTTTGCCTGTTAGTGTGTCTACCCCCTCTTACTTGCTTTAATAAAGTGTATGTTATTTACTTGTTAGTGTTTAGTTTTGTGAGTGTATGTTTTACCTAATGTGTAAAGTGTGTGCTACGTGTGTGTATGTGGTGTGTAGTATACTTCTAAGCGTCACGAGTTGGAATATCCTTTATCATGAATTACGCAATCTGTGTAACGCATGAACGGGCATTCAAGCAGTGATTCTTAGAATAATACTATTCTATTTAATACTAAACATGTATACAAAATTTAGACAAGTGTTACATTTTACATCCAAACGCAGACAAATTAAAATGAATACTTTTTGCGTACAATTTGTCCGCTCAGTATATCGCTCTCTCATTTAATTCATTTACTCTCTGATTCGTACACCTTTCATTCAACAAGGTATTTTGTTAAAATATACAAATTAAGTTGAGGTAAATGTTGTCGCCCTAAGACAAAACTTCGGCGATATATTATATTGAAAGCGCCAAGTATATTTGTACTGGTGGTAACAAAATGGTTTATAATTTAAATTGGAATAGTTTTAGAAAGAAAATTTTGAACATGAATGAAAATGTTTATGACATATTATGATAGAAAAATGAAAAATTGACATGTTCACATATTTTATACATATAATAATACAATAATTTAATATATATTTAACTAATTAAATTAAACTAATTAACTCCATCGACGATCCGTGTGTTGTCGTTCTTTGTCCGTGTGTCTTTCAAATGCTGTTACAGTTCATAGGTAACGCATTGGTGTCACATTTTCGTGTAGTTGTTTCACACATGTCGTAATAGTAATAATATATCGTTGCGGTAATGTCCGATGTTCTGTTCCGTCAGTTGGTGAAGTCCATCTAATTCACTAGTATGCAAAGTTCGTAATGTTCACATAGTATCGTTAGCTGTTAAGTTATGTGGTGGATGAATTAAATTCACAACTCTTAATCTGCACAGTTCGGATTGTTTATACTGCACTGTTAATTGCCAATGTGGCATGATACAACACTAGTGGTTCTATAATTTTGAGTAATTTAACATTTAGTGTTTGTGGTAGATATACCTAAGTGTATCGAATAGCCTGTCGATATTTCTGCAGTTCTACAGTAAGTGTAGAGGTACACTGGATTTCATGCATCAGAATAAAATATCACAGCTTGTAATATGGCAAGTAATCAGCGTAAATAGTGTCAATCTGCTGGTGCATTGGGTAATCTTGATAAAATATCGGGAATTAAGTTATCTGTGCCTTTAATATGATGAATTTCGAAGTCAAAATCTTGCAACAAAAAGCACCATCTTGCCAATCTGTGATTTTTGAGCTTGCCCTCTCTAATGACCAGCAGTGGCGAATTATCTGTGAGACAACGAAGTGGGTGCCAAGAAGGAACTTACGTAGTCGGAGAACACAGAAAACCAAACTTAAGGCTTCCAACTCAGCTGTGGAATACCTGGTCTCAGCTGCTTTCATCTTCCGGCTCACATACAGGATTGGATGTTTCACGCCCTCATATTCTTGCATTAGACATCCTCCGATCGCGATAGCACTTGAATCTGTGGTTAATATAAATGGTAAATCTATGTTTGGTAATCTGAGTATGGGTGGATTGGAAAAAATAGATTTCAATTTGCAAATTGTATCCTCTACACTGATACTCTTACATAGTTTATTTGGTTGACTTTTGGTCAACAAATTTGAAAAAAACTGATGTGATTTCTGCCCAGTTTGGTATAAATTTGGCATAATAGTTCACGAGACCTAAAAGACTCCTGACCTGTTTTTTAGTTGTTGGTACTTGCAGGTTCAGGATTTTTGATACAATTCTGTCATCTGTGAGTAGTTTACCTTCTGAAATTCTATGGCCTAAGAAGTCGATCTGTCTATAAGCTATTTCAACCTTGGAAGGTTTGACAGTTAGTCCAAAAAGAAGAATTTGATTGAAGACTTGTCGAAGTGTTTCTAACTGAGAAGTCATGTCTGTAGAATGAACACAGATATCATCTATATAAGACTGTACATCCTTGATGCCATGTAATAAGAGTCTGCTTAACCTAACACATGTGGCCGGTGCGTTTTTTAAGCCAAAAGGAAGATATCTCCATTCATATAACCCCAACGGTGTTGACAATGCGGTTATATGCATTGAAGAGGGAGATAATGGTATCTGCCAATATCCTTTCGTCAAATCAAGTTTAGAAAAAATAGATGATTTGGACATATTTAAAATAAGATCTTCACAACTATACATCGGTTCTGCGTCGGTCGTTGTTACTACGTTAACTTTCCTGTAATCTATGCATAAGCGGATGGTTTGGTCCTTTTTTTCACGAGTACGATTGGTGAAGAGTACTCGGACATAGATTTTTGGATTATTTTGTTTCGTTCTAAGTCCAGTATTTCTTTGTCAAGATTTGTTCTATAATGTAGTGGAATCGAGTATGGTCTACACTTGATAGGTGTTAAATCTGTCAAGATGATAGAGTGCGTTATTTTGTCAGTACGTCCAGGTCGGTTTGAGAAAATAGTTTTATAGTCGTTGAGAAGAGACAGAATGTCTTGTCGTTGCTGTTGTGTTCACAGTGTCGAGAATTTTTATGTCATGTATTGTACCGTTGTCGTTTGTGATAGGTACAGGAATTTCTAATGTTGTCTATGTCAGTCTGATTTATTACTGATGTTACTGTTTGTAAATTGTCCTCAATGTCACTGTCGTCATCGTCAAGAAGAATTGTTGCTAATGTGTCGTTGACTTCGTAGTCTTCGTCGTCAAGAAAAATTGTCGCTGATGTGAAATTGTCTTCATCGTCTTCGTTGTCAAGAGAATGTGTCGCTAACGAAGAATTGTCTAGATTTTCGTTGTAGTAGTGTCGTTCAGAAGTCTGGTTGGAGCTGTGGTTTCGTTTTGGTTGTCGTTCTTGTCAGTCTGGTTGATGTCCCCTGTTCTCTCTGTCTGGTTGTCCATGTCACTGTCGTTTCTGGAATAATACGGTTTTAACATGTTTACATGGAAAATTTTCAATTTGCCATTTAAAGAAATTTCGTAATCAACTTCAGAAATTCTTCTGGTAATTTAAATGGTCCTTGCCAAGAGGTTGAGAGTAAATCTCTCTTGTCAGTTAATAATAACAACACCTCTTGGTTGGGTTGTTAGTACAATAGTTCTTGCGCCCTTATTGGCGTATTGCCTGTATATAAAACCTTTCTCATGTAAAGATGTTCTGGCAATTATACAGGATCTGATGATTTTGTCTCTGGTGTTAGTGACTAAATCATAGGTGGAAACAGGTAATTGGGTGTTTACGGGTTGTGATATAATATCTCTGTAAATAGAGAGAGGTCCTCTTGGATTTGCTCCATATATTAACTCAAAGGGAGAGAACCCAGTGCTTGAATGCGGCACTTCTCTATAAGCGACCAGCACCGTTGGGAGAAGTGTATCCCAATCGGCTGGATTTTCAGCAGTCACTTTTGCTAACATATGTTTTAAGTCCCCATTTACTTTTTCGCAAATTCCATTCGCTTATAGTCTGTAGGGGCTTGTAAAACATTGTTTTATGCCGAGTAACTTAGTTACCGATTGAGTGGCATTAGAGATGAATTGTGTCCCTCTATCCGATATTATTTTCTCCGGAAAGCCAAAACGGGAGAATATTTGTAAAAATACATCCGTCACATCTTTAGAGGAGATTGTTTTAAAGGAATCATTTCTGCCCACCTTGAACAAAGGATCAACGAGTGTAAAAATGTAACGATTTCCTCTGTTTGAAATGTGGTTTACAGGTCCCACTAAATCAACTGCAACTATTTGAAATGGTCGTGAGGCAGTTGTAGTTGATTGAACTTCTGCAGTAGGGTTCTTCCCTTTTTTAATCAATTTCTGACAAATGTCGCAGGATTTACAATAGTTTTGTATGTGCTGGTAAAATTTAGGCCAATAGAATTGGCTCAGGACTCTGGCCCTGGTTTTTTCGTATCCCATGTGTCCACCGAAAGGTGAGTCGTGGGAACGTGAAGCACTTTATCACGATGTATCTTAGGTAATACCACTTGCTGTATTGTGGTTTGATTTCTGGTATATAATCTAGTTAAAATATTGTTATTTAAAGTGAAAGTCCAAGAGGCGTATTTCGTTAATTTTGGTTTTAATCCTACCAGTCGGAAATAATTTGAAAGAGTTGGATCAGTTTTCTGTTCTTGGATAAATTCAGTGGTGGTAATTTCGGGTGAAATAATTTGTAGCGACTCGTGAAGTTGTTCGTCGTGGGTTTTATGAGTCATTTGTCTTAGAAATTTAGAGAAAGGAGTGGGCATTGAGTTCATAATCTTGTCGATTATTATTAGATCTTTTAGTTTATCGTAGCTGTTGTTTGTCTTCGCTGAGGTAATCCATTTAGTGCAAATATCTTGGACTGTAGACACGTAGTCTATGAACGTTTGGTTGGGTGATGGTGATAATTTTGAAAACTGCAATTGATAACCTGCTGTGCCTATGAAAAAATGTTGCAATATTCTATGTTTTCTGAATGCGTTTTTTGCGCCCATTCTGACAGTTTATCTGCAGTATAGCCTAATTTAAGTCCTAACTCAATACACTGTTCCAGTGTTGACATTTTGTAAATTTAGCTAAATTTAAATTTTTAGAAATTAAATCCCTTTGGAAAAAGTTTGGGCGTACAACAATTGGTTATGTCCCTTAATGTTTACATATACACTTTCTATAGAATAAATTCACATGGACATTAAATTTGCATGTACATATATTAAATTGCAATACATAGAAAAATGTTACATCAAGGAAAAAAAAATGAGTATCGTTTAGAGATACAATAAGCATGAAACCTATGGGACTTATCTGATTTGCTGGTTTCTTTGCTGTAGTGTTGTTGTTTGGTTCTCCGGTTCTTTCGCTACTGCTGGAGAACAATTTACATGCACACAACTTTTCGCGGAACAATCTGTCGTTGGAATGAAAAAGATTAGTATCTTGTCACAGTTATTGTCCAGTCATGTCAATGTTAAATTTTATAAACATGGTTCCTAAGTAACGTTTCTAGAGGGACTACGATAGTTTATGAAAAGATGAGAAGATAGTCGGTGTAAACTTGAGACTTCGTCGTGTATGAATGTTAATATATTTTACTTGGCAAAACCAAGTGCTGTCGAGAAATTGAAGTAGAATTTAATCGTCTTGAGCTTGCCAAAACCGGCTTGAGCCCTCAAATAGCCTTCAACGTCCTAAAGACCTAGGGAAATGAAGCTCGGGTTCAGACAGGCAACAAACTCCATTCTGATAATTCCTGATATAATTTATTCACAGTAATCTGGCGAAGAATGGGTTTCACAGCCAGTTACAATATTTACAATATCACAGGAGTTCATAACAAAGCAATCATACACATCACCATCACAGCAAAACTCTATCAGCTATCTTATAATCAACAATCCTTAAATACACTTGGTTTCTATCTATCAAGTCCCCCTTAAGATAAACCCTCCTTCGTCCTCGGTGTCCAGTCGTCGTCTGCCCTTCGACGTGTGTCGGACGGACACGGGGTGCAACTCTCTTCTAGCTTATCGTGGAAATGGTCCTGGCACGCTGTAGGCGGGTTCCACCTGTGTCCACGGAGCTGTAGGCAAACTGACCCATCATTCTCGAAGGCTCGAGATTGTTCGAGCGTTCGAGTGGTTACGTTTACTTCCGTTATATTGGTGTTATATCCCTTCTATAAATCCCTTCCAACTTTATGTCCATACCTACTCTATGTGAGACCTTGACAGCAGGATACTGTAGTATGTTCCTCAGACTCATTTTTTGTTGATGAGGTCAGGATACTGTAGTATATTCCTCAAGCTCAAGGACCCCCCCCCCCCCCCCCCCCAAGTCGTTACACCGCATGGTACTACAGGCAGTAGACGACACTATAACAGGCTGTAGTATTTTGTGCATTGGTTATTATAAAAATGGCACACTTTCAAGTGTTAACTTTCTGTTTTCCTTCAGGTCAAAATGTTGGATTTGACATGAGGATTAGCCCACAGCAGCAACAACTGCAGTACGCCCTTGGTTCCAATCGTGTTCTCAACTGTATGGCCACTGTTTCAGACAAGAACCAGAGCCCGAGCCTTCATTGGGAGATTAATAATGTTCCGGTCACGACTACTAATAAAATTTCCAGGTATGGGAGATTCATTATGGATTAGTGATGGATGGTCCCAGCTATTGATAAAATGCCAGATGAAGTAGATTGATATTTTAATTACAGCTAGTGATAAAACAGCAAGTTAAGAGAGATTAATGCTGTTTTATTTACACATACTGATGAAACTGCCAGGTAAGCTAGATTAATGATGTTTTAGTTACAATTGATAAAACTATCAGTTAAAGGAGCTTAAAGATGTTTACGTTGCACCCAATGATAAAACTACTAGGTAAAGGAGATTAATGATGATTTAGTTACAGCTACTGATAAAACTCCCAGGTAAAAGAGATTAATGATGTTTTAGTTGCAGCTACTGATAAAACTACCAGGTAAAGGAGCGTAATGATGATTTAGTAACAGCTACTGATAAAACTTCCAGGTAAAGGTAATTAATAATGTCTTAGTTACAACTGATAAAACTACCAGGTAAAGTAGTTTAGAGATGCTTTAGTTGCAGCTAATGATAAAACTACCAAGTAAAGGACATTAATGATGATTTAGTTACAGCTACTGATAAAACTCCCAAGTAAAGGAATTGAATGATGTTTCAGTTACAGCTACTGACAAAACTACCAGGTAAGGAGATTAAATATGTGTTACCGAGAAGGTTAACCGGGTCAACAAATGCCCACAGAAGTCGTATATGTCGGCCTAACTTCGCAAGAACGCAGTTCTGCTGTAAACAGGCACAACGCAATCACGTCCGAAAAAAACTAAAATCTCTCCGGATGAAGGCAGAAGAAGAAGAAGAAGAAGAAGAAGAAGAAGAAGAAGTAGAACAAGAAGAAAAAGAACAAGAAGAACAAGAAGAAGCAATATGTGTTAGTTATAGCTACTGATAAAACTGTCAGTTTGTAGAGTTTAAAGATGTTTTAGTTATAGCTACGTATAGATGATGCAGTTTATACCGTGTGTTGCCGGGGCCCATAAGGGAAGCAAAGAATAGCAACACTGTAGCCTACCACGCATGTCGTAAGAGGCGACTAAGGAGGCTATGGTTCCGTCACCCTGCTACTGAGTGAGTGCGTGGCGCGACACTGTGAGCTGTGAGTTTCGTGTGAAATGCTTTTGAATCTGCCCGAGGTGTTTTGGAACGGTACTGCATGTTCGGAGCGATGGTAGATGGCTATGTCCCAGAGTTGACCGGTTTGTGCATTATGCAGAAATGCGTGGCTGCTGGGCTTCTGGTTGACTGCCACTGCCATCGACGATGAACTGTATTTTCGTGGACTTTGTGGGTGAACATCTAGGAAACATCCAGATGAGAAAATGACTGCCGATTCCATTAGAGATGAACTGGGTGTTTCTTTGGGGACTATTGTGTTGACATTCTGGCGGCGGTATTATGCATAGTGTATCTGTGCGGTATTTTCCACTTTTCACATCGGGCAGTGGGGAGCATTGTGTGCGATATTCACTGGCACAGGAACGGAGCATAATGGGGACAACCCGTTGCTATGAGGTTGGAACTACGACTAACTAACTAACTAACTAAGATGCGGTTGTTGTACACAGTGAGCAACTGAGGTTAGAATTAAATTGTAAAAAGGCACAGGTTATAGTAAGTACTAGGAAGAATGAAGTACCACAATGTAATTTACAAGTTAATGGGACTATTCTCCAACAAGTGAATCGGTACAATTATCTCGGAACAGTCATACCATCTGAGGTAAGATGCCTTGAAGAGATTAAAACAAGAATCGCCATGGCAAAGTAGCCTTTAGCAAGATGAAACACATTCTGACCAATAAATAGATGTCAATTGAAACGAGAAAAAGAGTGTTGAGGGGATACATAGAGCCTGTTCTTTTGTATGGATGTGAAACTTGGACAATGAGCAGTCAAGCTGAAAAACATCTGGTGGCTGCAGAAATGTGGTTTCTGAGGAAAATGCAAAGAATACCATGGACAGACAGAAAAACCAATGACCAAGTACTACAGGAGACAAATGACAATCGTAAATTGATTAGAGAAATTAGACGTAGACAGTCAACATGTTTTGGACATGTTATGAAAAGAAATGAATTGGAGAACTTGGTGACAACTGGCAAGATCGAAGGGAACAGACCAAGAGGAAGATCGAGAGGAAAATACCTGGATGGCTTGGCCACATGGCATGGACGAGACAGGAACACTGAGCTGATCCACGACTCTGGTGATCGAGTGAAATGACGAGTCGTGACCGCCCACGCTTTTCGGCATGGCACATGATTGATAAAACTACCAGGAAAAGAAGATTAATGATGTTTTAGTTACAGCTACTGATAAAACTGCCGGTCTCTCTGGTCTAGAGGTTACACGACTTTCTCCGTAATCTCGTACACTCTCGTAAGCAACGTGACGTTGCGCGAGAATTGGTAGCGGTTCTCTCCGCGTCGGTAACTTACGAGGTATGTGAGCCGGTCTCTCAGAAAGCAATGGCAAACTACTGAGCGTAATCTTGCCAAGAAATCAACAATCAGCTGAAAGATGCTGATGTTGACAGCGATGTCCTGTAAAGGATATGCGGGGAAGAAAAACTGATAAAACTGCAATGTAAGGGATATAATGACGTTCAGAATTATTTTTTTGAATTGTGTCAAGAGTTGTGAATGAAAACATATTGAGCCTTACGGAGGGTTAGATTCATGTCTCCAGCTCAGACACTTTTTCCGCGATTTGTTTTCAATAATTGGATAGTTTTGTAATTACATATATTAATAATTAGTTTGGTAATACTTACAAATGTTAACAATTAGTTTTCTAATAATTGAAAATTTTTATACTTATACATTTAACTAATTGATAAGGTAAGTAAGCAGTGTTAGTAATAACATTTTGTAATCATTAAATTAAATATATTGTTGCTTATTATATTGTAATAATAGCAGATAGTAATAATTACGCATTTTAATAATTGCAAAACAACAGAACTGAGATTCCTGAGAAGAATACTCAATGTATCAAGAAGAGAGAAAATCAGAAATGAAGAAATCAGGACTAAAGTTAGGAATATAGCAGCGCTAGATTTTATTAGAAGACAGCAAGTCAAATGGTTTGGCCATGTAACTACCAACTAACAGTATACCACAACAAGCAATGATGCACAAACCAAATGGAAGCAGAAGAAGAAGCCGACGACGTAAAAGATGGACAGGGGGAATAGCAGAGTCCATGGAAATCGCGATATATGAAGCCCATTAACGGGCACTCTCCCACTGTTTATACTTCACTTCGACACCGCAAGGTACAAGAGGAACAAAATGAGATGAGATAAATAATTGTAAATTCTAAACATTGTGTTTATTAATTGCACATTTTAGTAATTACACAATCTAATAACTGCACATTTTAATAATTATAAATTTTAACAGTTGTACATTTTAATAATTGTGTATGCCAAAAATTTTGACTTTTTATAGTTGCACATTAGGCTACTTGTACATGTTAATAATTATAAATTCTATTATGTTGTGTGTTGTTTGTTTATCAAGAATGATGATGGCCATTCATTTCATTCATTGGAATTGGAAGTATTGAGCCTTGGGTTCTAAGATGGCTAATAAGGCCCATTTTGGCTCGAAATGTTCTTTGACAATGTGGGCAAAGAAAGCTTGACGTTCCTGGAGGAGGATTTCCTGCAGTGGTTTTTCTGTCCAGCCTTTTCTTCACAGCTCTTGCAGTCCTGGTTGCTTCACAAGTGACTGCTCCTTTGTGTAATGATGTACGCTACGAATTTCGGTCTTTGGCAGCAATCTCCCAGGTTTCAAGATGAATTCCAAAAGCTTTCAGTGAGATTTTCAGTGTTTCCTCTGGCCGCCTTGGGAGCGATTACCACAACGCAGCATGCGTTAACAAATTCGTTTAGTTTAGGAAGCCTGTGATCTGGCATGCGAGTCAAGTGACCAGCCCAGCGAATCTGATTCTTCATTAGTTAAGTGTGGATACTGGGCATGGACGCTCTTTCTAGGACTTCAGTCTCTGAGATCTTGTCTTGCCATTTAATCTTCAGTAGCTTCCTTAGGCAGACTGTGTGGAAGTGGTTTAATTTCCTAGCGTGTCGCTGATACACAGTCCAGGTTTCACAAGCAGGTAGCAGTGTGGATAATACAACTGCTTTGTAGACTTTCAGCTTTGTTTGTAGGCTTATTTCATTTTCGTCTCACACATTCTTGTACAGTCTGCCAAAGGCCGCGCTGGCCTTGGAGATTCTTGCATTGACTTCGTCATCAATTGTGGCAGCTTGTGACACAGTGCTGCCAAGATAGGTGAATTTTTCCACAACACTTAGTCTGTGATCATTCACTTTGATATTCGGCACGGTGTGATTACTCTCTGGAGCTGACTGGTACATAACTACAATCTTCTCCAAGTTGATATTGAGCCCAAAGTTGGAATATATTATACTGGCACCTTGCCATCTTGGTAGTCTGTTGCACTGTGTTTAAAAATATATCTACAACCCATGGGGGTGGCGAATATGACTTATCATACCAGTTTGCGCTGTAAATGTTCATCCACAATGGATGCACGTGAGCACATGATCATTTCCACCATCACGCATCATATCACGTCTCACATGTCCATGTGTGACCTATCTGCAATAATTTTCTCCTTTGTCTTTATTCCGTTTCTGATATTTACCCTCCATGCAACACGATCAGTGGCGACTTGCTCCCAAGGTGCAATATCAGTGCTTGTATCAGTCATGTCCCGCTTACACACATCTTTGTATCGTTGTAGAGGCCGACACCGAGATCGTTGAGCCATCAGTAATTCACCAAACATTCTACCGTCATCCATCCTCCTAATGTGTTCTGTCCATCTAAGTCTACATAGACTGAGCATGGAACAAACCGTCACACAACCCAATCTTTCCAGTACGTCAGTATTTGTGATTTTGTCTTGCCATTTAATACCATATATTCTTCGCAAACACCACATAGGTACATAGGAAAGCCTTTTAAGCGTTTCTCTTGCTTCATTCTAATAATTGCACATTTTAATAATGATAAATTAAGAGGAAGATGTGTTCATGTTCGCTAGGATGTGTTTTTGAAAAATTCATTAGGCAGAAAGTTTTGAAGGATTGTTTCAATGGGATCTGTGATGTTGTTATCATGTTTTTTACTTCTCTCCTCACCCCCAACCCATCCAGGATAAGAGTTGAGGAGACGGCTTATGACAGCCTCATCTTGCGGGTGGGCAAGGTGCAAGCTGGAGATGAAGGGGTATACAAGTGCGTGGCCACCCTTGGCTCACAGACGGATTCTAGGAGTGTCCAAGTTGTGGTCATTCGTAAGTTATAGAACAAGATTGATGAATGGCTGCAGAATTTGAAGTCATTGTTTGCCTCGGTGGAAAAGTCAGATCTGTGCAGGGTCATAATAACATTGGATCGGGAATGCAGAGATTGGCCGGCAGGCTGCACTGGGTGGGAGGTGCACCAACTGATCCACGACGATTCGTGACCAGGCGATGTAATCATCTACGTGGATGGCTCTGTGCTAAGCGGTAAAAGAAGTGCTTCGGGGTTGGGGGATGCTGTTTGGTACCGGAGGTCTGCCACAAAATGTAGTCTGAAAATGGAGGTGGAGAACAGTCATGGCGGAGTTCACTGGCTGAAGGACAAACAACATATGCATATGTCATAGTTGTAACAGACTCACAACAATGATAAGAAAGGTGACAACATGCATGCTTTGTATAGGGTTGTAGGCTTCAATTCAACAAACAAAAATTGAGGGCAAAGTCGCAATGATTGAGACACAAGGAATTAGTAGAATCTTCACATTTGCAGATGACGTGCACGTGTACAGACAGGGAAGAGACAGGGAAAGTTTGGCTGCAGACTTACAGATGTCAGTAAACAGGGTGGCGGAGTGGTGCAGTGACACAGGGGCCATTATAAACCCAAACAAGGCATTGGTTGTGTGGAACTCCCTGGATACCCGGATCGTCAAGGCAGATGTCCAGGTATTATATTGAATGGGTGTCCTCTTAGTAGAGAAAGTAAATTGAAGTTCTTGGGAATCATCTTTGATAGGTGTATGCCTTTTAAGGATCACGTGGATACTTTGGTGGACTCATGTATTAAGGTCGATTACAGCAATCGGGGTTGAGCAGACGATGCTTACACGCTTTTTCAGCAGCTAATAATTTCTGTCATTGAGTATATTTGGGGCTGCTGGCAGTATCGAAAAGCCAGCTTGATTGAAAGGCTGGAGCGCATACAGAATGTGGCCATGCGGGCGATCCTGTGATGCACAAAGGACACACCAATTATATGCATGAGGCATATCCTGGCGCTACCACAATGGCGGACAGGCAGAGGGTCCTTCAAGCCTATTGGTACCTAAGCGCTGCTGAGAGTCACCCCCTGCATGAAGCCAAGGAAATGTCAAGGGTCATAGACTAAGTCGAGGCATATCCAGTATGGCACAGGCAGAAATAACTAAACGTCTGGTATGTGATCTAGAGACCATCAGTCGTGAAAAAGAGTGGGTTGAACTACCGGAAGACATGACGAATGGCACACTGTAATAGTAACACTGGCTCGTGAGTGCAGAGAATGGGCAGCAGGCCGCACGGAGTGTGAGGTGCAACAACCGATCCAGAGTAACACACATCAAGGTGACATAGTGATCTACACCGATGTTTCAGTGGTGAGAAACAGACACAATGGCTGAGGTTTTATTGCAAAGGCTAATGGACGATTCTTGAAAAAAAAAGAAAGAAAAAGAGAGTCTGGCAAATGAGACTACGATCTCCAACATGAGAACGAAGGTGGAAGCATTCACAGCGTCATTCCGTTGGTTAGGGATATTTGGTATTAAATAACATTAGGTTTACGCTTAACATCATGGCACTGCAACACACATTGTATTCATTACGTGCTAAAGGAGTATGCTAAGTAAGGTAGAGAAAGGAATTTTCTCTTCAGAGATCACAGATTGTGAGAATTATATGGATTTTTTAGACCTGACCGTGCGGGGGGAATTAACAGGCTGATAGGCTGGCATGGAATGCACCTCTTCGTGGTAGATTACCTATGGACAAGGGAGAGGTGGTCGTGCGCTTGTGGGACCAGGTGAAGATAATGGTGGAATAAACTGAGAACCCGTAAGTGGAAAGAATGAGATTGCGGGGGATCGGCAGGGGTTCTGGAAGAATCTTAAAACTGAGGAAGAAGACCACGAGAACTTTCAATCAGATAAAGATGGGAACGTTTATTAGTATGAATCTTCGCTGGCAGTTGAACGAGGGGACGGAGCAATATGGGAATGTCCTGAGTACAGTGATGTCGGTTCTTAGCTCAGCCCAACACAATTACCCTTAGGACATGCTGGTGTTGTGGGAAAAGAGCGGGCGAACAGATTGGCTGGGTCTGGACCACTTGGCGAGTTATTGGTGTTTGATAAGGCAGATGTGGTCGCGGCCGTTTGGAATCGTGTGTATAGTACAGAAGAATGGCTTGGAGAGAATGGTGCTGCTTGTATTGTCTGTCTTTTATGATGTTCCTCCATGCCATGATGTTCAACTGTCCAGCATCTTCTCTCTCTGTGTCCCCTGCCTCTCCTCCCTTACAACTTTTCTGCTGTTACGACATACTCCAGCTTTGCCCTTCTCATGACACGCTCACAGAATGTGGACTGTCTCCTTCTGAAGGGAACTTCTCTGTGTGAGTTATCTTCTTTCAAGATATCTTCATTACTCGTGTTATCCGTCAACTGTGTTCCTATCATGCTTCTATACAACCACATCTCTGTGGCTTCGACATCATTTCTCACAAGTTTGCTCATTGTTCATAAATCACATCCTGATTGGCTTGATGTATGTCTTCGGTTTCATGATTTATTATTTCATATTTCTAAAACATGTGTTGTATAATTCAAATGTATACATTGAGTCATGTACGCATGCTTACACCAAACACGCACACATACTTACACACATACACACAGAAAGATAGATACAGAGAAATATACATGCTTGTGTACTTTCTAACAGAAGATCTGCAAGTTCTCTCTCCAAAAAGCCAATTTGGCATCTTCGGTACAGATGGGTCTATCAAGTGTCAGGCTGTGGGCATACCACCTCCATCCATCACATGGA
>JACEFZ010020403.1:135000-318045 GCA_014155875.1 Cepaea nemoralis
TTAGTAGATGCAGTTGTTGTACACAGTGAGCAACTAATGGTATAATTAAACCAAGAACAAAGAAAGATTACAATGTAATACTCAAGTAAGTGGGACAATTCTGAAACATAGGAATCAGTAAACTACGTTGGAATAGTCATAACTTCTGATGAAGGATGCTTTATAGAAATACGAGCAGGAATCGCCATGGCAAAGGTAGCCTTTTGCATGATGGAAAACAGTCATCCATAAATAGCTGTCAGCTGCAGTGAGAAAAAGTGTGCTGAATTGTTATTTAGAACCTATACTGTTGTATGCGTGTGAAACGTAGACAATAAGCAGACAAGCTGACAATCATTTAAAGACAGCGGAAGTGTGGTTTCAGAGAAAAATTCAAAGAATATAATAGACCGATAGAAAGAATGAATGAGACACTATTTCTATAAAAGAAAGGAATGCCGTAAATTGACTAGAAAAATTAGACTTAGATAATTTATAAACTAGAAAACAGAGTGACAGCTGACAACATTAATGGAAAAAAAGAGCAAGGGTAAGGGACAGAGATAATTAATTAGATGGCTCGGACACTTCGACATAACAGGGACACAAATAGAGATCTGATCCACGACTTTAGTGAACACATGAGTTGGCGAACCTTGACTATTTGGCATAATTGGGACAAGAAGATAGACCAGATCCAGAACTTTATTGATCGTGTGAGTTGACGAATCTTGACCACCCATACTTATGGACATGGTACATAATTTAGGCGATAATTATGGACAAGCCTAGTTAGATAATAGTTATGGACTTTTGAAGTTAGATGATAATTATGGGGGAGAAAACAAGTTAGATGATAATTATGGACAAACCTTGTTACATGATAATTATGGACAATCATAGTTAGATGATAATTATGGACAATCATAGTTAGATGATAATTATGGACAATCCTAGTTAAATTATAATTATGGACAATCCTAGTTAGATGATAATTATGGACAAGCCTAGTTAGACAATAATTATGGACAATCCTAGTTAGATGATAATTATGGACAAGCCCATTAGATGATAATTATGAACAATCCTAGTTAGACAATAATTATGGACAATACTAGTTAGATGATAATTATTGACAAGCCCAGTTAGACAATAATTATGGACAATCCTAGTTAGATGATAATTATGAACAAGCCCAGTTAGATGATAATAATGGACAAGCCCTGTTAGATGATAATTATGGGCAATCCTAGTTAGATGATAATTATGGACAATCCTAGTTAGATGATAATTATGGACAATCCTAGTTAGATGATAATTATGGACAATCCTAGTTAGATGATAATTATGGACAAACCCTTTTAGATGATAATTATGGACAAGCCCTGTTAGATGATAATTATGGACAATCCTAGTTAGATGATAATTATGGACAATCCTAGTTAGATGATAATTATGGACAAGCCCTGTTAGATGATAATTATATACAATCCTAGTTAGATGATAATTATGGGCAATCCTAGTTAGATGATAATTATGGACAATCCTAGTTAGATGATAATTATGGACAAACCCTGTTAGATGATAATTATGGACAAGCCCTGTTAGATGATAATTATGGACACTAATAGTTAGATGATAATTATGGACAATCCTAGTTAGATGATAATTATGGAGAATCCTAGTTAGATGATAATTATGGACAATCCTAGTTAGACGATAATTATGGACAATCCTAGTTAGATGATAATTATGGGCAATCCTAGTAAGATGATAATTAAGGACAATCCTAGTTAGATGATAATTATGGACGCTACTAGTTAGATGATAATTATGGACAATCCAAGTTAGATGATAATTATGGACAATACTAGTTAGATGATAATTATGGACAATCCTAGTTAGATGATAATTATGGACAATCCTAGTTAGATGATAATTATGGACAAACCCTGTTAGATGATAATTATGGACAAGCCCTGTTAGATGATAATTATGGACAATACTAGTTAGATGATAATTATGGACAATACTAGTTAGATGATAATTATGTACAATCCTAGTTAGATGATAATTATGGACAATACTAGTTAGATGATAATTATGGACAATCCAAGTTAGATGATAATTATGGACAAGCCCTGTTAGATGATAATTATCGACAATCCTAGTTCGATGATAATTAAGGACAATCCTAGTTAGATTATAATTATGGACAATCCTAGTTAAATGATAATTATGAACAATACTAGTTAGATGATAATTATTTACAGACCCTGTTAGATGATAATTATGGACAATCCAAGTTAGATGATAATTATGGACAAACCCTGTTAGATGATAATTATGGACACGCCCAGTTAAACAATAATTATGGACAGTCCTAATTAGATTATAATTAAGGACAATCCTAGTTAGATGATAATTATTTACAGACCCTGTTAGATGATAATTATGGACAATCCAAGTTAGATGATAATTATGGACAAACCCTGTTAGATGATAATTATGGACACGCCCAGTTAAACAATAATTATGGACAGTCCTAATTAGATTATAATTAAGGACAATCCTAGTTAGATGATAATTATGGACAATTCCTGTTAGATGATAATTATGAACAATCCTAGTTAGATGATAATTATGGAAAAACCCAGTTAGATGATAATTATATACAATCCTAGTTAGATTATAATTATGGGCAATCCTAGTTAGATGATAATTATGGACAATCCTAGTTAGATGATAATTATGGACAAACCCTGTTAGATGATAATTATGGACAAGCCCTGTTAGATGATAATTATGGACAATAATAGTTAGATGATAATTATGGAGAATCCTAGTTAGATGATAATTATGGACAATCCTAGTTAGACGATAATTATGGACAATCCTAGTTAGATGATAATTATGGGCAATCCTAGTAAGATGATAATTAAGGACAATCCTAGTTAGATGATAATTATGGACGCTACTAGTTAGATGATAATTATGGACAAACCCTGTTAGATGATAATTATGGACAAGCCCTGTTAGATGATAATTATGGACAATACTAGTTAGATGATAATTATGGACAATACTAGTTAGATGATAATTATGTACAATCCTAGTTAGATGATAATTATGGACAATACTAGTTAGATGATAATTATGGACAATCCAAGTTAGATGATAATTATGGACAAGCCCTGTTAGATGATAATTATCGACAATCCTAGTTAAATGATAATTATGGACAATCCTAGTTAGATTATAATTATTTACAGACCCTGTTAGATGATAATTATGGACAATCCAAGTTAGATGATAATTATGGACAAACCCTGTTAGATGATAATTATGGACACGCCCAGTTAAACAATAATTATGGACAGTCCTAATTAGATTATAATTAAGGACAATCCTAGTTAGATGATAATTATGGACAATTCCTGTTAGATGATAATTATGAACAATCCTAGTTAGATGATAATTATGGACAAACCCAGTTAGACAATAATTATGGACAATCCTAATTAGATAATAATTATGGACAAGCCCTGTTAGATGATAATTATAAACAAGGCCAGTTAGACAATACTTATGGGCAATCCTAGTTAGATGATAATTATGTGCAATCCTAGTTAGATGATAATTATGGACAAGCCCTGTTAGATGATAATTATGGACAATCCTAGTTAGATGATAATTATGGACAAGCCCTGTTAGATGATAATTATGGACAATCCTAGTTAGATGATTATTATGGACAAGCCCTGTTAGGTGATAATTATGGACAATCCTAGTTAGATGATAATTATGGACAAGCCCAGTGTGGGGTGGTAAATATAATAAATGAGAATAAGGACAAGTTCGCTAGGGGTATTCGGTATGAATGGGGTCTTAATCCCAAATACGCCCTCTATAGGAAATAATATACTGGCTCGTGAAACCCCCAAGCATTGAACAAGGCAGAAAAGAGTGCAAGTTCAACACTAACATAGAAGAAATGTTTCCCATAGAAGGCTGGGAGATCCGGGAAGTTCTACCATAGACACCCGAGTAACTAGTCACTCTACCCAGAAGGTGTGTCTATGTGTAAGTGCCCCGCCCCACATTAATCTCACACACACACACACACACACACACACACACACACACACACACACACACACATATATATATATATATATATATATATATATATATATATATAAACAATGACAAGTATCCACTGTCATGCACATCCACAGTTTTACATGACAGATGGGGAACAACAGCTGTTGGACGCAACACTGCATTTAATAACAGAGGGAAAACAACCATTGTTAGACAAAAACACCACATTGAATCACTGTATCACATAACAGTTAACATAACTGGACTATAAACATCAACTTTGGAACAACATGTTTACAATGAAGTAACTTCAAGGCTTGATTAAACCAAAGAAACAAACAACTGTATTGTGAAAACATTTGGGTCCTGGACAAACCCTGTTGGCTACATTATGGTGACATATCCCTGAAAGAAATGATCATATTCAGGCAATGCACACAACGGATACAACCATAACAGAAGTCCCCAAAAATCCCCCAAAAAAGGTTCACAACAAATACATGTGTTACACACAAAAACAAAGTAAATAATCCATACGAAGACATAGATAAAGATAAAGGAAATCTACCTAATATGTCTCTAGATCTATCCCATGGGTCTGATGATGACTCCTTCTCCTTCATTATCCACTAGAAAAAGTCTGGCGATAATCACACTCTCTATAATCCAGGAAAATAGCTGCTATATATATCCACATATTCTGAAAATTGGGGATTGCACACACACACACACACACACACACACACACACACACACACACACACACACACACACACACACACACACACACACACACACACACACACGGAGCTTCCACCTCCGGATCATATATCCAAGGCTTAAACATGAAGGAGTAATCCATATGAATCCACCATGGGTATACTGTAATCCACCAAGTCACAGCTTTTAAGTAACTGGGCTAGGGGCATTCCGGCGGGGTATATCAGACAGGTATAAGTCTGAAGCGTTCCTGCGTGGCGTAACATACCTGTATAAAAAAAACTTAAGCTGTCCATGCAATTGATTCAATCAGGCACAGGAACTTTCAGCATATCTTTGGATAAGGAGGGACATCACATTATCCATAGTATTTCCTGACCGAACTAACTTGAATTGGGCATAAATATTCCAGCCCTTTTCTGAGTTAAGATGTAGGCATCTCTTTCTTCATCTACATACACGACTTGATTGATCGGGAGTTGGTATAGTGCTTGATTGTCCATGTCTGGGATATGATGGATGAGAAGATTCAAAGGAAGCTGGGAGTCCACAAAAGCAGTTGGTAAATCCATACTGTTCAATGAGGGTTAACCCCAGACTATCCATGACCTCTAGTATATGACTGTTGAATGAGGAATCAGACGGTGACTTTTAGAAGAGGGTATACGCTGGAACCATTCTAGGCCAGGCATGCCTAGACATTGAAAAGATGAACACCGTCTGCAAGTTCCCAGAGGTAGGGAATCCACTTCAGCATAGTCACAGTCCATTAATTATCCAGGCATTGACATTCGGTTCAGGTTGAGTGGCAGTAACCAGCACTCTCAGTAGAATATTAGGGGTGGGCTGATATCCCAGTTGCCCTCCTCTAATATAAAGCATTGTGACTATAACTCCAGTTCCAATACTCCACCTGCATCTCTCCAGCGCTATATAGAGGGAAGAAAAAACAGGGTCGATATACGTTTCTATTTGCCTAGCACTTGTCGCCTACTGTAGAGTTTTTGTCTCACTCCAAAAGTGAGTGAGGTGTCTACTCAATAGGTACATCTCTTCTAGACTGATACTGGAGCTTCCTGAGGGGATTTTCACCTCCTAACCGTCCACACGTCCTGATAGTACTGCTGTCACAACATGGACGAAATCCCTGAGGCAATGGCCTCATGTAAACAATTCATAAATCTCCTTTCCATAGTTACAAACAGCATTATGTAAGTACCACTGACAAATGGCAGAAGGCTAGCTCCCAGATCAGTCATCTCCTCTTGCATCATCCTCAACATCACCATCATCATCATCATCATGTGTTTGTCCTCACTGGGGTGAAGTTATGTTTACTCCAGCAGTAACAAACATGAACATAAAAGGTAAAATACTCATACAAGAGAAATCATGGGAATCTTTTCCCATACAATGTAGGAATCACTTAGTGGGCAGTTACCCAACATCTCCCCCAAAACACAAGAGCCTGGTGTAATTTCCCACTCACTTGAGATTATATATCATTAAAAATGACAATCCCATAACATCATTTATGAAAAAGACTACAAGACAATCACTCCTCTGTGTATTTACAACAATGTAAACAAAAGATTAACTCCTAAGTGCATGAGAAAGTCAAGCGAGAATCTCTCTCTCTCTCTCTCTCTCTCTCTCTCTCTCTCTCTCTCTCTCTCTCTCTCTCTCTCTCTCTCTCTCTCTCTCTCTCTCTCTCTCTCTAACAAACTATTAAAGGTGTATACAGATAGTAATATTTCTCCATCATAAGAGCAGAAATACAAAATAAGCACTCAGAAAAAAAAAAAACACTTTATAACACATAGACAAGTTGTGAAAGTTTAGCATTTAGGAATAAAAGAGGTTCACAAAATCGTATCAGAAAGGTGACTCATAACAAGATTATATTGTAAGCCTTATGATAGCTGACTGAACAAAATGGCGATGTACGGCCTTGCAGACCGCAAACTCAAACCAACTTTTCAATGAAAAGTGATTCTCGTATTTTTCACACACCAACTTCAATCATGATATTAGTTCTACCAAAGCATTCATCCTAATACATAACATTATATGTTTTAAAATGCTCACCCTAAGCGCAGAGAATAAGTGGGCTATTAAATTAAACCCCACTGAACCAATGTGTGGCTACTATCTAGAACAAAACATGGCGAGTGCCGGGGCCGGCTTTGTCTACCCTAGCGCCTTTGTTTCCGGGGCTCAGCCAATCAATGGCCTTATTTCAAACCAAAGTAAAGTTCGTTAATTCTCCCATCATAGATTTTAATAGCCTCTACCTTTAAGGTAGTGCGTATAACAACGTCTGCTGGGAAAGGACTAGTGGATGAAACACCTACCTCACACCCAGTTAGATGATAATTATGGACAATCCTAGTTAGATGATAATTATGGACAATCCTAGTTAGATGATAATTATGGACAAGCCCCTATTAGATGATAATTATGTAAAATCCTAGTTAGATGATAATTATGGACTAGCCCTGTTAGATGATAATTATGGACAATCCTAGTTAGATGATAATTATGGACAAGCCCTGTTAGATGATAATTATGGACAAGCCTTGTTAGATGATAATTATGTATAATCCTAGTTAGATGATAATTATGGACAAGCCCTGTTAGATGATAATTATGGACAATCCTAGTTAGATGATAATTATGGACAAGCCCTGTTAGATGATAATTATGGACAAGCCCAGTTAGATGATAATTATGGACAAGCCCAGTTAAATGATAATTATGGACAAGCCCTGTTAGATGATAATTATGGGCAATCCTAGTTAGATTATAATTATGGACAAGCCCAGTTAAATGATAATTATGGACAAGCCCTGCTAGATGATAATTATGGACAATCCTAGTTAGATGATAATTATGGACAAGGCCAGTTAGACAATAATCATGGACAATCCTAGTTAGATGATAATTATGTAAAATCCTAGTTAGATGGTAATTATGGACAAGCCCTGTTAGATGATAATTATGTAAAATCCTAGTTAGATGGTAATTATGGACAAGCTCAGTTAGATGATAATTATGTAATATCCTAGTTAGATGATAATTATGGACAAGCTCAGTTAGATGATAATTATGTAAAATCCTAGTTAGATGGTAATTATAGACAAGCTCAGTTAGATGATAATTATGGACAAGCCTAGTTAGAAGATAAGTATGGAAAAACCCAGTTCTGAGTTTCTTGCGTGGTGATGTACAAATTAGCAACTCTAATTGTGTTTTATTGTAACAAAGGGACAAAGTATGTCATCCAACAAGACCAGTTGACAGTTAAGGATCTCAATTACGACGATATAGCCACATACCTGTGTGATATCGTTGTCATAGAAACTGGTGCCAGCGAGGCGTTCTACATCGACTATCAAGTAGTCCGTAAGTCATTTTATTCCACTACTAATTATTAGTTACTAGCTGACCCGGCCCGGCTTCGCCCAGTCCCTGGTGGGGAGCATCTCATTTAATTCATATAAGTAGTCATATAAGTTCTCGTTCCGTTACCGACTGTCTGTCTGTCTGTCTGTCTGTCTGTCTGTCTGTCTGTCTGTCTGTCTGTCTGTCTGTCTGTCTGTCTGTCTGACCCGGCCCGGCATTGCCCAGCTCCTGGTGTGGAGCATCTCATTTAATTCATATAAGTAGTCATATAAGTTCCCGTTCCCGTTACCGACTATCTGTCTGTCTGTCTGTCTGTCTGTCTGTCTGTCTGTCTGTCTGTCTGTCTGTCTATCTGTCTGCCTGACCCTGTCCGGCTTCGCCCAGTCCCTGGTGGGGAGCATCTCATTTAATTCACATAAGTAGTCATATAAGTTCTCATTAAATTCATACAACAAAAAAAGTAACTTAAAAGAATGTCCTTCCAGACACCATCCATTATTTTTAATGAAAACGCTTGCTAATCACCTGCATGACTACAGTAACTTCTTAAGCAAATAAAGATGAGTTACAATGTTATGCATTGTGCATTATTTTTATGAAAACTTTAAAAATGCCTTACAGTTTGTATCATTATTTATTATAACTCATATGCCGGTACATAACTATGGACACAGAGTTTATAAATCTTTGAAAACGATGCCACAATATGACTATAAGTTATACAGAAAAGTTATGCCCCTTGAAATAACTTTTACGGAGTTAGGTCCCCTGAAATATATGAAATTATAATGAAAAATGAAAAATGAAATAATACTGAGTAAGCAGGCGATTTCACACTAAAAAACTATGACAGTTGACAGCTCTGGACTGAAAGGAAGGCGTGTAGAAAATTTCATCTCAATCGGATGGGCCGTTCGCGAGCGCACAAAGGACATACATAGATACAGACAGACAGACATACGATCCTTATTTATATATAAGATTATTGTTGTTATATGTTTTTGTTTAATAATATATTCTATCAAATAGCCTTCATGTATTCTTTCTAGTTGTTCGTCATTTAAAAAAAAAATTTATTTCGTTAATGCCTCCATGGTTTCCCCTGTCATCATCATGGGTCCCGCCAACTGCCGTAGGAGGTCATACATCTCCAGAGATCTCAGCCGCGGAGTTCTTGATCAGTTCTGTTAATGATATTCCTCTGTATCACTATCTCTGTATCACTATCCAAGGCCACCTTGCTTCATTTCTGCTCTTGGCTCTTTTCCCGCTGGTCTTTCAAGTTGTCATGAAGTTGTCCAAAGCCTCTCTTGGCATGATATTACCACAGGACACTACTTGACTCCCTCTTGTGTCTGTATGTCATGTTCTTGTGTCTTTATGTCACGTTCTTGTGTCTGTATGTCATGTTCTTGTGTCTGTATGTCATGTTCTTGAGTCTGTATGTCATGTTCTTGAGTCTTTTATGTCATGTTCTTGTGTCTGTATGTCATGTCCTTGTGTCTGTATGTCATGTCCTTGTGTCTGTATGTCATGTCCTTGTGTCTGTATGTCATGTCCTTCTGTCTGTGTGTCATGTTCTTGTGTCTGTATGTCATGTTCTTGTGTCTGTATGTCATGTTCTTGTGTCTGTATGTCATGTCCTTATGTCTGTATGTCACGTTCTTATGTCTGTATGCTATGTTCTCGTGTCTGTATGTCATTTTCTTGTGTCTGTATGTCATGTTCTTGTGTCTGTATGTCATGTTCGTGTGTCTGTATGGCATGTTCTTAAATCTGTGTGTCATGTTCTTGTGTCTGTATGTCACGTTCTTGTGTCTGTGTGTCACGTTCTTGTGTCTGTATGTCATGTCATTGTGTCTGCATGTCATGTTCTTGTGTCTGTATGTCATGTTCTTGTGTCTGCATGTCATGTTCTTATGTCTGTATGTCATGTTATTGTGTCTGTATGTCATGTTCTTGTGTCTGTATGCCATGTTCTTGTATCTGTATGTCATGTTCTACTTTCATTAAACTTGTCAGCGGAGTCAGCATGGCCGAATGGATAAGACTGCTCACATTTACACTTTTGGTGTGTGATGCCGAGGTAGCGGGTTCAACCCATAGTCGGTTATTTGGACTAAAATGTTGACTTCCCGTCCTTGACCTGGGGATATAAATTACAAGTACCTCATAAGTCGGAGTGGTTTCTCCTGATGGCGAGGGCCACTGGTAATATGGAAAGCTAATCCTCACACAAAATTCAGTCCGCTGCACTAGAAGTAGTAGCGTATGTATGGACTACGCCTGAGTTCAAGACACCCAAGGAAAGTTTGTTTAAAATAATGAACCTTGTGAAGACATTCATTGTTAGTCACTCTGGCAGTCCAAGGTGTTGGCAATATTTGTCTCAGAAACCTTGTGAAGACATTCATTGTTAGTCACTCTGGCAGTCCAAGGTGTTCGCAATATTTGTCTCAGAAACCTTGTGAAGACATTCATTGTTAGTCACTCTGGCAGTCCAAGGTGTTGGCAATATTTGTCTCAGAAACCTTGTGAAGACATTCATTGTTAGTCACTCTGGCAGTCCAAGGTGTTGGCAATATTTGTCTCAGAAACCTTGTGAAGACATTCATTGTTAGTCACTCTGGCAGTCCAAGGTGTTCGCAATATTTGTCTCAGAAACCTTGTGAAGACATTCATTGTTAGTCACTCTGGCAGTCCAAGGTGTTGGCAATATTTGTCTCAGAAACCTTGTGAAGACATTCATTGTTAGACACTCTGGCAGTCCAAGGTGTTCGCAATATTTGTCTCAGAAACCACATCTTCGTTACCTCCAAGCTTTTCATAATTTCTTCATTCACATTCATGATTCACTGCCATACAGCGACACAGTTTCCTTTAACATTTCAGTAACCTCTTTCTGACATTCAATGACAGCGACTTATTGTGTCAGATATTTATTTTCTTAAATGCATGTTTTGCTTCATACATTTTGCTTCAACCTCTGTCATGTATTTTCCATCTGATATTATGTTTGCCCTTAGGTATGTATTAACTTGGTTAAGTATATACCCTTCTATTGTACTCTCACATATTAGTATTATCATTTTCTCTGAAATGTTTGTTCAAGTAAAGTCCTTTTTTGCACTGTATTACTACAATGTCCAATAATCACTGAATATCGTTTCCATGTTCATCTCTCATTACTGTGTCATCTTCACCGCATTGTTTGTTTATATTATATCCTGCATCTCATTAGTGCCTCAAAGGGATACCCAATTGATGATCTAATGATATGGCCTCTCTGTGATCTCTCTCACTGTTACTTTGTTATGTAGAGAGAAGAGATCCGATGACAAAACACATACTTGACTTACTCCTGTCTTTATATGTTCATTATTGCCCTTTTTAATTCCCGTATTAATTGCTGCTACTTGATTTCAGTAAATTTGTTAAACTTTTATGAGATCTTTCTCATCATTCAAAATGTCTCTGCATAATTTCTTGGCAAGATACTTTGGTGGATTCCCCTTGCCTTGCACACCCATATAATTTCTGTTGGCCTCTGGCTGTTACAGTCACGCCAGACATTCAGCAAGTGAGTGCCCTTCCCTGCCTAGTTGTCCACTTGTGTCTCTTCTCCTGCCACGTATCCCACAGCGGGGCATAGTCCGTCAATCAAACCACGTCAAGTCCTATCTTGTCCTATCTCCTGTAGCTCCCCCCATGTCCTCCCAACACAGGCCGTCAAGGAAACCACGCCAAGTCCTATCTTGTCCTATCTCCTATAGCTCCCCCCATGTCCTCCCAACATAGGCCCTCAACAAAACCACGCCAAGTCCTATCTTGTCCTATCTCCTGTAGCTCCCCCCATGTCCTCCCAACATAGTCCGTCAACCAAACCACGTCAAGTCCTATCTTGTCCTATCTCCTGTAGCTCCCCCCCATGTCCTCCCAACACAGGCCGTCAAGGAAACCACGCCAAGTCCTATCTTGTCCTATCTCCTATAGCTCCCCCCATGTCCTCCCAACATAGGACCTCAACAAAACCACGCCAAGTCCTATCTTGTCCTATTTCCTGTAGCTCCCCTCATGTCTTCCAAACACAGGCCGTTAAGGAAACCACGCCAAGTCCTATCTTGTCCTTTCTCCTGTATCTTCACATGTCCTTCCAATATTATTCATCCCTGTAACTTTCTTCTCCATGTTATTTAGGTCTCCCACTATTTTGTTTGCCTTGTGGATTCCAGACAAGAGAGTCATAACTGTCATTTACTGCCAATATAGTAACGTGTGGTGTATGGCAGAGGAGTCTTTGAGCCTGAGGAATTAAGGCCGCCTGGCTAGTGCAGTCGCTGTGAACTGTGCAGGCTAGAGTTTTCTTTTTGCTCCTGACAGAAAAAAGATCCCACACCTTACCGAGGGATCGAACCTGGGTCTCCTGAAGTAGAGTCCGGCGTTCTGGCCACTCGGCTAGCCGCTCCTCGACAAGAGAGTGTCTAGTTATATTGTCCTCAGATTTTCTCAGTGTGTGTCCTTTTCAGCGTCAGCATCCTTTTTTCACCCCCCCCCCCCTTGCTTCACTAAAATGTGTTTAGTTCTCTCCGTGAGCTCTACATCAGCCACTTATACTGGTGGATACTTAATCCCCAGTGGAGCATTTGCCACAGCGGTGTGTTTCCCATCATCTACCACACGGAGATGCATCCAGGAACTACCCTTTCTTAAGTGTTGAGACCAAGATGGCATTTCTCGAACTCTGCAGTACTTTTAGAGTTCATAAACCCACCTGTGTGCAACTGGGGCCATTAAGAGAGGAAAAGAATAGCAACACTGTAATCTGACATGTGTGTCTTAAGAGAACGAACGAACGAAATTTATTTTCAAAGTGAAAAAATTGGGCACGCAGGCCCGTCTTACATTCGGCCCTTTCAATCACGCATCTTTCGTTCATCAGTGCGTAGTGCATTCACATAGGGAAAAAAGCATTGTCAAATGAATGTTGTAAACATAAACAATGCATGTTACCATGTTATGAGACAAATCCCTCACCCACCCACCCATCCCCTATCTATCCACGTGTCCCCCACACACACATCTACCAGCCAACCACACACATACCCACAGGCACATTCATACCCCCATCCATCCACCCATCCCCCAACCCACACATCCCACACGCACACCCCCACATACACCCTATCCCCACCCACACACACACATCTCCCACCCACAACACATTCCTCCACACACAGATGACTAAGGAGAGTTGGTGTGGGACAGGCTTCATCATTTTGTAGACAACTATAGCTGCAACATCTACAGAGGACGAAAGAAAAATAACTCACCCAGACAAGATGATGAAAGAAGAATAACTCAACCAGCCAAGATGAACGCCGGCTTGACGTGGATTAGTTGAGGTCTTATGCTCCATTGGGAGATGAAAGCAGAAGAGGAAGAAAGTCCACAGAACATATTGTCCATTTACAGTTCTCAGCACAGAACATGTTGTCCAAATACAGTTCACAGCACAGAACATATTGTCCATATACAGTTCACAGCACAAAACATATTGTCTATATACAGTTCACAGCACAGAACATACTGTCCATATACAGTTCACAGCATATAACATGTTGTCTATTTAAAGTCCACAGAGCATATTCTCCATCTAAATTCCACAAAATATATTGTCCATCTAAACTCCACAGGCCGGTCTCTCTGGCCGAGGGGTTACACGGCTTTCTTCGTAATCCCGTTTATCCACGCAGGGTCTCGCAGCGCGCGAGAATTGGAAGCGGTTCTACCCGCGCTGGTGACTTGCGGGATAAATGAGCCGGCCGCTGAGAAAGCAATGGCAAACTACTGAGCGTAATTTTGCCAAGAAATCAACAATCAGCTGAAAGATGCAGATGTTGACAGCGATGTCCTGTAAAGGATACGCAAAACATTTAAACTCCTCAGAACATATTGTCCATCTTAAGTCCACATAACGTATTGTTCATCTAAAGTCCACAAAGCATATTATTCATCTCAAGTCCACACAACTTGTTGTCCATAACGCTGATAATTCATTGTTGTCCAACGGAAGTCCACATTACAGATTGTCCATAATTTGCCGTATAATCATTGTATATCTCATCTGAACCATTTCCAGAAATACCGAAGATCGACATGATTCCCACCATCAGCCCCAATAATCCCAAGGTTGGAGATCCTGAAGTGAGGATCACTTGCCACGCCACAGGCTTCCCACAGCCTACTTATGAGTTTAAAAAGGTAACAGTGTTGTGCAGTCAGTAATCAGCTGTGACATGTACTGTTGTATGATCGCCATCATGTGTCGTGCAGTCAGTGATCTGCTGTGACATGTACTGTTGTATGATCATCATGTGTTGTACAGTCAGTAATCAGCTGTGATATGTACTGTTGTATGATCGCCATCAAGTGTTGTACAGTCAGTGATCAGCTGTGACATGTACTGTTGTATGATCGATATCATGTGTTGTGCAGTCAGTGATCAGCTGTGACATGTACTGTTGTATGATCGATATCAAGTGTTGTACAGTCAGTGATCAGCTGTGACATGTACTGTTGTATGATCGATATCATGTGTTGTGCAGTCAGTGATCAGCTGTGACATGTACTGTTGTATGATCATCATGTGTTGTACAGTCAGTGATCTGCTGTGACATGTACTGTTGTATGATCGATATCATGTGTTGTACAGTCAGTGATCAGCTGTGACATGTACTGTTGTATGATCGATATCAAGTGTTGTACAGTCAGTGATCTGCTGTGACATGTACTGTTGTATGATCGATATCATGTGTTGTGCAGTCAGTGATCAGCTGTGACATGTACTGTTGTATGATCGATATCATGTGTTGTACAGTCAGTGATCTGTTGTGACATGTACTTTTGTATGATCTTCATAATGTGTTGTGCAGTCAGTGATCAGCTGTGACATGTACTGTTGTATGATCGATATCAAGTGTTGTGCAGTCAGTGATCTGTTGTGACATGTACTTTTGTATGATCTTAATAATGTGTTGTGCAGTCAGTGATCAGCTGTGACATGTACTGTTGTATGATCGATATCATGTGTTGTGCAGTCAGTGATCTGCTGTGACATGTACTGTTGTATGATCGATATCATGTGTTGTGCAGTCAGTGATCAGCTGTGACATGTACTGTTGTATGATCGATATCATGTGTTGTGCAGTCAGTGATCAGCTGTGACATGTACTGTTGTATGATCGCCATCATGTGTTGTACAGTCAGTGATCAGCTGTGACATGTACTGTTGTATGATCATCATGTGTTGTAGTCATTGATCAGCTGTGACATGTACTGTTGTATGATCGCCATCATGTGTTGTACAGTCATTGATCAGCTGTGACAGGTACTGTTGTATAATCGCCATCAAGTGTTGTACAGTCAGTGATCAGCTGTGACATGTACTGTTGTATGATCATCATGTGTTGTGTAGTCATTGATCAGCTGTGACATGTACTGTTGTATGATCGCCATCATGTGTTGTGTAGTCATTGATCAGCTGTGACATGTACTGTTGTATGATCGCCATCATGTGTTGTGTAGTCATTGATCAGCTGTGACAGGTACTGTTGTATGATCGCCATCAAGTGTTGTGTAGTCATTGATCAGCTGTGACATGTACTGTTGTATGATCACCATCATGTGTTGTGTAGTCATTGATCAGCTGTGACAGGTACTGTTGTATGATCACCATCAAGTGTTGTACAGTCAGTTAGTTAGTTAGTTAGTCGACAGATCATCCTCGTTGCACATCGGACCATTCAGTCCATAAGTGCTCGGATCCCCTCCTCAGCAAATCCCGCAGCGTGTAGCGGCTAACGACGCCAGTTCTGTGATGGTTTATCAATCTTCTTTGGCTTCCTGCGTGGTGTTCTTGTTTGGCCACCCCTCTTTTAATTTGCTGCTCTCGCAGTCTGGCCATTGTTGTAGATTCACAGTCATCACTTGGTTCTTGCAAAAGTCTCACTTCTCGTAGAGCATTCAGAATGTCAGCCTGGTCCATGGCGCGTCCGCCCTCCACAGTAGCCTCACCTGCGAGCTTGTCAGCCCGCTCATTTCCTTGTACTCCCGCATGCCCTGGCACGAAGATGAAACTAATCTTTGCCAGCCGAGACCGCTTCAGAGGCAGCAACCATTCTCTTAGGATCGACCCCTCCTCTATCCTCTTGATCATGTTCATTGAGTCGCTAAGGAAACAAGCCCTAGTGAATGTCTGTGTCTCGAGCCATGTTATTGCTTTACTTACTGCCATGACTTCCATGGTCAGGCTACTTGTGGTTTCAGTGAAAGCACCAGAGTCCTCCTTCACAATTCTCCCTCCGGCCCGAGCTGTAAAGGCCCATGAGCTTCTCACATGTTGGATGACCGATCCATCTGTGTAGATGACCGCGTCACTGTCTAGCGAATTCTCGAAAATCAACGCTTGTACTTCAGCTTCAACAGCAGCCGGATTTTCTTGTCTGCATTTTCTATCTAGTTGGATGCAAACTGAAAAGGATGTGCAGAAGTCTGTTGGCACTTGCACCCACTCCTCGCCAGGTTCTAAGTCCTCAAGTGAACACACCTGTTGAAGAATGTCTTCGGCTTGACCCATCCACGACCGTCCTCTTTTTAACCTGCTGCCCTTCACCTTCCTAATTTCACTATGCAGTGGATGCTGTGTGTTTGCGTTAATTCTGAGGTAGGCGCGTGCCCTGCAAACTTGTATTCTCTCTTCAATGGTTGGAAAATCAAGAAGGTAGCGCATCGCCCTGCATGCTGTATCTCTTGTACATCCAAGAATAATGCGCATAGCTTCATTCTGTATCCTTTCCATCCTTTATATCTGCTTATGGCTGACAGTCAGGATTGCCATTGCATACTCCAAAACAGACATGACCAGCCCCTCGTACAGAAGACATAGATGGCGCTGCTCACAGTTTGCTGCCGCCATCACCCGCATCGCTGCCAAACCCCGCTTGGCCTTTGTTATCACCTGGTCTATGTGCACATTATAAGCAAGGCTTCGATCAAACCGTATCCCCAGGTAATTCATTGCCTGCGTTCTTTCCACCGTCTCTGAACACAGCATTACAGTTGGTGTTGGATTGTTGACAATATGATTATTCAACGAGAACCAAGTCACTGTTGCCTTTGTTGGGTTGACCATTGCCCCAGCTTCATCACACCAAGTACTTATGCGATTGAGTTCGGTTTGTAGTTCCACAGCAACCTCCTCTCTATCCTTACCCTGACGATACACTAAAACATCATCGGCATATGACAATGTCCTGCCAGGTCCAGTGATCTGCTCACTGGTGATTCTCACTGTGTAGGCGTTGAACAGTACCGGAGATAATGGTGATCCCTGTGGAAGGCCAGGATATATTGTTGTTGGTTCCGAAGTCCAACTGCCACATCTAAAAACTACTTTCCGTTGGAAGAGGGCTGCAGCGATCCAACTAAGGAGGAATGGACTTACGTTTAGTTCAAGAAGCTGAAACATTAAAAAATCCAGTGGTACTCTGTTGTATGCGTCCTCAAGATCAATCGCTGCAGCAACGGTTTCAGTGCCTGAGTGGAAACCTTCATAGACATCATGGGCAAAGACTGCTGCATTGGTCCAGGTTTCTCTTTTTGGACGGTACCCACCCAGGGTAGGTGGGAAAACACCTTGCCTCTCTAGTTGGCTTGATATTTTCCTGGCAATTACCTTCTCCAGCAGCTTGCCTATTGTATTCTGCATGGTTATAATTCGATATCCCTGAATTTTTTGTGGTCTTTGTCAGGCTTCGGCAAGGGAATCAGATAGCTGTGTAACCATTCCTCCTTGATGCTAGCACTCCCTATACTGTTGTTGTACATGTCTGCTAGTTTCTCTAGCTCACTGTCGGTACACCTATTTATGTCGTCGTATCTTATGCCATCAGGACCTGGAGCACTGTTTTTTGATCGTCGAAGCACAGCCTTGATTTCTTTCACTGTCACTGTGTCTTCATCCAAAGTGTTCTGGGCCTTGCATCTGTCTGAGGTGACCTCCTTGGCCAGATTCCGGCCTCCCATGTCTGTCTGGTTGCTCTGCTCAAGGTAGCGTTCAAAGAGGGCTTTGCCCTTGTCCTCGTCAGTCCTCTGCCAGATGAGGTCAGCACCTTGGAAGTCAGAAATGCTCTTATTCTTGACTACACCACTCATGCTTTTATGTAGTCGCCAGAACAATTTCAGTGACTTGTCTGTGCTTACTCTTTGACACACCTCTGCCCATTTTTCGCTTTTAACCACCTTGACCAGTTTTTTGAAATAGCTTACTTTTGTGTGCATCTCTCTTTCTAAGTGCAAGCAGGGACTAGGATGACCAGCTCTGTTCTTCTTGGCATTTTGCCATCTCCTTACAGCACTACGCTTATCCACCCAAGCCTTCTCCACCTCGAAACTCCACCATGGTGGCTGCTCCCAGCTTTTTTTCCTGCCCTGACACGTTCTGCGCTTGTCACGTCTTATTTTACTCACCACATCTTGCCCTGTACTGTCATACTGGAACGTCTTTACCTTTAGCTTGTGCTGTCTGGTTCTGCCTTTCTCCACCAAAATGCTGCAAGGGTGGTGGTCGCTGCCATGGTGTCCTAGGACACCCCATCTACACACTGTAGTGAGTGAAGGTGAAACTAGCGCCAGATCAATAGCACTGTCCTCATCGCCTAGACGGCTTGCTGTCCTGGTGACACAGCCACTGTTGATACAAACTAGGTCGATGGTTTCCAGTGCAGTCTCGAGCTCCTCCCCTTGTGTATTGGAGGAAGTGTTTCCCCATGATCTGCCTTTTGCGTTGAAGTCACCACAGAAAATAACATTTCTCTCGTGGCCTAATATGCCACTTAAGCACTGCCACTTCTGGGCGTCCACACTCGCATTGCGGGCATAAACATTAACCAACACGAATGGTATACTGGAATGAACTCTCAACGCCTGTATTTGTATATCGTCACTGTCCCAACTGGACATGTCTAGCTCTGACGCCACCATGCTGTCGCGAACGAGAATCGCCGTTCCCAGATGTCGTCTGTTGTAGAAACATTTGAAGCCGGCAATTCGGAGTAGCTGATCGCCCAGTCTCGTCTCCTGGAGTGCTACAATGTCGTTCCTGTAAACTAGGGTTTCTAAAATAGAGCCCCGTTGTTTTACACTGGCGCAGTTCCAATATAGAATACGGATGTTCCTGAGTCCTAGACGGTGACACTTGAGTCTAAAACGTCTCAAACCACCGCGCTTACCTAGTTTCTTTTTCCCTGCGCGGCTACCACGCCGCTTAATTATGTTGACTGCTGAACGCTCGGAAAACACACGTTGTTCCGCCATGTTGAAAAAACGTAAACACAGACTGATGAGAACCACACACGCTGCTGAAAATTCACTCAAGGATGGCTTCGCTCGATGCACGAACTCCGTAGCACCCGCGCAGATCTTGAGTAGAAACTCCTGGTTTTACATCCTGGCACACCAATTACACGCAAGAGATGAATAAATCCATCCCCTTCGCGAAAAAGTTAACGAACACAAAACAACACGACCGTCCGTCGCCATCTTGAAACCGGAAATCCGTACAGTGTACAGTCAGTGATCAGCTGTGACATGTACTGTTGTATGATCATCATGTGTTGTGTAGTCATTGATCAGCTGTGACATGTACTGTTGTATGATCATCAAGTGTTGTACAGTCATTGATCGGCTGTGACATGTACTGTTGTATGATCATCATGTGTTGTACAGTCAGTGATCTGCTGTGACATGTACTGTTGTATGATCATCATGTGTTGTACAGTCAGTGATCAGCTGTGATATTTACTGTTGTATGATCATCATGTGTTGTGCAGTCAGTGATCAGCTGTGACATGTACTGTTGTATGATCATCATCATGTGTTGTGCAGTCAGTGATCAGCTGTGATATGTACTGTTGTATGATCATCATGTGTTGTGCAGTCAGTGATCAGCTGTGACATGTACTGTTGTATGATCATCATGTGGTGTACAGTCAGTGATCAGCTGTGACATGTACTGTTGTATGATCATCTGTGTCGTGCCGATAAACGGGCGGTCATGGTTCGCCAGTCACATGATCACCAGCCAAGGATCACGTCTGTGATGTGTCATGTGGTCACGCCATAAAAGTATTTCTCTCTGTGCCTTCCCATTGCTTTTGTCCCGTTCATTTTGCCAGTTGTCACTACGTGATAAGCGGCTGACCGAGTGGCTAGAATGCCGGATTCTCCTTCGGGAGACCCGGGTTCGATTCATCAGTAAGGTGTGGTTTTTTTTTTCTGTCGGGACAAAAAGAAAACTCTAACCTGCACAGTTCGCGGCGACTGCACTAGCCAGGCGGCCTTAATTCCTCAGGCTCAAGACACCCCCCAGGACACCGCAAGGTACTATATTGGCAGTAAATGACAGTTTTGACATTTGACAGTCACTACATTTTCTAGGTTATTCCTCCTCATAACATGCTTACAAATCTGGACTATTTGCGTCTAATTTACTAATCAATTTTCGATTTTCATTTTTGTTTTGACTCAAAACTCCGAGGAATGGTCAGATGGACACATAATCAGATTGCTTCTGGTACCAGTAGTATTGGGTCTCTCGTTGGGTGTTGCAGATGACTGAGCACGTATGGAAATGTCCTGAGTACTATGATGTCGGTTCTTAACTCAACTCAACTCATATGTTTATTGAAGGATTGTCTCATTCATGTTTCTGTCTGTCCATGTATTATTTACATTTTCCCCCAAAACCACAGTTCTACTGCCATTAGATGTTTCTCGGTTGTCTGGCCTTATTGTCCACGTTCTATAGATATCAGATTTGATTGGTTGGTTGGAACTCTCACAAAGACTTGCGTTTTAATTTGTCAAGTCTGATGATTGACATTCATGTGACCTAGAACCTGACGAGAGCGTGCATCTATCGGAGTTAGGTTAATGTAGAAACTTGTATTATCATCCTTGACCAAAGTCCATCAACATCTAGTCTAGGAATGGAGGTAGAGGCAGTCAAGGTTGTTCTCCTGGCTGGATGATAAACAACACACACATATCTTGTTTGTAGTAGACTCATAGAGCATGCTGAAAACTGTGAAGACAGGCATGCTTGGTGCAGAGTGACATGCTTCAATTCAAACATCAAAGATAGGGTGACGTCTGTTAGATATTTCTCCCAGGACATGCTTGTGTGGTGGGAAACCAGTAGGTGGACAGATTGGTTGATGTGTTCCAGGGCCCCTTGGGATCATGTGTATGCGTAGAAGTACAGATAAACCATCAAAGCCTAGATGGAAAGGAGTGGAGGGAGTGACCAGAGGATCTGGCCGACACTCAGGACTCCGAAGAAAGGCCAGACGGACCCCTTAACAGAATGCAGCCGGTACAATTAGTAATGGGAATCTTCACTGGCTGTTGAAGATGACAGAGCACGAACGGGAATGTCCCCGGTGCTGTGATGCCAGTTCTGGATTCAGCTCGACTCAACTTCTCAGCGACTTTGTTGCAGAGTTGTCCTTCCCCCCCCCCCCCCCCCCCCCCCCCCCCCCCCCCCCAAGCTCGGAAACAAGATTCGCTAGACCGGCGCAGGAACTTCACACTTCACACCCTAGAGAGGCGTGTTGGGATGTAACGGGGTCATGGTTCGGCACAGCACACATATGTTAGGATGTAACATGGCTGGGGTTAGGTCTTTGTGGGTCATGGTTCAGCACAGCACGTACAGACTGGCTGGGATTAGGTCTTTGTGGGTCATGGTTCAGCACAGCAAGTACAGACTGGCTGGGGTTAGGTCTATGTGGGTCATGGTTCAGCACAGCAAGTACAGACTGGCTGGGGTTAGGTCTATGTGGGTCATGGTTCAGCACAGCACGTACAGACTGGCTGGGGTTAGGTCTATGTGGGTCATGGTTCAGCACAGCACGTACAGACTGGCTGGGGTTAGGCTTGGGTTGGTCGTGTTTCATCCATGGGCTTTGGGTACGTCGTTGTCAATAGACTCCAGCCCAGGGTCATCACCCGTTGAGGTTTGTATTGCCGAATGACGATCTAGCTGTGATCTTCTGCTGCAGCAACGTATGCTGTTGTGTGGTGCCCTGTAATGACCCATAGTGATATAAACCGTTGTAAGGTGACATGTAATGACCCATAGTGATATAAACCGTTGTAGGGTGACCTGTAATGACCCATAGTGATATAAACCGTTGTAGGGTGACATGTAATGCCCTATAGTGATGCAAACTGTTGTGTGGTGACTTGTAATGACCCATAGTGATATAAACCGTTGTAGGGTGACCTGTAATGACCCATAGTGATATAAACCGTTGTAGGGTGACATGTAATGCCCTATAGTGATGCAAACTGTTGTGTGGTGACTTGTAATGACCCATAGTGATATAAACCGTTGTAGGGTGACCTGTAATGACCCATAGTGATATAAACCGTTGTAGGGTGACCTGTAATGACCCATAGTGATATAAACCGTTGTAGGGTGACATGTAATGACCCATAGTGATATAAACCGTTGTAGGGTGACCTGTAATGACCCATAGTGATATAAACCGTTGTAGGGTGACATGTAATGACCCATAGTGATATAAACCGTTGTAGGGTGACATGTAATGCCCTATAGTGATGCAAACTGTTGTGTGGTGACTTTTAATGACCCATAGTGATATAAACCGTTGTAGGGTGACCTGTAATGACCCATAGTGATATAAACCGTTGTAGGGTGACATGTAATGACCCATAGTGATATAAACCGTTGTAGGGTGACATGTAATGACCCATATTGATATAAACCGTTGTAGGGTGACATGTAATGACCCATAGTGATATAAACCGTTGTAGGGTGACATGTAATGCCCTATAGTGATGCAAACTGTTGTGTGGTGACTTGTAATGACCTATGGTGAGGTAATATTTTGTATGTTGACCTTTAATAACACACAGTGAAGTAATCTATTGTATGCTGACCTGTAATAAGCTATATTGACGTAATATGTTATGTGGTGGCATGTAATGACCTATCGTTATGTAATATGATGTATGGTGACTTGTAATGATCTATGGTGATGTAGAGTGTTGTAGAGTGACATGTAATGACATAAACAATTGTGTGGTGACCTGTAATGACCTATAATGACCTAAACTGTTGTTTGGCGATCTGTGATGACATATAATGATGTCAAGTTTTGCATGGTGACCTGTAATTACCTATGTTATAAACTGCGATATGGGGGAATATAATGATCTATAGTGACCTAAACTGTTGTATGGTGACACGTATTGACCTATAGTAATCCATTCTCTTGTGCGGTAATTAAAATGACCTACAGTAATATATAATCTTGTAAGGTAAACTGAGGTAACCTATGTTGCTGTTGTTGTTGTTGTACCATTTTTAAAATGTTGGGAAGTCATTTTCCAAATGTTGCTGTGGTGTTTACCAAATATTCATATTCCAAATGTTGAGTCATTCTGCAAATGTTGTTATATCAGCTTCCAAACATTGTTATTTACCAAGTGTTGTTGGGTTATTTTCCAAATGTTTGCAATATTATTGTAATATTGTCATTTTCCAAATGTTCATAGTGTTCATGTAATGTAATTTTCAAAATTTTTGCAGTTTTCTCGTAATGTAATATTCCAAATGATGCAGTGTTCTTGTAATCTTATCACATTCAACATATCACAATGTTTTTGTAATATTGTCAATTCTCAAATGGTGCAGTGTTCTTGTTATACTGTCACATTCCAAATATTGCTGTGTTCTTGTAATGTCATTTTCCAAGTGTTGTTGAATCATTTCCCAAAATCTTGCACTGTTCTTGTAATATTGTCACATTTCAAATCTTGCAGCGTTTTTGTAATATTGTCATATTCCAAATGTTGCAGTGTTCTTTTAGTAATGTCACATTCCAAATGTGACAGTGTTCTTGTAGTATTGTAACATTCCAAATGTGGCAATGTTCTTGTAATATTGTTACATTCCAGATGTTAGCATTGTCCTTGTAGTATTGCCATTTTCCAAATGTTGCTGTGGTGTTTGACAAATGGTGTTGTAATTTTCTCCAAATGGTGTGTCAGGTGACATTGTGGGTAGATGGGGCCATCTCTTGTAGGCCAGAGCAGCAGCAGTTGTTGTTGTTGTTGTGAGTCTATGGTCATGGAGCGATTCTCTTTAGAAATCACGTATGGACAATTTTAAGTCCGATCACATGATCCACGGACTTTATGACCAAATCCTACATGCCCAGAACTCACACATCCAACACTCAAACGTCCAACACTTATATATACGTTCAACACTCACATGCCCAACACTCAAACGACCAACAATCAAACGTCCAACACCCAAACATTCAACAATCACATTAATCAGTCTAAATTCCAACACTCACATCCAACACTCACACGCCTAACACTCAAAAGACCAACACTCAAACATCCAAAACTCACATCCAAAACACACACACACACACACACACACACACACACACACACACACACACACACACACACACACTCTCTCTCTCTCTCTCTCTCTCTCTCTCTCTCTCTCTCTCTCAACACTCACATCAAATACTCACACATCCAACACTCACATATCCAACACCCACACATTCAACACTCATATGTCCAACACTTGACTTGTTGGTAATCCCCTACCTTATTTCCCAGAAAACACACCTATCATCACAGTTCTCCGCAAAAACTGTGATGTTCGATGTGGCCAAAATATTTTTTCTACAAGACTCGATGCTATTTGATGTGGCCAAATTATGTGGTCTCCGAGACTTGATGCTGTCTGATGTGGCCAGAGTATTTAATCTAGTAGACTTGATGCCGTCTGATGTGGCCAAAGTATGTGATCTCCGAGACTTGATGCTGTCTAATGTGACAAAGTATGTGGTCTCCGAGACTTGATGCTGTCTGATGTGACAAAGTATGTGGTCTCCGAGACTTGATGCTGTCTTATGTGACAAAGTATGTGGTCTCCGAGACTTGATGCTGTCTGATGTGACAAAGTATGTGGTCTCCGAGACTTGATGCTGTCTAATGTGACAAAGTATGTGGTCTCCGAGACTTGATGCTGTTTGATGTGGCCAAAGTATGTGGTCTCCGAGACTTGATGCTGTCTGATGTGGCCGAAGTATTTGGTAAACGAGACAAGAAGCCGTTTGTGTACATGTTCAGATCTCGTATGATGTGGATATTGTTTCTTCTGGAATTTTTATGTCACTTGGAAATTTATAAGGGATGACAGCATGGCCGAATGGATACAAGCGCTCGCTGTTAAATATCCGATGTACTGATGTCGAGGTAGCCGGTTCAAGCCCTACATCCGTCAGTTGGACTAAAATTTTGACTTTCGTCATTGACTTTAGGACACAAATAACAAGTATCTCTGAAGTTAGACTGGGTTTGCCTGATGGGAAGGGACATTGGTAATAGAGAAAGCTAACCCACACGCAAAATCAATGCAGTGTACTACAAGTTGTAGCACGTATATGGGTTACACTTAAGTTCAAAGCCAGTGAGTACAACAAATAAACAACAACCACCCAACAATAATGTTGAACTCCCAATGTTCTTGTTCAGTGACTGCAACATGGTCCATGAGCCACACCTGGAAATTGCCATAGGAAAGACGAGGGTTCTCAAAATGTGTGCTTGTATTTGTTTGCTGGTTCTCTGAAGCCCTCACTGTTCACCTTTCTTGTGGACATTCAAATGTTGCTTTCCCAAATACCTGTTTCCTAGGATGCCAACAACATCCCAGAAGCACAGATGGATGAGCAGAATGGTATTCTGACAATTAATAACATCAAACGAGAAGATGAGGGAAATTACACCTGTGTAGCCAAGAACCGGGGCGGGTCTGATGAGAAGTCAATCTACCTGGATGTGAAAAGTAAGTCTGGTTGTTACATTCTTCTTCTGTACCATATTATCATCATCATGTGTTATGCCAATAAGCATGAGGGATCATGGGTTGCCATCTCACAGTCCCCACAGTCACGGACCAGCATGAGAGACCATGGGTCGCCATCTCACAGTCCCCACAGTCGTGGACCAGCATGAGGGTCCATGGGTCGCCATCTCACAGTCCCCACACATGGGTCGCCATCTCACAGTCCCCACACATGGGTCGCCATCTCACAGTCCCCACAGTCGTGGACCAGCATGGGGGTCCATGGGTCGCTATCTCACAGTCCCCACAGTCGTGGACCAGCATGAGGGACCATGGGTCACCATCTCACAGTCCCCACAGTCGTGGACCAGCTCCGTGTTCTTGTCCTCATTATGCCATGTGGCCAGGCCATCCATACTTAATCTCTTTGTCTCCCTCTGATGCCGTTCGTATCAAATTTGTCAGTAGTCTCTAAATTTCCAAGGTTATTTCTCATTACAACATGCCCAGCAAAAGACAGTTTATAAATGAACACATGAATTGTTTGGCGTTGGTAGAATTAGAAGAAAGAAGCAGAGACAAGAGGATGCACTAAACAACATAAAACACTGAAAACTCTAGTTTGGATTCGAACCTGTCACCTCCAAATGATGATGGTGCCTCGCTGCAGTAACACGTGTACTAAGAGTTACTTCTGTCAGGTTCATTCATTCAGTGATACCCTAGTCATTTCTAAACTTGATATCTTCATGACAATTGTCATCTGTCTTCTCCAATCGCACATAACATTCAGTGATACCCTCATCATTTCTAGACTTGATATCTTCATGACAATTCTCACCTGTCTTCTATAGCCGCATCTATCATTCAGTGATACCCTCCTCATTTCTAGACTTGATATTTTCATGACAATTCTCACCTGTATTCTCCATCCACGCGCCTATCATTCAGTGATACCCTCATAATTTCTAGACTTGATATCTTCATGACAACTCTCACCTGTCTTCTATAGCCGCATCTATCATTCAATGATACCCTCCTCATTTCTAGACTTGATATCTTCATAACAATTGCCATCTGCTTCTCCATTCGCATCTATCATTCAGTGATACCCTCAACATATCTAAGTTTGATATCTTCATGACAATTCTCACATGTATTCTCCAATCCACGCATCTATCATTCAGCGATACCCTCATCATATCTAGACTTGATATCTTCATGACAATTCTCACATGTATTCTCCAATCACGCACCTATACATTCAGTGATACCCTCATCATTTCTAAACTCTAAACTCTAAAATGATGAACGAAAGACGAGTGATTGGAAGGGCCGAATGTAAGACGGGCCTGCGCGCCCAATTTGTGACCCTAATAAAGTTGATTTGATTTGATTTGATTTTGATTTAAACTTGATATCTTCATGACCATTCTCACATGTCTTCTCCAATCGCACATAACATTCAGTGATACCCTCATCATATTTAAGCTTGATATCTTCACGACAATTCTCACCTTATTCTCCAATCGCATCTATCATTCAGTGATACCCTCATCATTTCTAGACTTGATATCGTCATGGCAATTCTCTTATGTCTTCTCCAGTCGCATCTTTCATTCAGTGATACTCTCATCATTTCTAGACTTGATATCTTCATGATAATTCTCACCTGTCTTCTATAGTCATTCAGTGAAACCCTCATCATGTCTAGATTTGATATCTGCATGACAATTCCCACCTGTCTTCTCCAGTCGCACCTGTTATTAGCGACATACCTGATGTGAAGGATGCTCTCGAGGGCGGTCAGCAGAGAGTGACTTGTATGACAGAGGGTGATCCTGCTCCAACTGTCATCTGGCAGAAACAAGGTCAGCCTGCCTACACCAACGATGGTTTTAAGGTGAGTCTGTCCGTGTTCTGTTTTCTGACATCTGTACAGGGAACAATCTAAATATCAATGCCATCTCTTGTAACCTGTACAGGGAATTATCTAAATATGAATGTCATCTTTTCTAACATGTACAGGAAAACATATAAATATGAATATCATCTTCTATAACCTGTACATCTATATGTGAATGTCATCTTTTTAAACCATTACGTCTAACATGAATGCCATTTTCTTTACCTTATACAGGGAACCGTATAAATATCAGTGCCATTTTTCCTAACCTGTACAAGGAGTCATCCAAATATGAATTCCATCTTTTCTAACCTTTGCAGAAAATCATCTAAATATCAATCCTCTGTTTCCTGACATCTGTAAAGGGAATCATCTAAATATCAATGCCATCTCTTGTAACCTGTTCAGGGAATCATCCAAATATGAATGCCATCTTTTCTAATCTGTACAGGGAATCTTCTTAATATGAATGTCATCTTTTCTAACAGCAAAATTCGTTTCAGGAACCACATCTCTGTTACTTCCAAGTTCTTCCTAATTTGTTCATTTATATTCCAAGATTTACTGCCATACAGCAAAACAGGTTCTATATAGCATTTCAGCACTCTCTTTCTTACATTCAATGGTATTGACTTATTGCATAAGATACTTTTCATTTTCTGAAATGCTAGCTTTTGCTCGCCTTATTATGTTCTTAATCGCTACTGTGCACCGTCCATCTGATGTTATAAATTCCCCAAGACATGTAAAATGATCCATTTGGTTAAGAATGTTCCTTTCTATTTCCATTTCACATTTCGGTGTCACCTTTTTCTTTTGTATCACCATTTTTACTGTTTTCTTGATATGTAAAGAGAGTTCTTTCTTTGCACTCAATGTTACTACAATGTCCAACAATTGTTACAGATCTTTTGCATTATCCGCCACCAATACTGCGTTATCTGCATAGCATATAATGTTTATTTTATAACCACCGATTAGTATTCCCGGCTTCTCTTTGATTTCTCTCATTATTACTTCGCTATAGAGGGAGAAGAGATCCGGTGATAAAATACATTCCTGTCGTACTCCTGGCTTTATTTGTTCACAATCTTCTTCTTCTTCTCTTCTTGTTCTTCAGCATTCCGAGCCATTGAGGTTCTTTGCTGCAGATACAAGCCATCTCCCTTCGTCTTTCTGGTTGACCCTCTCTTGCCAGTCGTTTTGTTCACAATTGCTCTCTTTATTTCCCATGCTACTGGGTTCTAGTAAATATTCTTTATTACTCTGAGATCTTTCCCGTCGATGTTGATATCTTCCAACATTTTAATCAGTTCATCGTGTTTTACTTTATCAAGTGCCTTTAGTATAATCTATGAAGCACAAATATAAGTCTTTTTGTGTCTATTGATAATTCTATTAGTGTTGCTAATGTATATATTGCATTGTTTGTACCCTTTCCTTCCACAAATCCATACTGTTCTTCACCAATTTACATTTTTATTTTCTTTCTTTTTCTTCTCATTATAATTATGATCAGAAGCATAATGACATGATTTATGAGGTTAATTGTTCTAAAATCTTCACATTCACTTACTCCTCGTATTTCTGTATAGTAATAAATACATATTTCAGCATATAACTCGGTAAATATCCATTGCTGTAAATATCATTCAACATTTTAGTTAATATATCAACCTTCAAATTCTCCCAGTGCTTTTAATTCTTCAATTGTGATTCCATCTGGCTCAGCTGTTTTTTCTTTCTTCATATGTTTGGCAGCGTCAGCGACTTCTTTAAGAATAGGTTGACCTTCTAAGTTACTTTCTTCTGTTAATTCTTCCCTTTCTCCATCGTATAATTATCTTATATAATCTTTCAATCTCTTCATTATAGCACCTTCCTCCAATAATATGTTTCCTGTTTTTTTTTATAGGAAACACCATGCATTTACTCTTATTTTTCTTCCCATGAATTACTTGATTTGTCTGTGCATATATCTTTGTATTTTCTATAGAATTAAATTCAGTTTTATCGTACTGCTTGTTTAATCCAACTGTCTTTTGCCTTCACACATTTATCTCTAATTCTATTTGGTTTTGTCTTGTCATACTCTCATTTGTCATTTTCACTCCGTTTTCTTTGTCTGCTTCTTTTTTTCTGTGCCTAGATATTGGAATGTAGACACTTACCACATATTACTACCATTTACTTTATTTATACATTTAAACACAACATTCCCTTTAATTGTACATTTAGGCACAACATTCACTTTAATTGTACATTTAAACACAACATTCACTTTAATTATACATTTAGGCACAACAGTCACTTTAATTGTACATGTAGGCACAGTCTGTTTCTTTGATATCCCCATGACTTCGGTCTTCATATTATTCAAGATGAGAGCGACATTTTCACCTTCTACAACCACTCTAAGATAAAGCATTGCTTTGTTAATCCGACAGCTTCTGCAGCTTGTGTTGTATTCACCTAACGTCCCCTGGAGTAAACTAGGTAGGCCGAGAAAGGGATCTTTCTGCATGGGCAACACACGGTCTCTACACTTCAGCCCAGGTTTGTGCTATAGAAGGTATAACTCCATTCCCTCCCCCCCCCCCCCCTCCCCAGGTTGTAATTATTGTACCTTTTTTGAAGCACAATGTAACAAGCTATCGTCTATCAAGACCGCAAGGTGCCAGTATCCAGTTCAACCACTCTATTATTTCCCGTAGTTCCTTCTGACTTGTTGCTGTCAAGATGGTGTCGTTAGCATACTGTCACTGCACATAGTGGTGATTTACTTAAACTCTTCTGTTTGTTTCAAATATATTCTGACACGTTGCACTCTTGGGTTGCAGGACAGTGGTCCTGCAATCATTGATGAAGGTGGAACCGATCGAGAGGACGCAGAAATCAAGAGAGCAGGAAAGACTATGGACTTTACTTCCATCAAGCCACAGGATACAGGCACTTACGTCTGTACAGCCATCAATGTTGTTGGCAACGCAACAAAATCTATCAAGTTTGAAATTAGATGTAATATGCCAGATTTTACTGCCTTCTTTATTGTTGTACAGTTAGACGTAATATGCCAGATTTGACTGCCTTATGAATTGTTGTACAGTTAGATGTAATATGCCAGATGTTACTGCTTTCTGTAATGTTGTACAGTTAGATATAATATGCCAGATTTAGCTGCCTTCTTTACCATGTGAAGTTAGATGTATTGTCATTATGTAATGCATTTGCGGTGTGAAGTTGTATGTACTGTCCTATCTCGCTTCTGTGTATTTTGGGGAAAGTATTTGCCACAATTATTCTGCGCAGACTTCAAGTCCTTGGAGATCAAGTCTACTCCGAATCACTGTGTGACTTTGTTGGAACCGGTCTACCATTGATATGATATTCTCATTACGACAAATGCAAGAAAAATGCAGTGAACAGAATCAACCACTGTTTATTGCCTTCATCGACCTCACAAAGGCATTCGGGAGACTCCGTGGCGAAGTGGTCATTCCGTCTGACTCGGGCTCCGAAGGTTGTGGGTTTGATTCCAGACCGCATCCTTTGGTTCACGAGTGCATTTTTTCAGAGACTCCTGATGGTCATCGCTGGAGCTACGGAGATCGTGCTTTGTGCGACGCTTTCCGAGCTGCGGAAAGAGACTGAGCCATATGGGATTAAAACCTGGTGCAATGAAGTCGATAGAGTCGACTTTTAAGCGACTTTAAGCGACAAAGACATTTGATTAGGTTAGTTGTGAGGGTCTGTTCAAGGCACTAAAGAAGATTGGCTGCCCATCAACTCTTCTGTCTGTTGTGGAATCGTTCCACAGAGGGATGAAGGGTATGATAAAATTTGATGGTGCAACTTCAGAAGAATTTGAAATCAAGAGTAGAATTAAGCAAGATTGCGTACTAGCTCTCACCCTCTCTGGAATATTCTTTTCACATCTACTGAAATATGCCTTTCGTGATCAGGATGGTGGTATATACATTCACTCACGCTCAGATGGCGGCCTCTGCAATGCTCAGAAATTGAAGGCCAAGACCAAAATTAGGAGGGTACTGATCAGAGAGTTGCTTTTTGCAGATAATGCTGCAATTACGACCCACTCTGAGGAAGAATTACAACGTCTACTATCTGCATTCTCCAATGCTTGTTCTGAATTTGGTTTAACAATTAGCAAAAAATAAGACACAGATTATGTCACAAGGTGCACACGAAGTCCCATCAATCTTTATTGATGACACCGAACTGGAGGTAGTAGACTATTTTACATATTTGGGATCAGAAGTAAAAAGCAAAATATCCCTAGATCAGGAAATCAACATCGGGATTGGTAAGGCAGCAACAACAATTAACAGGTTAACAATAAAAGTCAGGGAGAACAAGAAGCTTACTGCCAAAACAAACGTCCTTGTCTATCAGGCCTGTGTCCTTAGTACTCTTTTTATGGCAGTGAAGCCTGGTCAGCTTCTTCACACCAAGAACAACGTTTAAACAGCTTTCATATGCCGTGTCTGCGAAGAATACTTGATATTAAGTGGCAAGTAAGTATTAAGTGTAAGAGATCTCGTGGTCGGCCTCTACTACGATATAAAGATGTGTGTAAGCGGGACAAATTGATACAGGCGTTGATAATGCACATTGGAAGCAAGTCGCCGCCGAACGTGTTGCATGGAGTGCAACTATCAAAAATGGAATAAAGACAAAGGTGAAAATGATTGCAGATAGGTAACACACTGAGCGAGTGAGACATAAGATGGTGCGTGATGGTGAAAATGACCATTATTTCACATGCATCCATTGTGGCCGAACATCTACACGGCGAATTTGTCTGATCAGTCACATTCACTATCGCCATTGGTTGTAGTTATTATGCCTGTTTGAAGCGCAATGTAACAAACTATCGTCTGTGAAGATGACAAGGTGCCAATGACGAGAGAGAGAAAGACAGCCAGACAGAAAGAGCAAGAGTATGATAGAGCATGAGAGAGACAGACAGAGTAAGACACAGAGAGTGTTAGTGAGAGAGACAGAAAAAATATGATAAAGCATGAGAGAGACACTACGACCTATAGAGTATGATAGAGCATGAGAGAGAGACAGCGTAAGACAGAGCGAGAAAGAAAAAAAATATTATAGGGCACGACAGAGAGAGAGAGAGAGAGACAGACAGACAGACAGACAGACAGACAGAGACAGAGAGATAGAGACTCAAAGAGCATGATAGAGCACGAGAGAGAGAAACACAGAGAGCCATAACGAGTATGATATGACATAAGAGAGAGAAAGATAGAGGCAGAAAGAGAAAGAGTATGATAGAGCATGAGGGAGAGTCAGAGAGAGACAGAAAGAGTATCATATAGCATTAGAGATAAAGACGGTAAGATAAAGAGAAAGAGTATGAACGAACGAACGCACTTTATTTTCAAAGGGTCATAAATTGATCACGCAGGCCCTTCTTAATTCACCCCTTCCATTCATTCATCATTCGTTCATCATTTTGCATGTTACATTCACATAAGAAAAACTAAACGTCAAATGAATTTCGTAAACATAAGCAATGCATATTACCATATTATGACAGAACATGAGAGGGAGAGACAGAGTAAGACAGAGAGAGAGACAGAAATAGTATAATAGATGCCTGGTCCAGATAAGGGACATGGATCAGTTATGCCGTAACACAAAGTAGACGAGGTTAGAGGTTATGACAGTGTTCAGTAAATGGACACCTGGATCGTGAAAAGAGTATACATTTTACACAGCGTGAAAATGATGGGACACACTTCGTAGTCAACAGGAAGTGGGATCCGAACAACTGGCATTCAAGAGGGTGGTTTCGTCGAGTACGGTCCATGTTTCAGAAGAGAGGTGTGGCAAATATTGTGCCACTCTTTTAATGTAGTCGATGTGTTATTGTACGTGCTGTAGATTTATTGTTGAATATATGGTTGTACATTGACGGTGTCTGTCTTAGCCTGCATAGAACAATATACAAACGAAAACTACAACCGGCGTTTGAGTTACATCATATTATAATTGTGTTGAGTTGTGTTAATAGTGAGTTGATGTAACGGAATAGTAGTCTAACCATCAGCAAAGTTAAGTCCCGAGAAACGACCACGGTGCCGGCTGGAGGAAGATGAAGTTAGAAGTCATTCCCCTATGAATACTGGCGCAATAGAGTCGACCACACCCCAGTCGCTGGCAATCAAACATATAGTCGCACTTTAGCAAACGTGCAGTAGCATCCCAGCAAGACCCCGATATTCATCAGTTGCACTTTGAAAGACTGACAGTCGCACCTTGGCAATAAAGCATGAGATATGGAGAGACAGACAGACAGAAACATAGAGAAGATAGTAGAGTATAGGCATCTCATTAACTTTTATTAGTTAGTTAAAATTGATTTAACTCCATACCAAAGTGTCCTCAGCTATTTGGCTGACCATGTTTATTCTACTCCCACCAGATAAACCAAACTTCGACACAGACTACAAAGTGACAACCTTCTACGGCTGGAGAGGACACACAGCCAACCTGACCTGCCTGGCCAGTGCTAACGAGGTCGCCACCATCAAGTGGTATGAGATCAAGGACAATCGAACAGTTCCGATTTGGAACGAGTCACCATACACAATAACTGGGCCTCAGGTGTGGCCAGACTACTATTTGTCATTCCAGCTCTCTGTTGGTAAGTACAATCTGGTAGACTATTTCCTTCTCATTTTGACGAGACCCAGGTTTGCAGTCCTAGTTAGTCAAAAGAGTGTCCTCACTGCATATCAGCCCACATGTGTTAAGATCCTCTCCTCATTGCATATCAGCCCACATGTGCTCAGATCCTCCCCTCATTGCACATCAAGCTACCAGCCCATATATGCTCATATCCTCCCCTCACTGCACATCAAACTATTAGCCCACATGTGCTGAGATCCTCCCCTCAGGACGTAATGATAGACAAAACCAGATCCTCCCCTCAGCACGTAATGATAGACAAAAGCAGCTCTGTGTTGATTAACTATTCTTCTGTGAGACACATACAATATACAAATTATGTCCATATTCCATTGTTGTGGGTTCATGTGAATAATAGACCTGGCTATTTAAGACACAGTTTTCAGGGGTGTCTAGTTGGTGGTGCATCAAAGTACGCTTGTTCTTACAGCGAGGCGCTGTCGTCCAGTTTGTTTATGAACTGTCTTAGATACCTCAATGGGTTCCCCAATGGATATTTTTGTGTAATATATGTACAGCATTGGAACCGATCAATCATTTTTCTTCTTTCAATGTTCGTTAATATACTGGACACAGCACTACTGTCCAATGTGTTTGTTTGTTTATTTGCCCTATGCCGATTTAATAATAAATTCTGAGACTTGTGGTGCTATTTCAATAGTTTATTATGAATTTCGGAGGAATATCAGCAGCAGAGTTGATCCAGAAACCCAAAGACCGAGATCTGTGGAGAGCCATGAACGCCTACGCCACCTGACAGGGCACTTGATGATGATAATTATGAATTATGAAACAGCAAGTTAAATGGTTTGGCCATATAAGTAGATTACCAGCTGACAGTATACCTCAATAAGCAATGATGTACAGACCAGACGAAAGCAGGGGAAGAGGCCGACCACGTAAATGGTGGATAGAGGGAATTACAAAGACCATGGGAACCTCGATATATGATGCCCATACACGGGCACTGTCCCTCTGTTTAAGCTTTACCTCAACACCGCAAGGTACAAGAGGAACCTGATGAGATGAGATGAGATGAGATTATGAATTATGTCCATACTCCATAGTTGTGGGTTATGTTTATGATAGAGCTGTATAATGAAGACACCTTTATCAGGACTATCTAGTCGATCATGTGTTGAACTACACTTGTTCCTGTAGTGAGCCGCTGTCGTCATTCGGAGGTGATAGGTTGGAATCCTGTTGGATAGCTATAGCTTTCAATTTTTATGGTGTCTAATGTGTCCTCTAGTCTCTGCTTATTTCTTCTATTTCAGCGCTAACCAATACATGTATGTTTATTTATGAACAATTCTTCTTTGAATTCCTGTCTAACGCTCTTATTTAGCTTGACTCTGCTTGACTTGATGTTCTCGCGGCCTAGTCACATTTACAGAATCATCTCTTCAGTCATTTAATCATCCGCCTTTTCCGCAGATATTCAGAATGCCAGCCTGGTCCATTGCTCATCCACTCCCCACAGCCAGCAATCATATCCACTCGTTCATTTCCTCTTGCACCCCGTTGCCCTGGCATAAAAATGACACAGATATTAGTCAGTCTTTGCCTCCTCAGAGATTCGAGCCATTGACCTCTGGCCCAGTCCATCTCGACCTTCCTGAGCATACTCACGGAGTCACTGAGAAAACATGCATGGGTGAAAGTCTGTGTGTCCAGCACAGAGTACTGGGCATGACTGAAGCACAGCAGCAAACATCGTAGCATATCATCTGATGGTATCAGTGATTAATTCTAGCTTATCATCTCTGGGTATCAGTGATTAATTGTAGCATATCATCTGATGGTATCAGTGATTAATTGTAGCATATCATCTGGTGGTATCAGTGATTAATTGTAGCATATCATCTGGTGGTATCAGTGATTAATTGTAGCATATCATCTGGTGGTATCAGTGATTAATTGTAGCATATCATCTGATGGTATCAGTGATTAATTGTAGCATATCATCTGGTGGTATCAGTGATTAATTGTAGCATATCATCTGGTGGTATCAGTGATTAATTGTAGCATATCATCTGGTGGTATCAGTGATTAATTGTAGCATATCATCTGGTGGTATCAGTGATTAATTGTAGCATATCATCTGATGGTATCAGTGATTAATTGTAGCATATCATCTGATGGTATCAGTGATTAATTGTAGCATATCATCTGGTGGTATCAGTGATTAATTGTAGCATATCATCTGGTGGTATCAGTGATTAATTGTAGCATATCATCTGGTGGTATCAGTGATTAATTGTAGCATATCATCTGGTGGTATCAGTGATTAATTGTAGCATATCATCTGATGGTATCAGTGATTAATTGTAGCATATCATCTGATGGTATCAGTGATTGATTGTAGCATATCATCTGATGGTATCAGTGATTAATTGTAGCATATCATCTGATGGTATCAGTGATTAATTGTAGCATATCATCTGGTGGTATCAGTGATTAATTGTAGCATATCATCTGATGGTATCAGTGATTAATTGTAGCATATCATCTGATGGTATCAGTGATTAATTGTAGCATATCATCTGATGGTATCAGTGATTAATTGTAGCATATCATCTGATGGTATCAGTGATTAATTGTAGCATATCATCTGGTGGTATCAGTGATTAATTGTAGCATATCATCTGGTGGTATCAGTGATTAATTGTAGCATATCATCTCGTGGTATCAGTGATTAATTGTAGCATATCATCTGATGGTATCAGTGATTAATTGTAGCATATCATCTGATGGTATCAGTGATTAATTGTAGCATATCATCTCGTGGTATAAGTGATTAATTGTAGCATATCATCTCACGGTATAAGTGATTAATTGTAGCATATCATCTCGTGGTATAAGTGATTAATTGTAGCATATCATCTCGTGGTATAAGTGATTAATTGTAGCATATCATCTGATGGTATCAGTGATTAATTGTAGCATATCATCTCGTGGTATAAGTGATTAATTGTAGCATATCATCTCGTGATATAAGTAATTAATTATAGCATATCATCTCGTAGTATAAGTGATATATCGTAGCATATCATCTCGTGGTATCAATGATACATTGTTTCATATCATCTTATGATACAAGTAATTCATCATCATCATGTGCCTTGTTCTGTGCAGAACATTATCCCTGTAACTGTTTCACAATTCCTCTCTACTTACGCCAGTTGTTCTACCACTGATGGTAGCATTGCCTGCTTATGTTTATGAACTACTGATCCAAATATATCAGGGAGGTAGCATTGTCTAAGTATGTTGATGAACTACACATCTCATCTCATCATGTTCCTCTTGTATCTTGCGGTGTCGAGGTGAAGTATAAACATCGTGAGAGTGCCAGATTATGGGCTTCATATATCGATATTCCCATGGACTCTGCTATTCCCTCCGTCCAACGTTTACGTGGTCGGCCTCTTCCTCTGTTTCCATCTGGTCTGTACATCATTGTTTGTTGTATGCTGTTGACTGGTAACCTACTTGCATGGCCAAACCATTTGACTTGCTGCTTTCTAATAAAATCTAGTGCTGCTATAACCCCCACTTTAGTCCTGATTTCTTAATTTCTGATCTTATCTCTTCTTGATACGTTGAGTATTCTTCTCATGAATCTCATTTCTGTTGTTGTGATTTTTCTTTTCTCTTTTTCTGTCATTGTCCAGGTTTGGCATTGATAGCATAGAGTTGGTAGGAAGATTGTGTTGTAAAGTGCTTTCCTAGTAGTTACTGATACATGTTTGTTCTTTAGTATTAGTGCCATTTGTTCAATGAGTTGGTTTGCCTTATTGCACCTATTGTCGATCTCGTCTTCTGATCTGCCATTTGATGATATTATACTTCCTAGGTATTTGAAACTCTTTACTTGTTTCAAGGGATGTTCGTTTAGGTGAATTGTTGTTGTTTGTTCTTCTTTAGTTATAGTCATTACCTCTGTTTTGCTTGTGCTAATTTTCATATTATGTTCTCTACACATTTCGTTTAGACTATTCATGTGGTCTTGTAATTCAGCTTCTGATTTTGCTATTAGTGTTTGGTCGTCCGCAAACGAGTTCTCTAATGGTTAGATTTGCAGATGGTTCTTCTTCTGTGTTCTCGTCATGTGGTATTCTTGCTGTCTCTGTTCGGCTGGTTTCTTTACATATGTTGTCTATATATGTTATGAACAAGAGAGGGGGCAGGAGACAGTATGAACTACTGATCCAAATATATCAAGGAGGTAGCATTGCCTTATTTTATTATCTTATTATCTTGATTTATTAACGATGTAATATTACATACTTTGTTTATGAACTACCGATCTTAATATATTAAGGAGGTAAGACATGTCGATATGATGAAAAATCTCGCAGATCTATAAATTGATGGGTAAGACCTCAGACTTGTAAAAATCGCATATTGGAAACAACAAGCTGCCATAAAGTTTGATAATGAAGTAGGTCAATATGAGAGGTGTGCGACAGGGGCGTGTAATGTCCCCAGGTCGTTTTTTTTTTAATATACAGTGACAATAATTTTAGAAATTTAGAAGATGAGAGTAATCTCCAGTGGGGGACGTAACATCCAAATAACAAACTTTAATTCTTAAAGAGCCATTAATTTGGCACGCAGGCCAGTCCTACATTCGGCCCTTCCAATCACTCATCTTTCGTTCGTCACTGTGCATATTATATTCACATAGGAACAAGAAAACGCTGTCAAATGAATGCTGCAAACATGAACAATACATATTACCATGTTATGAGACTGTCAGGCAAGCAGACATATGTACACACGCACATTCATAAACACATACCTACGATCCTACATATATAAATACATCATTTACCCAAACTCTCACAGTTATGCACCCACTCAATAACACACACACACACACACACACACACACACACACACACACACACACACACACATGCACTCCCTCACATACATATATACTTTGCTACAATCACAAATTCACCAACAAAAGTTTACTTATACAAGCATGCATGCATACCCGCCTGCCCGATCGCGCGCACGCACGCACGCACATACACAGATACGTAATACTCTCTCTCTCTCTCTCTCTCTCTCTCTCTCTCTCTCTCTCTATCTATCTCTCTCTCTCTCTCTCTCTCTCTCTCTCTCTCTCTCTCTGATACAGTATTGATATTGCAGACAATGAACAGGATCTGCAACATTTAGTAGATGCGGTTGTTGCATACAGTGAACAACTAGCATTAGAATTAAATTGTAAGAAGACACAGATTATGATCCTCACTAGGAAGAACAAAATGACACAATGTAATATATAAGTAATGGGAATATTCTTAAACAAGTGAATCGGTACAGTTATCTCCGAATAGTCATAACATCTGATGTGAGGTGCCTTGAAAAGATCAGAATAGGAATCGCCATGGTGAAGGTAGCCTTTTGCAAGATGGAAAACATACTGACAAAGAAAAAGATAATATATAATAAGATAGTAAAAAATAGTGTTCGAGTGCAACATAAAACCTATACTTTTGTACGGATGTGAAGCGTGGACAATGAGCAGACAAGCTGAAAAAGCATCTAATGGTTGTGGAAAAATGGTTTCTGAGAAAATACAAAGATAACCATGGACAAAGATAACCATTTACCAAGTCCTGCAAGAAACAAATTAAAACCGTAAACTGAGTAGATGCATTTGATGCAGACGATCACAATGTTTTGGACAGTTATGAGAAGAAATAAACTGAAGAACTTGGTGGCAACTGGCAAGATTGAGGGAAAAGAGCAAGGGGAGGCAGAGAAGTAAATACATTGATGGCTTGGTCACGTGGTATGGTTGCGACAAGAACACTGAGCTGATTCACGACTCTGGTGATCGTGTGAGGTGGCAAAACATGACTGTCAAACCTTATCGGCATGGTATATAATTATGGTGATGAATATTGCTTACTTCATGTTATACACTACTGATCTCTCTATCTCTCTCTCTCTCTCTCTCTCTCTCTATCTATATATATATATATATATATATATATATATATATATATATATATATATATATATATATACTAGCTGACCCTGCCCGGCTTCGCCCAGTCACTGGTGGGGAGCATCTCATTTAATTCATATAAGTAGTCATATAAGTTCTCGTTCCCGTTACCGACTGTCTGTCTGTCTGTCTGTCTGTTTGTCTGTCTGTCTGTCTGTCTGTCTGACCCGGCCCGGCATTGCCCAGCTCCTGGTGTGGAGCACCTCATTTAATTCATATAAGTAGTCATATAAGTTCCCGTTCCCGTTACCGACTATCTGTCTGTCTGTCTGTCTGTCTGTCTGTCTGTCTGTCTGTCTATTTGTCTGCCTGACCCTGTCCGGCTTCGCCCAGTCCCTGGTGGGGAGCATCTCATTTAATTCACATAAGTAGTCATATAAGTTCTATTAAATTCATACAACAAAAAAAGTAACTTAAAAGAATGTCCTTCCACACACCATCCATTATTTTTAATGAAAACGCTTGCTAATCACCTGCATGACTACAGTAACTTCTTAAGCAAATAAAGATGAGTTACAATGTTATGCATTGTGCATTATTTTTATGAAAACTTTAAAAATGCCTTACAGTTTGTATCATTATTTATTATAACTCATATGACGGTACATAACTATGGACACAGAGTTTATAAATCTTCGAAAACGATGCCACAATATGACTATAAGTTATACAGAAAAGTTATGCCCCTTGAAATAACTTTTACGGAGTTAGGTCCCCTGAAATATATACAATTATAATGAAAAATGAAAAATGAAATAATACTGAGTAAGCAGGCGATTTCACACTAAAAAAATATCACAGTTGACAGCTCTGGACTGAAAGGAAGGCGTGTAGAAAATTTCATCTCAATCGGATGGGCCGTTCGCGAGCGCACAAAGGACATACATAGATAGATACAGACAGACAGACATACGATCCTTATTTATATATAAGATATATATATATATATATATATTGAATGTGAAGATTTTCGTACAATTAACCTCATAAACCATGTCACTAAGCTTCTGCTCAGAATCATAATGAGAAGAACCAGAAATAAAATAAAAATGGAAATTAGTGAAGAATAGTATGGATTTGTGGAGGGAAAGGGCACAAACAATGCAATATATACATTACGGACACTAATAGAAAGGTTAATAGAGAAACAGAAAGACATATATTTATGCTTCATAGATTACACTAAGGCATTTGATAAAGTAAAACATGATGAGCTGATTAAAATGTTTGGAGATATCAACATTGATGGGAAAGATTTAAGAATAATAAAGAATATATACTGGAACCAAGTAGCAGCAATTAAAATTGGAAATAAAGAGGGTAGTTACGAACACATGAAGCTAGGAGTAAGACAGGGATGTGTCTTGTCACCAGATCTCTTCTCCCTATATAGCGAAGTAATAATGAGAGAGATCAAAGAGACGCCAGGAATACCAGTTGGAGGTTATAATATAAATAATATACGCTATGCAGATGACACAGTATTGGTGGCAGATACATCAACAGACCTACAACAATTGTTGGACACTGTAGTAACAGAGAGTGCAAGGAAAGGACTCTCCTTCAATATAAAGAAAACAGTAACAATGGTGATATCAAAGAAAATGGTGACACCAAAATGTGATATAGAAATAGAAGGAAAAATTCTTAACCAAGTGGATAATTTTAGATACCTTGGGACATTTATAACATCAGATGGAAGATGTACAACAGAGATTAGGAGCAGAATAGGGCAGGCAAAAGCCGCATTTCAGAAAATGAAGAGTATCTTAGTGCAATAAGTCACTATCACTGAAGTGTAAGAAAGAGAGTGCTGAAATGCTATGTAGAACCAGTTTTGCTGTATGGCAGTGAATCTTGGAATGTAAATGAACAAATTAAGAAGAAATTAGAAGCAACAGATATGTGGTTCCTGAGACGAATGTTGAGAATTCCTTGGACTGCCAGAGTAACTAACGACGACTGCCTGAAACAGGCTAATGAAACTAGAACACTATATACAACAATAAGAAAGAGACAAACAGCTTTCTTTGGTCATGTAATGAGAAGAGAGGAATTGGAGAACATCGTGACAACTGGAAAGATCGAAGGGAAAGAGAGGCAGAGGCAGACCAAGAGAAATGATGCTGGATGGATTGAGACGGTGGCATGGTGGAATATCAGCAGCAGAGTTGATCCAGAAAACCAAAGACCGAGATCTGTGGAGAGCCATGAACGCCTATGCCAGCTGGCAGGGCACTTGATGATGATGATGATGATGATGATATATATCAATATATCTTAAAGAGGTAATATTGCCTGTTTTATGAACTTCTGATCTTGATATACTAGGGCGGTATAAGTAGATGGTAGCACTGTCTACTTTATGAACTGCTGATCTTGATATACTGTGATGGTAGCACTGTCTACTTTATGAACTGCTGATCTTGATATACTGTGATGGTAGCACTGTCTACTTTATGAACTGCTGATCTTGATATACTGTGATGGTAGCACTGTCTACTTTATGAACTGCTGATCTTGATATACTGTGATGGTAGCGCTGTCTACTTTATGAACTACTGATCTTGATATACTAGGACGGTAGCACTGACTACTTTATGAACTACAAACATTGATATACTAGGACGGTAGCACTGACTACTTTATGAACTACAAACATTGATATACTAGGACGGTAGCACTGACTACTTTATGAACTACAAACATTGATATACTAGGACGGTAGCACTGACTACTTTATGAACTACAAACATTGATATACTAGGACGGTAGCACTGACTACTTTATGAACTACAAACATTGATATACTAGGACGGTAGCACTGACTACTTTATGAACTACAAACATTGATATACTAGGACGGTAGCACTGACTACTTATGAACTACAAACATTGATATACTAGGACGGTAGCACTGACTACTTATGAACTACAAACATTGATATACTAGGACGGTAGCACTGACTACTTTATGAACTACAAACATTGATATACTAGGACGGTAGCACTGACTACTTTATGAACTACAAACATTGATATACTAGGACGGTAGCACTGACTACTTTATGAACTACAAAACATTGATATACTAGGACGGTAGCACTGACTACTTTATGAACTACAAACATTGATATACTAGGACGGTAGCACTGACTACTTTATGAACTACAAACATTGATATACTAGGACGGTAGCACTGACTACTTTATGAACTACAAACATTGATATACTAGGACGGTAGCACTGACTACTTTATGAACTACAAACATTGATATACTATGACAATAGCACAGTCTACTTTATGAACTACTGATCTTGATATACTAGGGCTGTATCACTGTCTACTCTATGAACTACTGATCTTGATATACTGTGATGGTAGCGCTGTCTACTTTATGAACTACTGATCTTGATATACTAGGACGGTAGCACTGACTACTTTATGAACTACAAACATTGATATACTAGGACATTAGTGCTGTCCACTTTATGAACTACTGATCTTGGTATACTAGGACGACAGCACAGCCTACTTTATGAAGTGCTAATCTTTATATAGTAGGATTATACAGGCATTGATAATGCACATTGGGAGTAAGTCGCCACTGAACGTGTTGCATGGAGTGCAAATATCAGAAATGGAATAAAGACAAAGGAGAAAAGTATTGCAGATAAAGTCACACACCGAGCGTGTGAGACGTAAGATGATGCATGATGGTGGAAATGACCATGTGGTCAAATGCATCCACTGTGGATGAATATTTACAGTGCGAATTGGCCTTATCAGTCACATTCGCTACCACTATGGGTTATAGTTATTATGCCTTTTTGAAGCACAATGTAAAAAACTATCGTCTGTCAAGACAGCAAGGTGCTAATGATGATAAGGATGGTAGCACATACTTCATGAAGTGCTAATTTTGATATAGAACGATGGTAGCACTGTCTACTTTATGAACTGCAGATCTTGGTATACTAGGGATGGTATCACTGTAAACGTTATCAAGTTCTTATCTTGACATACTGGGACAATAGCAATATCTACTTGTGATTATCTTGATATACTGGGACAATAGCACTATCTACTTTATGAACGATTGATCCAGAGTCAAGCATAGAGCATATTTCTGAGAAGTGTGATGTCCAAGGTGACCACTGTGTAATTATTTAATTTATCTTGTTCAAGGTTTACGTGACTGATGAAGCCAGCCCAGTCTTCAAGGACTACACATGTGAGGCCACCAATTCTCTGGGCTCAGCTGAACAGACTGTTACATTGATGAGAGCATGTGAGTTGTTGCATGATCTTCTTGAGAAAATAATTGCTCTCTGGGAGATGTTAAAAATGTACTGTTAACTTTGAGAAAGGCATGTCGGTTGTACTTCTATGATTTTCTCATTGATAAGATCAATTGGGGGAACCCGTTGAGGCCACTGAGACAGTTACATAAATAAACACACATAGTATTGTTTGGCGCTTACTCTACTTCCTTCTTCTCCTTCATTGAGAATAGTACATCAGTTGTCCTTCTGGGATTTTCTCATTGAGAAGAGTACATCAGTTGTCCTTCTGGGATTTTCTCATTGAGAAAAGGATGTCAGTTGTCCTTCTATGACTTTCTCATTGAGAAGTATAGGATTAATTGTCTTTCTTTGATCTACTTCAGAAAATGAATGTTTAGTTTTTGGTTTCAAGGAGCTATGATTGTGTAGCTGCTAGTGCATTTTGCCCCGTTTTGAGCAATCTGGGTTTAAATCCCTCTTGTTGCATAATTTATTGTATTCATGACTGAAAAGCACCTGGATTGACCTGGTTTCCACAAATGTTGTCGCAGACACGGCTGGTGGATGATATTGATAGTATGTTCTATTGAATGTCACCGGGTCAAGCTCTGTATCCTAAAAGGGTCACCTTGGCATGGAAGTGAGGACTGTAACAGGATCCGGTGACATATAATCTCTGTTACGTCCTGAGTATGGAGTTCTGGACTCCTAGCTATCTTTCACTCTTTCTGGGCAACTACAAACACAATGACAACACCTAAGGGAATGTTATCACCGTATACGACAAGATAGATAGACATAAATATTAGGCACCCAAACACATCCAAATAAAAATCAGTCCTAAACACAAAGGGACAGCGACTTAATGCTCACTCACTCACGTAATTGCTCAAGTCAGTGTCAAAGAATAAAGTGATTATTTTAATGTAAGAAATAGTAAAGAAGCTTAAGAAGATTAGAGAATATCTTATGTGGAACTGCCCCTGGGAAGAGTCTGTCAGAATTTGTTGTGAATCTGTCTGGTTGAAGATAACATCATTAAAAGGTTTACTGAGTCAAGTGATGTACGTGACTGAATGCGGGTGTTCGAATATTGGACAATAAGTCATTAGTCATTAGTCGCAGCTCCAACATCACAGCAGAGGGTCGTCCCCATTATGCTTCGTTCCAGTGACAGTGAATATCACATGAAATGTTCCCCATTGCCCCATGTGAAAAGTGGAAAAGACAGGAGTCTCGACAAACAACGAACGAACGAAAATCTTTATTTTCAAAGGGTTAAGAATTGGGCACGCAAGCCCGTCTGATATGCTGTCCTTCTTCTCTATTTCCTCTCATACATTCTTTCATTCAATATCTCTTATGAAGCAATTCTTTGACAACAAAAGAACAATAAGCATTAAAACGCATGAAAAATAATCAGTAACACATTACTCGTTGAGGCAATGTTTAACATGGGCATCATGAATACCCAAGGTGGGTGTGGGAATTTTTTTTTGTTTTAGTTTTGCCTAGTTGTTGTTCGAGATAATTTACCATTATTATTGTCTTTGTTGCTGTTTTTTTTTTTTCACAACGGCCCGCTCAGACGCACTGTGCACAATGCCGTCGCCAGAATGCCACACAAAAGTCCTCTACGAAACATAAGTTCATCCTTGATGGAAGCGGTAGTCACTTTCCCAACCAGATGTTCGCCTACAAGGTCTCGATATTTCTAGATGTTGTTGTTCCGTTTCTAGATGTTTTCCAGCCAGCCAGGTCATATCGTCTCCGAAATGTAGTTCACGCAACAAAACAGCCTTGAACAGATGTAAAGAAACATTTCACTGTACATAATGCCGACGCCAGAATGCCAACACAAAAGTCCTCCTCGAAAACACAGTTCATCATCGATGGAAACGGCAGTCACTAGAAAACCAGCAACCACACATTTCTACATAAGGCAAGAAAAACCGTTTGCTTCTGCGACACACTAGCCGCCATACATGCAGATATTTCTAGATGTTGTTGTTCCATTTCTAGATGTTATCTAGCCAGCGTCGCCATTTTTTCGAGCTAGTAGCTCACACCACAACACCTCGGACATATGTGAAAAAAACCAAAACATTTCACTGTACATAATGCCATCTCTAGAATGCCAAAAAGAACAGTCCTCCACGAAAGCGCAGTTCATCGTCAAAGGAAGCGGCAGTCAACCAGAAGACCAGCAGCCACGCATTTCTGCATAAGGCACAAATACCGGTCTATTCTGGGATATAGACAGCCGCCATTGCTCTAAACATACAGTTCACGCTCCACAACCTCGGGAAGATTTAAAAGCATGCACACGAAATTCACAGCTCACAGTGTCGCGCCACACACTCATATCAGTAGCACGGCCACAGAACCACAAACTACCAGTCCAACATGAGGAAAATGCGAATGAAACGGTAGCCACGAGCATAAACACCCAGAGGCCTTAACAGTTTCACTGCCTGTCCTCCATGTTCGTGACCGGAAGTCGACATTGGACAAAAAAAACAACAGAGCCACCGTTACTGTTTTCTTTCCCCGTTCTTGAATGATGATCACTTATGAAGACACAGACAACTTTGAGTTTCGGTCACGATTCAGGCTTTCATAGACAGTTGATCATAAATTCTACTAGGTGTACACTACATCTAGCTTTCAGCTCGTTCTTGCTCTTCGTTCAGGCATACATCAAACCAAACAAACAAGGGGGAATCTGCAACCGACAGAGAAGGAAAACTCCATGAGGACTCCCAGTCATATCCCAACATCAGTCCCTATCCTTCCTTCTTCACTCTCTCCCCCAACTCAACCTCCTTCAAATCTAATAGAAGATCAACAGAAGATATTTCCAAACCAAAAATTACCACTCATAACACCAGTTTCCTACGGATGATTCCTGAGGAAGAATCATGGTCATCAATAAGATTCATACCTAGAATCGTGACAGTGATAGTGCTTCATCCTTCTCTCCGCATCAGCCCTCCTTGAAAGTCAGGATACTAGCGACCTAGGTACCTAAAGGATGAAATTAGATAGTACAGTTCAGAGTACAGCATATCACATGATGATGGAAAGACAAAGTTCACTAAACTCCCTAAGAAAGGAGTCCAATGACTGTTATTTGCCTGCCGAGATATAATTCAATGGTCCCCCTGTGATTGTTTATCTCTAACAGGCTTCATGACCTGTAAAAGACCCCCCCCCCCCCCCCCCCCCCAAAAAAAAAAAAAATATACTAGAATAGAATGATGAACAGTCACTATGCATTTCTCAATCCATCTTAAAAGGCAGAATTGAAGCAACAGTACTTTTCACATACAGCAATGACTACCTGATCGGAACAACGAAACAGGATCGTAAATTATAGGCTTACCTCTCCAGAACAACTCTTCCTAAGAAGAATGGGTAATTAGTGTCAGATACTCTTTCACACAGTTATTACACATGGACACCGTCTGCCTTGTAGGAAAGTTGGAACGCAACTGACCAAAAGTTATCCCGTGACAACCTCGACATCATCTTAAAGAGTTCAACGAGAGTACGGACAAAGCCACGAAGACAAGAAAGACACACTGGATATTCTCCTACTCCATCAAGCTTCAGTGCAGCCTCGAACCAAATATATATTTATAATAAGTGTATATAATAATTATACCATTATAAAGGAAATTTAAAAAAAAAAAAAGATTTCGTATCTATCATGATGTTCTAACGGGAGAGAATGGCATGAAGATAATCCTGCAGACCTGAGAGTGGCTGATCTTCTCACATAGCCCTTTCCAAGACAAAACATTAGGGATATGCACTTTTGTTTGTCAGCCCTCGTCAGGTCCGCTTCAAATTTGAATTCTTGCACATTCCGCGTCCAATGTAGTGTGTCACGATAATATTATCGGCTCCCACATTTGACTTTGCCTAAATATATTCCACTGTAAAGTGGTAAGGTTGAAGTAATCATGTCCGCCTCATCAGACAAGTATTGCATTTCTGGGACGTAGCCAGAAATACAAGAGAATGGTGAACACTTTGACCCTTGACTTTCACTCTATACAGTAAGTGTGGCACTCTTAATCTGCTCTCACTAGTGACATAGGGATTCTATTTGGATAAAGCAAATGGCATCTAATGTGATACTCAGCCAATATCATTTCCTCCTTATTATCGAATAGCCTAAGCAATGAGGTTACATATTCACCAAGAGTCTCAGACACAATCAAACCAACATCCATGAAATGACTCACTGATGGATCCTTGCAGAGGTTTTTATGGTTTACGCATTCCCCGCGCGAAGGCAATGGGTGCGTTATTAAGCCCTAATTGCATGACCTGAGATTCATAATGTCCCGTAAGAGTCGAAAATGGCAATTAGAGTCTTAACCCTTTTGTTTTATCTGATAACTGTTCAGTGAACGAAGATTAATGCATAGGCGGTATTCTGCACTCAGTTTCCTCAGGCACTGTACCCCAGAATTGCATGCAGAGGTAGAAAGAGAAATAATTACGTCCTGGGCATTTTCTAAGCTCCTTTATCGAGTGCCTCTTCTATATGAGAACAACTTACAAAATCCCTTCTGGTGAACTGGCCTCTGACAATTCAGTCATAACTCAACTCGTCTACAGTATAATGCACTATTGATGAACGACAGTTGAGTGATTGGAAGGACCGAATGTAAGACCGGCCTGCGTGCCCAATTTGTGACCCCTTTAAAATAAAGTTGATTTAATTTGATTTATAGACACTCTTCCTGGCCTGTCAGTTGGCTCAATTTATGTTGCTGTGGCCATCACCTTTCAGGTGCATGGGGTTATCGTCGGATCGTTCTTCATACTCCCGAGGAAGATTGATATGAAGTATCTTTAACGTCCCATGTTTCTTAATTTAGTAATGAGTCCGTGACATTTCTTTTCGACCATAAATGGTCCTTGTCACCCAATTCATAGTTTGTTATTCCTGATGGGTAATAAAAACCATACTTTATCACCAATATCTAATTATCGACCTTTAACCTTTTTATTACAGTAAGAGGTTTGTCTTTTTTTCTTTCTTTTTAATGGTTTTCTTCAAATTCTTATTAGCAAAAAACCATCCAGTTTTTAGTTTATCCTTCAACTCTTCCACATATGTTGACGCGGATACCACTGTTTCGGTGGCTTTTTAGATCCATCCAACATCTCATCAAAGTTTCTAATGATCCTTTGATGGGTTTACCAAACAGCATTCTGTATTGTTGTGTTGGTTGGTGTGGTTTCATTGTGTGGCGGCAAGAACCACACATTATGTATTGTTGTGTTGGTTGGTGTGGTTTCATTGTGTGGCGGCAAGAACCACACATTATGTATTGTTGTGTTGGTTGGTGTGGTTTCATTGTGTGGCGGCAAGAACCACACATTATGTATTGTTGTGTTGGTTGGTGTGGTTTCATTGTGTGGCGGCAAGAACCACACATTATGTATTGTTGTGTTGGTTGGTGTGGTTTCATTGTGTGGCGGCAAGAACCACACATTATGTATTGTTGTGTTGGTTGGTGTGGTTTCATTGTGTGGCGGCAAGAACCACACATTATGTATTGTTTGGTTGTTGGTGTGGTTTCAGTGTGTGGCAGGAAGAACCACACAATCTGCATTGTTTGGTTGTTGGTGTGGTTTCAGACATCAAACATCGTGTCTTAACGGTGTCGTTTACTATCAACCTTTCTCTTTGATACATGTTGGTGCGTTGCTTTTGAGGATGTCTGATGCCAGATTTGGCAAGGCTCTCGGTCTGGTATGTCATGGTGTGATTAGATCCTCTAGATTTCAACTATTATTTTCTGAGAGAACGAACAAACGAACGAACGAACGAACGAAAGAACGTTATTTTCACAGGGTTAGGAATTGGGCACGCAGACCCGTCTGACATTCTGCCCTTCTTCTTTCTTTCCTCTCATACATTATTTTTTCAACATCACTTATGAAGCTAATCTTAGACAGCAAAAGAACAATATTCATTAAAATGCAAGGAAAATAATCAATAATACATGACTCACTAAAGCAATTTTTAACATCGCCATCATAAATATAAATACCTATTGAAGGAGAGAGAGAGGGAGAGAGAGAGAGAGAGAGAGAGAGAGAGAGAGAGAGAGAGAGAGAGAGAGAGAGAGAGAGAGAAGAGAGAGAGATAGACACAGGGAGAGAGACAGAGAGAGAGAGAGACAGAGAGAGAAGAGAGACAGAGAGAGAGAGAGAGAGAGAAAGAGAGAGAGATAGACAGAGAGAGAGAGACAGAGAGAGACAGAGAGAGAGACAGAGAGCGAGACAGAGAGAGAGAGACAGAGAGAGAGAGAGAGAGAGAGAGAGAGAGAGAGCCTAAATGGTGTGCCTCTTTCCAGATGTCCTATCACTGACTGTAGATTTTGGGTAAAGGATCCTCTGCCAGAGAGAAGTTTGGTTGACTATCTGCACAGACTAGTTTGGTTCAGATTAGATCAGTCCTTCTGAGGACTAAAGGAGTCCAAGACCAGTCCTTTTAGAGAAACAACGAACAACTGGCAGGCCACTAAATCTGGCAGGTCCTCCCAAGGAGCAGTCCTCTTCATAATCAATTTAACAGAATAATGAAAATGCCAGTCAGCATGGGCCCCATAAGACACAACCGAACCCGAAGAGCAGAAAGGGGAAAATATAACCAGCCCTGTTTAGGACTAACTCGAAGAAGAACAAAGAAAGGAAAGAATATCAAAACTCACAAAAACACTGACCTCAATTATAACCGATTCTGCAGTAGCAGGTTGGTCAAGGCCGAATCCCCATGCCCTGACATGAAGATACAAAAAAAAAACTTCACGAACTGCGCACGTCAGCAGGGATTCAATCCACTGCCCATATGAGAAACCTGCTTCAGCTTTGTGGATCATGCTCAATAAATTGCTTAATTACTTAACCTGCTTCAGGTTGTGAGGATCATTCTCAATAAATTACTTAACTAATGGCAGCCAATGCCCGTATGCGACACCTGCTTCAAGCTGTGTGAATCATGCTCAATAAATTACTCAATTACTTAACTAGTGGCAAGATAACCAGCAGACATGGTGAACGAAGTCATATGTCCACCTGGATGGTGGATGTAGATGCTGCCATAAGTAAGGTCGCTGCTACATGCATGGATCCATGCAGAGACGTAGTTGTAGTTGTAGTTAAAACATTTTTCACTTTGGGATTCAGGATGCACGTTTGGTCAGCTTTCTTTGTTATTCTTGGAATCTGACTCCATCCATCCATCATGTGCCATGCCGGATAAGCGTGGGACGGTCATGTTCTGCCATCTAATTCGATCACCAGAGTCGTGGATCAGCTCGGTGTTCTCGTCTCGACCATGCCATGCGGCCAAGCCATCCAGGTATTTACTTCTCGGTCATCACCTAGGTCTCTTCCCTTCGATCTTGCCAGTTGTCACCAAGTACTCCAAGTCATTTCTTCCCATGACGTGCCCAAAACATTTTGACTGTCGTAAAATAAAGGCACCACTAGAAGCAAGAACAGAATGGCTAACATTTCTGTTCTTGCTAGCAATGGTGCCTTTATTTTACGTGTTCATCAATGTCTTCTAGCCTGACATGTGGAGGTACATTGGTCTTGTTTGCTTTATTCCTGTAGAAGTATTTTCACTCTTGTTTAATCGTTCCTCTTCTAGCATGTGTTCATAAATAATCGGGGTGTCCAGTTGGTCATGTGTTAAAGTACACTTGTTCCTGCAGCGAGGTTTTGTCATCATTTGAAGGTAACTGGTTTGAATCCCGGTCAGAAACTATAGCTTTCAATTTTTATGTTCTTTAGTGTGTCCGTTAGTCTCTCATTGTTTTTTTCTACTTCTATGAGAGCCAAATAATAGGTGTGTATTTATTTATGAATTGCCTTAGTGGCCCAAAGGGTTCTCCAGTTGATATATCTTCTACCATAAAATACCCTCTTCTAGGATGATAGGTATCATGCAGTAGTTTTGTTTAGTCTGAAGTCTTCTACCCTGGGATGTAAAGTTATCTTACAGACTTGTTTAGTCTGTCTACCATAAGATGTAAAGGTACCTTACAGTCTTGTTTAGTCTGTCTACCCTGGGATGTAAATATACCTTACAGTCTTGTTTAGTCTGTTTTCTTCTTCCCTGGCAAGTAAGGGTACCTTAGAGTCTTGTTTAGTCTGTATACCTTGGGATGTAAAGGCACCTGACAGTGTTGTTATGTCTTCTTTTACCCTTGGATGTATAGGTACTGTAGCAATTCTATTGAGGTTGGTTTTAGAATTGATCAAGGATATCACCTATCTATCTTAAATTTACTCGCCTGGTGATTCTGCAGACCCCTTGGACCCAAGGATTACAACACATACACAGGTCAGTCACCCTAGGATGTTTCGCAAAACATAACTCATCTCTCTTTGCTGTTACTTTAATTAACTCAACAAACCCCACACAACACACAACCTAAAATAAAGTTCTTTGTACACATACGGTAGGCTACCAGCACGACAAGTAGGATTGTGCAGAAGCTTAGAAGGGTCTTTGCAGTTTCGTCATAGACGGGGATGTCAGTGTATCTGTCTGTAAAGTCGTTTATACACACTTCACCTGGTTCGAGATAGTTCTTCCAGGAATCCTCCAAGTTATCGACAGTTCTGCCCTCCACCTGGATCACTTTTGGTTAGCTTTCTGGTTCTTCCTCTTTTGCTGTCACGCTGGATACTGATTCAACCTTGAAACTGAGCAATTATCAGTTAATATCAATATTCATTATCATTGCTCTTACTAATAAACAATTTTCACAGGTTCTAGTTTGATAGTATTTACTGATCGACTTCAGTTCGATGATATGTAATGTCAGTATTCCTATTCTCAAGTCGATGAAATGGATAAAATTTGCAGCCGTGAATCATAATGACTGTAACAGTCTGTGCAAGGAGTCAGGAGGGATTTGACCATTGTCCTCGATAATGCTATTGCCTCACCGTCACTTGGGGATAAATGAAAATAGTGAAGTTCCCTACAGTCTCTGATGCAGTCCTTCATTGGAGATTCAGGATTATCAGGAGTGCATGACATTAAAGATTGTTGACGTCCAAACATGGAATCAGTATTGATCAACTTCATACCTTCAGTGTCCCAAACCTTTGATAAAATGGTGGTTAGCGTCCAGTAATCTCTTCAAACAGGTATATTCTTCATGAACGTACCATTCCTGATAGTTGTCAAACATTATTTTCCCTTAGGGGACCTGTGAATATATACAAAACTTCAGGGTAGTATATGGGTTAGCTCAACCTTAAAATGACAGCATCACCATTCCCCCTTTATTCTCAGAATATTATTGATAATTGGCATAATTATCATTTGACCCAAAGATTCTGGCTTTCTGAACAGGAACTTAACTTGGACCAAGAATCCTCCCTTTTGAGTCTTTGATCTGGATAGGAGAAGCAGAGTGGCTGTCATCAAGAGTTATAGGTTGTAAACTGGTCTGGGGTTATGTTCTTGCAATTTTTCACCGTTCAGTATATGTATAGTTTTCCCCCATCGTTTTCCTTTGCCTTCTTCCTTAAGTCAGTTAATTAATGTGAGGTTTTTATTTCACATCCCTTTTCGTGGGTTTTTAAAGCACTACTGCAAGTTTTAAAGAATATAGATAGTTATCCGAGATCCTTCCATTATTAGCTAGGAAGTTATGTGATTGCTCTAGTGTAGGTCTTCAGTAGATAGAAATCGAGTTCCCTGTCTTTCTATATGATAGTAGGTCTAGAATAGTAGAGCTATTAGGTAGGGAGCGTGTTCCATAGCTTCAATGCCTCACCCAATATGGCACCTGATGTTGAATGTGGCAAGTCATCGAATTATGCCGAGTTTTGTTTTATTTTGAAGCTTATGGAATTGGGAAGCTCGTTTTTCTATATTCCCCTTCGATTACTCCCACTGTCGGCTCATTCTTTAATGGTTATGCCCTAGGATGGTTTCAGGTTCAGCTACGGAGTAATTTTATTATAATGGGTCAATGGCAGGCTAACGCACAGCCAGACGTAACATCATCTGCGCTTGCTTACTTCAGACAATTGCTAGAACGTGGTTGTGTGATTAGTGTAGTAAAGCTTTAACTAAACCACTGATCACCATTACCTGCCGTTTTGCAGATAATTCCCTTATTGAAAGAAGGATGGAGCTCTTCGTATGAATGACTCGTATCACCTAACTTTCATAATTGGGTTCAAACCCGTTCGATATGAAGCACAACCTGACACACACGGCCAACCGGTCCACAACAATGGCTACGGGGATGCGGTGCTAAGACAATCTCGGCTCGTCCGGGATTTCCCTGAAGTTGCAAATTCATTTAGTTCCCGTGCAATTTATGTACCTAATATTTGGTTACCAGTAAGGTTCACCCCGTGATTAGTGAGAAGTTAGGAAATCTTGCTTACTATTTTGCTTCAAGCTTTACTTTAGGGAAAGCGGAGAGAGCCAGCCAGGCAATTTCGTCACAGGCACCTTACAGTCTTGTCTAGTCTGGCTACCCTGGGATGTAAATGTACCTTACAGTCTTGTTTAGTCTGTCTACCCTGGGATGTAAAGGTACCTTACAGTCTTGTTTAGTCGGTCTTCTTCTACCATGGGATGTAAATGTACCTTACAGTCTTGTCTAGTCTGTCTACCCTAGGATGTAAAGGTACCTTACAGTCTTGTTGAGTCGGTCTTCTTCTACCATGGGATGTAAATGTACCTTACAGTCTTGGTTAGTCAGTCTACCTTGGGATGTAAATGTACCTTGCAGTCTTGTTGATAGATTTTTTTTTTTTTTGTTTGTTTTTTTGCCTCAATATAAAATTCAATATCTCAGTAACCAACTGAGGGAAAATGATGAGATTTAGCATATAACCTTATCATTATGTCCACCCAACAAAAAAATTTTGTTCTGAAGAATGTACAGCATATTTCAATGTTTGTTTATATGCGGTATATAATTTACGGCTCCCGGATTCATGCCATCATTTTAAGAGTATTACAGCTTCAACAAGACACACCCCCGCTCTTTTTGAATTTGTCTCGGCGGTTTCAGTTTTGGCACAGACTGAGGGAATTTATATGGGATAGTTCAGAGGTGTCGTCAAACTGTGGGTTCTTTCATGAAACGTGATTATATAAATAAACTAGCTGGCTCGTCCCGGCTTCGCCCAGCTCCTGGCGGGGATCTATCTATCTATCTATCTATCTATCTATCTATCTATCTATCTATCTATCTATCTATCTATCTATCTATCTATCTATCTATCTATCTATCTATCTATCTATCTATCTATCTATCTATCTATCTCTATCTATCTATCTATCTATCTATCTATCTATCTATCTATCTATTTATCTATCTATCTACCTACCTATCTATTTATCTATCTATCTACCTACCTACCTACCTACCTACCTAACTACCTACCTACCTACCTACCTACATACCTACCTACTTACCTAGCGTGTGTTTTTTTTCCTCAATATAAAAGAGACACTGGCAACTATTTTCATAGTGCAAAACAAGTAATCATGTTCCGTCTCTGAATGGTAGACTCAAAGCGGGTCTGTTACCCATGTGTACGTGTGAACAAACAACACAGACAGCTGAACAGATCCTTAAAAATGGAAACATGATGACTAAATTGCGGTATCATTTCTGGTCACTCCATACGCACATTAACTCACAGCTATTTGGAAGCTTTCACGAACTCAATATAAAAAGCTAACATGAATACTTGTGTACACTTTATTAACCAGCAGCTGAAGAAACAAGAAGGAAATGAAAAATAAGGTAAGAAATATATTCCATCTACTTTCCTGTTAATTTACAAATTATTTACCCCGTGCCTCTGTAAATTCTCTGTCTTTACTAATATTACACATTGCACCCCTCTCGGGATTCTCCGTGGTGAAGTGGTCAAGCCGTCTGACTCGGGCTCCGAAGGTTGTATGTTCGATTCCGGGCCGCGTCCTTCATTTCACGAGTGCATTTTTTCGGAGACTCCCGAGGGTCGTCGCTGGAGCTACGGAGTTCGTGCTTTGTGCGACGCTTTCCGCGCTGCGGAAAGAAACTGAGCCATATGGGATAAAAACCCGGTGCAATGCAGCCGACCCTGTCGATTTTAAGCTACTTCTTTCATTGCACCCACTCCCATACGAATCCGGATACGCCTTTGTGTGTCATCTGAATTGGCGGGTCTCCCATTACTATAAACATAAATTTGTTAGCGAGAAATCACTAGTTGTTCAGCAAAACATCAAAGGAATGTCGCCGCTTTCGATGATTTAAGTTGTATTTGGACCTATCAAAGACATATTCCTTGGGTGGGGGTAAATATAAGACGGCTGGAGAAATTTCATAACGATGCAACAAACAGTTTTCAAAATAATTTATCGTGAATGAAGGCATTCAAATCGGGACATACTATCCCCGGGATGTAAATGTACCTTACAGTCTTGTTTAGTCTGTCCAACTTTCGATGTAAATGTACCTTACAGTCTTGTTTAGTCTGTCTACAATGGGATGTAAAGGTACCTTACAGTCTTGTTTAGTCTGTCTACCTTGGGATGTAAAGGTACCTTACAGTCTTGTTTAGTCTTTCCTCTTCAATCCAGTTGTGAAGCAGATGTCTGCAGTATTGTTATTTAGTTTGCCATATTGAAATGGAAGTTCTTAGATTTTGCCGAACATATCTTATGAGACATTACATGAGAGTCATATTTCAGTCATCCTTAATGACAGGGATCTACAAGGTATACCAGCAATGATGTACAGACTAAATGGGACCATAAGAATAATCTGACCACACAAACAAAGGACAGAAGGAATAACACAGCCCATGGGAATCTCGATATATGAAGCCCATTAAACAGACTCCCGCTGTTTATGCTTCAACTCGACACTACAAGGTACAGGAGGGATGAGATGAGACAAAGGCCAGTATGGAGCCTGAAAGACGGAGACAGGATGCTTTATACAAGTTGGACATAAACAAAGTACAGTTAAAAGAGTTTATTGCTGACCTTTAAAATACCACTTCGTCTTCGTCTTCTTCTTCCGTTCGCTTGACATTTGTTTATAACCGCAATGCTGTGTCTTCTATGAATTTAACTGTCTTCTTTAGTTTACTTGTTGGTCCATGAAGTTTACCTTCCAATGTTGTTTCTCTAGGCCAGAAGGTTTGCCCAGATACGTCATATTGTGGCCAGCCATTGGAGTATGCCACCTGCTGTCTGCGGCACCAATCCACATGTATATACGGCTGATTCGCCAATGTTGAAGTTTGAAAACACATGGTTGCGTAATCTATCGTGTTCTGTTCTGAGGCAGGGAATAATGATTTGTTTTGGTCTGTCCATAAGATGGTTGTCGTCTTGAACACATTTTAGTGGCTTTCTAACTGATTTAATCATTCTTTTCTTTTGGTGGTATGTAACGGCCACATCCAGTTGTTCTTCTATTGCTCCTTCCTTAGCTAATCGATCAGCTCTTTTGGTTCCGGTACTCCAGAGTGAGATGGTATCCTTTGTACGGTGACCTTTCGCTAGCTACCAAGCTCAGAAAGTAGTGTATGTAGTACTGGCAATTTCCCGGACAGGAGTCCCTCAAACACTGATTTTGCATGATGCCACCGAAAATGGTTACTGCTGGTTGCTTTTTCATTCAACAACTAAGGATATAAACATTAAATATTTTAAACAAAATGTCATCCCCCCATATACCAAAGTTGTCATCTATATCTATAAAAGAGACTGTATGTTTGTGGGTTTGTGGGTATTGGATGCGTTCGATAACTGTACATCCGATTGAGATGAAATTTTCTACACGTCTTCCTTTCATTCATTTGCAACCGAATATAATAATTTCTTAATGTAAAATCTTCGACTTATTTAATAACATTTACTTTTCCATTTTCATTATATAATGTCTATATAGCAGGGGCACTTCACTCTAGAAAAGTTATTTCAAGGGGCATAACTTTTAATAACATTTCTAAATACTTTATAGTCATATTGTTGGACTTACCTGCACTATTGTTACACTCTTTGTCTAAAGTTATTTTCAGGCACATGAGTTATATTAAATAATGATATAATCTTTAAGGTATTTTTACAGTTGGCATAAAAATAATGCATTATGCATAACATTTTAACCCATCTTTTTCTACAGTTTTCATTGAATGGTGTGTGGAAGGACATTCTTTTAAGTTACTGTGCGCCAAAAGCTGGGCGAAACCACGCCGGTCAGACAGATAGACAGACAGACAGTCGGGAACGGGAGAGCTTATATGACTACTTATATGAATTAAATTAGATGCTCCCCACCAGGGACTGGGTGAAGCCGGGCCGGGACAGACAGACAGACAGACATACAGACAGTCGGGAACGGGATAGCTTATATGACTACGTATATGAATTAAATTAGATGCTCCCCACCAGGGACTGGGTGAAGCCGGGCCGGGACAGAGAGACAAACAGATAGTCGGGAACGGGAGAGCTTATATGACTACGTATATGAATTAAATTAGATGCTCCCCACCAGGGACTGGGTGAAGCCGGGCCCGGTCAGATAGACAGACAGACAGATAGTCGGGAACGGGAGAGCTTATATGACTACTTATATGAATTAAATGAGATGCTCCCCACCAGGGACTGGGTGAAGCCGGGCCGGGTCAGCCAGCCAGACAGACAAACAAGCAGACAGACAGACTGATAGATAGATAGATCCCCTCCAGGGCCTGGGCGAAGCCGGGCCGGGTCAGCTAGTTTTATATAAAAGCAGCTTACAAATATTGACCTAATGTTTCTAACAGTGCCTCCTGGAAAACCTGTTGTTCGATTTGTCAGTACGCTGTCCACAAAGGTCGCATTTGAAATTGAAATCCCGAAAGAAAATGGTGGACAGCCAGTGACAGGCTATCATTACAGTTATTATGTGGACACAGATATGGCTAATACCACGGAGAAGGATATTGGTGAGTTATTCTAAAGTGGGAGTATGATATCTGTGAGATTTTGTAATAGTAGAGAATGCTATATTTGAGTTTTTGTACTGGTGGCGGGGTAGGGGTATTCCCTATCAAAGGAGAAGTAACGTGCCTCCTTCCCTCCGCTAGCCTACGGGACACCCTTGGGCAAGGTGGAGTACCCGTTTAGCTCCCCCGATCAGGGTAACGTGAAGCCATGGGTACAGGTGGTGGATGAAATTGAAGAGCAGCCAACAGATAGATGTAGGTTATGGTCTCCAGCTTCACGACGGTAGGCAGACGATCTCTTTTTTTTTGGGGGGGGGGGAGACAAGGGCTACGGTCACCGACCAGTGTGGTCACTGCTAGGAAGGAAAGCAATGGCAAACTTCCTTCCTTACAAATGCCAAGAATATCATGTACTGCAGTCTTATCGATAATCAAAGAAACGACGTAAATGGGTGCTCCACAGGAGCAGTCTCTCCCGGTAGGGGTAGTCATGTGCACCAGGTGACTCCAGACCGTCAGCAGGCGACTGAGTGAAAAAGATGATCAACATTGAGAGTAGGAACTTGGAATGAAAGAACTATGAGTGGGGATGGGCAATTTGATAACATTAAGAATGAAATTAGAAGATTAAATATTAACCTGTTAGGTATATGTGAGACCAAATGGACAGGAATGGGAATTATAACATCTGAGGAATATACAATAATTTATTCTGGTGGGGAGAAACAAAAGAGAGGAGTAGCAATTATAATGGATTCAGAGAGATCAAAATCGATCAAAGAATATTGGACTGTATCAGACAGAGTGTTACTGGTGAAGTTGAGTGGAAGACCTTTTGATGTCAACGTCATACAAGTTTATGCACCAACAGCAGACAGTAGTGATGACAGCATTGATGAATTGTATAATGATTTAGAGAAAGCCTTCAAGAAATGCAAGAATTCTGAAGTAAATATTATAATGGGTGACTTGAATGCCAAAGTTGGAAATCAACAGGACGGATGCATATTAGGCAAGTATGGATTAGGAGAACAGAATGAAAGCGGTTGCAGACTTGTACAGTGGGCAAAATAGCAGGATTTGATTATTAGAAACTCCTGGTATCAACAGCACCCAAGGAGATTATGGACATGGAGGAGTCCTGATCATAAGATCAGAAATCAGATTGATTATATTCTCATCAAAAGAAGATTTCGAAATGCCTTAAAAGTCTCAAAAACTATACCAAGCTCAGACTGATACAGCGACCATAATTAATCTTAAGCAATTTACATATAAAATTAAAGAAAGTCAAATATTCACCAAGAAACAAAATTTGATCTACAGGCACTGAAGAGTGAGGAGATAAAAGATAAATTCAACGTAGAGGTAAAGAACAGATTCGATGCATCATCCGATATGGAAATATTATTCCAAGACGTCAGTGAACAATGTGAAATATTAAAGAAATCAGTCAACCAAGCCGCAGAAACAACCATCCCAAAAATAAAGATAATAGGACGCAAGAAATGGATGACGGAAGACATCTTAAAACTCATGGAAATAAGAAGAAATAACAAAAATAACAAGGAAAAATATGAAGAGATTCACAGGAAAATTAGAAAGCTTTGCAAAGAGGCAAAAGAAACATGGCTTGAGGAAAATTGCAAGGAAATTGAAAACCAACACAACACCCGGAATACCAAATTAATGCACAAAAGAATTAATGACATCACTAACAAAAGAACACACTACATCAACGGGTTGCCTAAAAACCAAAGATGGCAAAATCATAATAGAAAAAGATCAGATTTTACATGCATGGTCAGATTATGTAAAAGACTTTTATGATGATACAAGAGAAGAACAGTATGATCTTCGGAATAACAATGAAGGACCATCAATTTTGAAGATAGATGTTCAGAATGCCTTAACCATATGAAAACTGGCAAGACCCCGGGTACAGATAACATCACAATAGAAATGATCAATGCCTTAGAAGAATATGGAATAGACCAAGTCACCAGACTGCTGCACGCAATATATGATTCTGGAGATATACCTCCTGAATTATGTAATTCTATATTTATTGCAATCCCGAAGAAATCAGGAGCCTTGGAGTGTGATCAACATCGAACAATTAGTATAATGAGCCACATCACGAAGATTTTGCTGAGAATTATCATGCAAAGAGTTAGGAAGAAAATACAACTCGAAATTGGAGAAGAACAATGTGGGTTTGTAGAAGGCAAGGGTACAGTAAATGCCGTGTATATACTGAGAACAATAATTGAACGCTCTATAGAAGTAAACAAAGATCTATATCTTTGCTTTATTGACTACACAAAGGCTTTCGATAAAGTGAGACATGTCGACATGATAAGGATGCTTGAAGATCTACAAATTGATGGAAAAGACCTTAGACTTGTAAAAAACATATATTGGAAACAACAAGCTGCCATCAGAATTGAGAACGATGTAGGCCAATATCAGCCTATTAACATAGGTGTGAGACAGGGATGTTTAATGTCTCCAGATCTTTTTTCCCTTTACAGTGAGAATATTTTCAGAAATATAGAAGATATGGAAGGAATCAACATTGGGGGACGATACATCAATATCATTAGATATGCAGATGATACAGTTTTGTTCGCAGACAATGAACAGGACCTGCAACATTTAGTAGATGCGGTTGTTGCACACAGTGAACAACTAGGGTTAGAACTGAATAGTAAGAAGACATAGATCATGGTCGTCACTGGGAAGAAGGAAATACCACAATGTGATATACGAGTAAATGGGCATATTCTTAAGCAAGTGAATCGATACAGATATCTAGGAGCAGTCATAACATCTGATGGGAGATGCCTCGAAGAGATTAGAACAAGAAGTGCCATTGCAAAGGTAGCCTATTGCAAGATGGAAAAACATACTGACCAATAAAAAGATATCAACTGAAACGAGAAAAAGAGTGTTGAAGTGCTACATAGAACCTATACTTTTGTATGGATGTGAAGCGTGGACAATGAGCAGCCAAGCTGAAAAACATCTGATGGCTGTGGAAATGTGGTTTCTGAGGAAAATGCAAAGAATACCATGGACAGACAGAAAAACCAATGAACAAGTCCTTCAAGAAACAAATGAAGATCGTAAACTGATTAGAGTCATTAGACGTAGACAGTCAAAATTTTTTGGACATGTTATGAGAAGAAATGACTTGGAGAACTTGGTGACAACTGGCAAGATCGAAGGGAAGAGACCAAGGGAAGACCGAGAAGTAAATACCTGATGGCTTGGCAGCATGGCATGATCGAGACAGGAACGATGAGATTGCAGAACTAGACCGCCCCCATGCTTATCGCATGGACACTATGATTGTGGATGGAGAGGGGGGGAATGGAATTATTTGTAGTTGTTTGTACTGGTAGATAATTAATATTATTTGTGAGTTTTTTTTTTGTAATACTAAAGAAGGATATCTGAGTATTTGTAATAGTAGAGAAGGGTATCTGTATTACAGACAATTCTAGCATAAACATGAGGTTGTTGATGGTATGATAAGATACAATGTCTGTGTTACAGACAGTTCTAGCGTAAACATGAGTTTGTTACATGTATGATAAGATACAATATCTGTCTTACAGACAGTTCTAGCATAAACATGAGTTTGTTGTTGGTATGATAAGATAGAATATCTGTGTTACAGACATTTCTAGCATAAACATGAGTTTTTTGTTGGTATCATAAGATACAATATCTGTGTTACAGACAGTTCTAGCATAAACATGAGTTTGTTGTTGGTATGATAAGATACAATATCTGTCTTACAGACAGTTCTAGCATAAACATGAGTTTGTTATATGTATCATAAGATACAATATCTGTGTTACCGACAGTTCTAGCATAAACATGAGTTTGTTGTTGGTATGATCAAATACGATATCTGTGTTACAGACAGTTCTAGCATAAACATGAGTTTGTTGTTGGTATGATAAAATACGATATCTGTGTTACAGACAGTTCTAGCATAAACATGAGTTTGTTACATGTATCATAAGATACAATATCTGTGTTACAGACAGTTCTAGCATAAACATGAGTGTGTTGTTGGTATGATAACATACAATATCTGTATTACAGAGAGTTCTAGCGTAAACATGAGTTTGTTGTTTGTTTGATCAGATACAATATCTGTGTTTCAGAAAGTAAAAATGAAACAACTATTGTAGAGCTGAAAGACTTGAAACCAAACACCCAATACGTGGTCAGAATCAGCGCCAGAAACTTAGTTGGACTTGGCCAGGACATTCCAGTTTCCTTCCAGACTAAAGAAGCCAGTCGGCCAGAGAAGGTGGAATTATTCTCACCTCCAGAAGGACCCGAACCCACATCATATACATTCAGATGGGCTGATGTAGATGATGGTGGTTCTCCAATTACAGACATTGTTATCAAATATAGGAGAGTGAGTATCTCCTCCTCCTCCTCCTCCTCCTCCTCCTCCTCCTCCTTCTTCTTCTTCTTCTTCTTCTTCTTCTTCTTCTTCTTCTTCTTCTTCTTCTTCTTCTTCTTCTTCTTCTTCTTCTTCTTCTTCTTCTTCTTCTTCTTCTTCTTCTTCGAGGGCGAGGGCGACGGCGAGGGTGGAGGATGTGTGGGTGGGTGACTGTGTGTAGGTTAGGGGATGGGTGGGGGATATGTGTGTGGATGGGTGCAGGATGTGTGAGTGGGTGGGGGATTGTTTGGATGGTGGGATGTGTGAAAGTGGTTATGTGTGGGTGGTGCGGCAAGTGTATGTGTGTAGTTTCGGATGTGTGGGTTGACGGGGAGATATGTGTGTGGGTGGGGGTTGTGTGCTTGGCTGGGTGGTGGAGGATATGTGGTTGGGTGAGTGTGTGTGGGTATGGGATGGGTTGGGAGATGTGTGTAGGTGGGGAGATGTGTGTAGCTCGGGGGATGTGAGTGGGGGGGATGTGTGGATTGGGGATGGGTGGGTTGATGCATGTATGGGTGCTTGGGTTAGGTGTGTGGGGGATGTATGTGGGTGGATGTGTGTGGGTGGATATGTGTGGGTGATGGATGAGTGCGGTCGCGTATGTGTGACCTGGGGGTGTGTGTGAGTGGGTAGGGGATGTGTGTGTGGGGTATGTGTGGTGGATGGGGGATGTGTGAATAGGTGGGAGATGTGTGTCATAACATTGTAAAATGCATTGTTTATGTTTACAATATTAATTTGTCAATGTGTTTTTTTCTATGTAAATGTATCATGCACTATTGATGAAAGAAAGATGTGTGATTGGAAGGGCCGAATGCAAGACGGGCCTGCGTGCCCAATTTGTTACCCTTTGAAAATAAAGTTTGTTCCATCGTTCGCTCTTCGTCTATTTGTTCTATGCTGCTTCTCCCACTTCCTCTTTTCTCTTTCACCACCTTCTACCTTCTTCCCATGTCTGTCTTTCTCATTTTCCTTTATTTCCACTTAGGTGTCCTCCTCAATCTGTTTCTTTTGACAAATCCACACATTAATTACAATTACTTTCACCTCATTGTCCGGAAAAGAATTTTAATCCACAGTAATCTTATAGCTTTCATTCAATCCCTTTGTTTTCTGTGTCTTTCTTTACCCTCCACTTTTCCACTGCTGTCATCATTATGCAGTCCCTATAATATTAATTGTTTTCCCTTTTCGTGAGTCTTAGAGTACACTTGTAGATTTCTGTCATTGCTGACTTCATTAGTAATTTATTTTCTGTTTGATGTAATAAAACCTTGAGCGAGTTCCTATACATTCACAGGAAAATCTATGATTCTGTTATATTTTATGGGTTTGACTTAAACATTTCAGATTACATAAATGAGTTAGTGTTGCTAGAGATACATTCTCCTCCTTGAGCTACCGTGCTCATCTAGATAAGACAAGTGTTATTTGAGATGTATCGGCCATATCTGGAAGTAGAGTTCGTGTTTGAGATGTACTGGCCAGATCTGGAAGTAGAGTTTTGTGTTTGAGATGTACTTGCCATATCTAGAATTAGAGTTTGTGTTTGAGATATACCGGCCATATCTGGAAGTAGAGTTTGTGTTTGAGATGTACCAGCCATATCTAGAAGTAGAGTTTGTGTTTGAGATGTACCAGCCATATCTGGGAATAGAGTTTGTGTTTGAGATGTACCGGCCAGATCTGGGAGTAGAGTTTGTGTTTGAGATGTACCAGCCATATCTAGAAGTGGAGTTTGTGTTTGAGATGTACCAGCCATATCTGGGAGTAGAGTTTGTGTTTGAGATATACCAGAAATATATAGAAGTAGAGTTTGTGTTTGAGATGTACTTGCCATATCTGGAAGTAGAGTTTGTGTTTGAGATATACCAGCCATATCTAGAAGTGGAGTTTGTGTTTGAGATGTACCAGCCAGATCTGACGGTAGAGTTTGTGTTTGGGATGTACCAGCCAGATCTGGCGGTAGAGTTTGTGTTTGAGATGTACCGGCCAGATCTGGAAGTAGAGTTCGTGTTTGAAATACGTCTGCCATAGGACCATATTTACACTAGAGTTCTCATCTCATCTTGTTCCTTTTGTACCCTGCGGTGTCGAGGTGACGTATAAACAGCGTGTGAGTGCCTGTTTATTGGTTAGCTATCTCAAATCAAATGCACCTCTTGGTGGTATTTTGCCTATGGACAAGGGGGAGGTGGTCGTGCGCTTGTGGGACCATGTGGAGAAGGCGGAGGAACAGATTGAGAACCCATATGTGGAAAGAATGAGATTGCGGGGGATCGACAGGGGTTCTGGAAGAATCTCACAACTGAGAGGGAAGACCAGGAGAACTTTTAATTAGATAGCGGTGGGAACGATTAGTAGTATGCCTCTTCGCTGGCTGTTGGACGAGGGGACGGAGCACGTATGGGAATGTCCTGAGTGCAGTGATGTCGGTTCTTAACTCAACTCAACTCAAATGAAATTTCATGGGGAAGCATTGCTGAAATGTGGTGCCTCAGAAGTTCCTGATTCAAATCTCATTCTCTCTCCTCTCAACCCCCCCCCCCCACCCTCTCTATATAGGGCTGGATATTATTATAAGAACCGATGTTGTTGAGTGATATCACACATCCCTCTAGGTAGGGCTTGACATTATTCTCAGACAAAATGGCTTTGAGTGATACCACAAGATACCACAAGATGGCTTCGGTAGTGAGATCTGGTATCTATCCTTCTCGGATGAAGACAAAAAAAAAAGAAGTTCCCATGTGGAAGTTGTGCATGTTAAACATCCCTCAGTAGTTGGAAGTTTCAAAGAGTAGGCCATAAGGCAGTTGTTCTGAATCATTGTCAGTGAAGACAAACCTATCCTTGGTAGATAAAGATCTCTACTTTTGATGGAATCAATTTGAAGATAGTGGATCTTGCACAAATACACACCGAAGGTTGTCTCACAGATCTCTGATGCCCTCTCCTTCACGGAGAGGACAAAGAAGAAATGGAATTTTCCATGTGAGTTTTAATATTCTTAAATACCATTTATAGAAATATTGTTTTGATGCCCTCAAAGTATTATTTTAAGCACAATTTTCTACCATGCCTCACTGTAGGTCTTGGTGTCTGGAAATGAAACGTCACAATGGCAGGTCACGGGAGATGTTGACAAATCCTATACCATTGTGAAAGTCCCAGATGTGAAGGCTAAACGCTACAGACTGTCAGGCCTGAAGCGGGACTCTTACTACGACACACGCTTTACAGCCATCAACATTGAGGGCGAGTCGCCAGAGACATTCCAGATTATAAAAACCAGCCCAGGACGTAAGTGAATGTTTGGTGTCTGTTGTTGTTGTTGTTGTCTGTAACATTCACTCTTGTGTTATGACATTAATAGCTTCCTTGAGCTTAACCTCTCTGTATGTTATCAGTTTACTTTGTTTCCCGTCTTTTTCATGAATGTCACGGCAGTACCTTCTGGAATTGCTGATATCTTACCTGTGAGACATGGTATTGTTGATTCACTTGAACTAAATATTGTCAGTGTCCACGCGCACAGATTAGAGATTGTAACACTGATTAATTTCAGCTAGATATTGTCAGTGTTCACTCACATAGATTAGAGATTGTAACATTGATTCACTTGAGCTATATATTGTCAGTAAATTGATTAAACAAATATAGTAATTACCAGAATGCCATGCATCAAATGTGCAATTTTGTTAACTTTAGATATTTGAATTACATATTTACTCGATAATGAAGGCATAAACAATAAATTGCACAATTTATTGCCTAAATATTTCACTGTATCCCAACAGGTGCATATTACAGAATTAAATCAACGTCTAATTAAGCAGTGTCATGAATCCTTTTGGCTAGAATACACAAACCACACTGTCATATGTTTCACTGTCACATGTTTCACTGTCATATGTTTCACTGTCACCACTGTAGTTTTACAGAGATTGTTTTCATTACTGCGGTTTACCCGAGTGTATAGCAGACTCACAAAATTTCAGTACCTTGTAGCTATGTGTGGTGGACTACACACTGAATGTGTCTTTGTCTGCCACATGCCCAAATTCCAATAACAGGCTTGCTATAAAGATGTAGGTTTCTTCCGGTAAGGTTTAGCGGGTTTTCAGAATTTTCTATCTGTTATTTCCTTATCCATTTAGGGTATGTGTTCTGTTATTCTATATCCTAACTGTCGTTCCGTTCTGCTATGTAAATGAACTGGCAATTACATTAACATTTGATAAATGTGAATATATTTGGCTATAGTTTGCACCAGATGAGATCTGCCCCGTTGGGTGGGGTATATGTGCATCATAAGGCAGATGTGGTCACGGCTTGTGGGGTCATATGTATAGTGTGTCTGTAGAGACTGATGCATCAGGGAGGGAGCTGAGAATGTGTCCAACAATCTGTGCTCCATGGAAAGGCCAGGCGGACAAACACACACAATCAGACATCTACTGGTGTCATTAATATTGGGATCTTGTATAGCGGTGCTCTGTGAATGACCGCCTGTTCACAACTTTCACAGCGTGTTGCTGCAAGGGCAATCTGTTACCATCTCACTATCCCTGACCCCCTTCCTGCAGTCCTCGATGCTCACTTCCTCCACGTGTAGTTCCGCACTGTTCCTGGTCTTTATTGAATGCTATCTAGCATTTGTTTCCAGCCTGTAACCATTCTCTCTATATCTATCTATCATGCTCAATCTATCCATCTGTCTATCGATCGATCAATTGATCAATCTGCTTGTCTATCTAATCTATCTATCCGGCGAGCTATTCGAGGTCTGCTATCTCTCTCTCTCCCTCTCTCTCTCTCTCTCTCTCTCTCTCTCTCTTTCTCTCTCCCTCACTCTAAAGATCTGTGTATCCATGGCTGCATGCTTTTAATTCATTGTTTTCGTTATGTAGTTAATTAACAGATATTCACATAAATGCATGAATTCTAGTTTCATTAATTAGTGTTCACATAATTGCATTAATTCTACAGTTTTATTAATGATTTTTCACATAATTGAATTAGTTCTACAGTTTCATTAGTGAGTGTTCATACAGTTGCATTAATTCTACAGTTTTAATAATAAGTGTTCACATAACTGCATTAATTCTAGTGTTTCACTAATGAGTGTTCATATAATTGCCTTACTTCTACAGTTTCACTAATAAGTGTTCGCATAATTGAATTACTTATACAGTTTCATTAATGAATGTTCACATAATTGCATTAATTCTACAGTTTCATTAATGAATGTTCACATAATTGCATTAATTCGTGTTTAAATAATAAGTGTTAACATATCTGCATTAATTCTACAGTTTCATTAATGAATGTTCACATAATTGCATTAATTCTACAGTTTCATTAATGAATGTTCACATAATTGCATTAATTCTAGTTTAAATAATAAGTGTTCACATAATTGCATTAATTCTACAGTTTCATTAATGAATGTTCACATAATTGCATTAATTCTACAGTTTCATTAATGAATGTTCACATAATTGCATTAATTCTTGTTTAAATAATAAGTGTTCACATAACTGCATTAATTCTACAGTTTCATTAATGAATGTTCACATAATTGCATTAATTCTACAGTTTCATTAATGAATATTCACATAACTGCATTAATTCTACAGTTTCATTAATAGGTGTTCACATAACTGCATTAATTCTACAGTTTCATTAATGAATGTTCACATAACTGCATTAATTCTACAGTTTCATTAATAGGTGTTCACATAACTGCATTAATTCTACAGTTTCATTAATGAATGTTCACATAATTGCATTAATTCTACAGTTTCATTAATGAATGTTCACATAATTGCATTAATTCTACAGTTTCATTAATGAATATTCACATAACTGCATTAATTCTACAGTTTCATTAATAGGTGTTCACATAACTGCATTAATTCTACAGTTTCATTAATGAATGTTCACATAATTGCATTAATTCTACAGTTTCATTAATGAATGTTCACATAATTGCATTAATTCTACAGTTTCATTAATGAATATTCACATAACTGCATTAATTCTACAGTTTCATTAATAGGTGTTCACATAACTGCATTAATTCTACAGTTTCATTAATGAATGTTCACATAATTGCATTAATTCTACAGTTTCATTAATGAATGTTCACATAATTGCATTAATTCTACAGTTTTATTAATGAATGTTCACATAATTGCATTAATTCTTGTTTAAATAGTAAGTGTTCACATAACTGCATTAATTCTACAGTTTCATTAATGAATGTTCACATAATTGCATTAATTCTACAGTTTCATTAATGAATGTTCACATAATTGCATTAATTCTACAGTTTCATTAATGAATGTTCACATAATTGCATTAATTCTACAGTTTCATTAATGAATGTTCACATAATTGCATTAATTCTACAGTTTCATTAATGAATATTCACATAATTGCATTAATTCTACAGTTTCATTAATGAATGTTCACATAATTGCATTAATTCTACAGTTTCATTAATGAATGTTCACATAATTGCATTAATTCTACAGTTTCATTAATGAATATTCACATAACTGCATTAATTCTACAGTTTCATTAATGAATGTTCACATAATTGCATTAATTCTACAGTTTCATTAATGAATGTTCACATAATTGCATTAATTCTACAGTTTCATTAATGAATGTTCACATAATTGCATTAATTCTACAGTTTCATTAATGAATGTTCACATAATTGCATTAATTCTACAGTTTCATTAATGAATGTTCACATAATTGCATTAATTCTACAGTTTCATTAATGAATATTCACATAATTGCATTAATTCTACAGTTTCATTAATAGATGTTCACATAACTGCATTAACTCTACAGTTTCATTAATGTGTGTTCATATAGTTGCATTAACTGTACGTTTTATCTTCCATAGATGTTCATGGCATTATCATCATCACGTGCCCTGCCAACTGGCGCAGGCGTTCATGTCCCTCCACAGATCTCGGTGCCAGGATGAACACTTCCATCATTCCCCCATCTCAGCCCACCCAGCATAATTGCATATCATTGCATTCATTCTACACTTGCACTAGTGGATGTTCATATCATTGCATTCTTTCTGCAATTTCATGAATATATATTTACATAATTGCATTAATTCTACAATTGCATAAATATATGTTTACGTGATTGAATTAGTTCTATGGGAGTCTCTGTGGCGAAGTGGTCAAGCCGTTTGACTCGTGCTCCGAAGGTTGTGGGTTCGATTCCGGGCCGCGTCCTTCGGTTTATGAGCTAAATGTGTCGGAGACTCCTGTGGGTCATCGCTAAAAGCTACGGAGTTCGTGCTTTGTGCGACGCTTTCCGTGCTGCGGAAAGAGACCGAGCCATATGGGTTAAAACCCGGTGCAATGAAGTCGACCCTGTCGACCTTTAAGCGACTTTTTTTCCTTACAATTTCATGAATACATACGTTCCCATATCTTCATTAATTCTACAATTGCAGTAATAAATGTTCTCATAATTTGTTTAAATCAACATTAATCCTTAATAGTTCAATCCCTTTTTTGACAATTGTTTACTCATTGCCAGGTGTGTTCGACCGCTACACGGAGAGGGAGACACAACCTAGGGGATCCGAGCACTTACGGACTAAGTGGTCCTATGTGTAGCGAGGATTATCTGACGACTAACTAACTAACATTAATTTTACTATTCTTCTAATTCCAGCGGGAAAGTCAAGCAACTGAGGTGGACCGGAAGGACAATTTATCACTTGAGTAACCGAATATATACCAGTATGTGTGGGATTGAGTCGCAGAGAATCAGTCTTCAGGAAACCCTGTACTGTGGACAAGCTATAAAAGTCCAAAGTCGGCCTTGTCTCTACACCTGCTTTATTATGGGTGTAAAGTTAACAAAGAAAATGCATTTCCTATACTATATTGTATAAACAATAAACGATTATCCAAATAGATTAGAAACAAATAAATAGATAGAAACAGATTTCACAGTGACTCTAAGATAATAGTGGGGATAACATTATCATAGATTATGTGAGTTATGTGAGTTATATATTATATATAAAAGTGAGCATAACATTATCATAGATTATGTGAGTTATGTGAGTTATATATTATATATAATAGTGGGGATAACATTATCATAGATTATGTGAGTTATATATTATATATAATAGTGGAGATAACATTATCAGAGATTATGTGAGTTATATATTATATATAATAGTGGGGAATACATTATCAGAGATTATGTGAGTTATATATTATATATAATTGTGGGGATAACATTATCAGAGATTATGTGAGTTATATATTATATATAATAGTGGGGATAACATTATCAGAGATTATGTGAGTTATATATTATATATAATTGTCGGGATAACATTATCAGAGATTATGTGAGTTATATATTATATATAATAGTGGGGATAACATTATCAGAGATTATGTGAGTTATATATTATATATAATTGTGGGGATAACATTATCATAGATTATGTGAGTTATATATTATATATAATAGTGGGGATAACATTATCAGAGATTATGTGAGTTATATATTATATATAATTGTGGGGATAACATTATCAGAGATTATGTGAGTTATATATTATATATAATAGTGGGGATAACATTATCAGAGATTATGTGAGTTATATATTATATATAATTGTGGGGATAACATTATCATAGAATATGTGAGTTATATATTATATATAATAGTGGGGATAACATTATCAGAGATTATGTGAGTTATATATTATATATAATTGTGGGGATAACATTATCATAGATTATGTGAGTTATATATTTTAGCCCACATATGATTCATGTATTCACTTCATATGATATATAATTCTGCAGTATGCACTTGATGAGATGCAGTGAAATATGCCAGGCAATAAGTCGTGCAACAGAAAGCCTGCCACTCTGCCCGAAACACGCCTGTCTTCACCTTTCTCATTATACATAGTCAGTCCGCTACAATCAAGACATGCGTATGCTGTTTGTCCTCCAGCCAGGTGCACGCAGCAGTGACTATCCTCACCTCCATTCTCAGACTAGATGTGATATCATACGTCAGGCTCTCCTGCACCAAACATCTAAACCATAGGTTGTGATTAGAAAATGTGAAGCTCTAACACTTCACATGCCATTGGCAGTATCTGCAATGAGGCTACATTTACCTGTTGTCTAAATAACATGCCTTTCTAAAGACTATCTTTTACTCCCATACAGTTGTTGAAATAAATCTGCATAATGAAAAGTTGTGTGGCTTGGTTCTTTGTATGGATGTGATTGCTGGGCAAGAAGTAATGAAACTGTAGGGAGGCTGTAAGTCGTGGATATGATGTACAAGGGTAAGTTAATAAGTAAATCATTTACCTGCCATTCCACAGAATGTGTGACGTCCTTATTGACTCTCCCTCGTAACATTTTCTACCCAGCTATGCACCGCTTTACGGGACAAACATTTGTCAGCATAAACAGGAAACCCACCTTAGCGGGAGACATTTCGCAAATGACGCCGAAGTTGAATGTGAGGTGAAAACGTGATTTAGAAAACAGAGCACGCAGCTCTATGCAGCCGGTTTGAGAGGACTGATAAAACGATGGGATAAGTGCATCAATGTTGATGGAAATTATGTTGAGAAATAATGGGACAATGTATGTATAAAAATAAACTGGTGACAAGTTGTTATCGTATTTAGTTATTTTTCTACAGCCATTTGTAGCTTACTTATTGACTTACCATCGTACCTTGGTGACATTCATCACACTTATCTCGCACTAATATCGCTAAGTGTGTCTATCCAGAAGCCACCCAGCTCCCTCAGAGGAGGAAGGAACTACTGGGTACCCGGTGCATCTTCTTCTCCTGACTCCATCTAAATCAATGCCCAAAAGGAAAGTCATTAATATGAGAGGGCTTCACATGAAAACCTGAAACGTTTTTTTTTTTTTTTTTTTTTTTTTTTGTGAATATTTTTCTGAAAGAGCGGCTGGCCGAGTGGCTGGAATGCCGGATTCTCTTCCGGGAGACCCGGGTTCGAATCTTCGTTAAGGTGTGGAGTTTTTTCTGTCGGGGGCAAAAAGAAAACCCTAACCTGCACAGTTCGCGGCGACTTCACTAGCCAGGTTGCCTTAATTCTTCAGTCTCAAGACCCCCCCCCCCCCCACCCCCCACACTGCCATACACCACAAGGTACTATATGGGCAGTAAAGGACAGTTTATATTCTGAAAAAATGGTATTGAACAACTGTATCACTTTTTGATGTGGTCACCGCTGCCTTCAATGCCGATAAATTACATGGATTCCTGTACAACAACATTCGTTTGATCGTGTGTGTAACCACTCATGCAACACCTGTTGTACCTCTTCATCGGAACGAAAATTTCTCCCCCTCCTCTCTCTCTCCACCTCTCTCTCCCCTTTCCCTATCCCCCTCTCACTCTCCCTCTCTCTCCCCTCTCTCACTCTCTTTCTCTCTTGCTCATTCTCTCTCCCTGTCTACCCTACCCCCCCCCTTTTTTCGCTCTCTTTGTGTCTATTTCTTTCCCCCTCTCTCTTCACCCCTCTCTCTCTCCCCTCTCGCACTCCCTTTCTCTCTTGCTCATTCTCTCCCTCTTTGTCTATCCCTCCTCCTCCTTCTCGATCTCTTTGTGTCTATTTCTCTCTCTCTCTCTCTCTCTCTCTCTCTCTCTCTCTCTTCTCTCTCCTTCTCTAACTGCCTTTCTCTCTTGCTCATTCTCTCTCTATTTCTATCTCTCCCCTTCTCGCTAATTTTGTGTCTATTTCTCTCACCCCTTTCTCTCTTGCTCTCTCTCTCTCTCTCTCTCTCTCTCTCTCTCTCTCTCTCTCTCTCTCTCTCTCTCTCTCTCTCTCTGCCTCTCTGACCCAGCCCTAAGACTTTTGTTGCTTTGGTAGTACAAAGCTTAGTTAGTTCATTGACTGACTGACTGGCACCTTGCCGTCTTGCCAGAGAATAGTTTGTAAAATGGAGTTATACTTCTCCATAACACAAAGCCTGGGCTGAAATTAGAGAGAATGTGTTGCCCATGCAGCATGATTCCTCTCTCGACCTGTCTAGTGTACTCCTGAGGACAGGTAAACCAATACGTCTAGAACAAGATATGCTGCAGAAGCTGCCGGATCAACTAAGCAATGCTCTAACTGTCCGCCTGTCGGACCTTCGATCCTAGACCAGTTGCCAACCAAGGCTAAGGGCCTGGTCTGCCCTTCCATGACATTTAGTCTTTAGGCTGGATTTCCTCTCACTAGGATAAGGCTTGTACCCTCCCAAATTACGCTCCTCCGCACGAAGCCGTTGGCACAATATGGGGTGTCGGGATTGGTGAGCCTCGCCCAACATTCGGCGCTAACAGAAGCAGGTAGTACAGTCTACTGTCATATTGTAGCTCGGTCATATCTAACTAAGACCTGACACCAAGATAGTTCATTACAAAACAGCATAAACAAGTTAGTTAGTTAGTTAGTTAGTTAGTCGACAGATCATCCTCGTTGCACATCGGACCATTCAGTCCATAAGTGCTCGGATCCCCTCCTCAGCAAATCCCGCAGCGTGTAGCGGCTAACGACGCCAGTTCTGTGTTGGTTTATCAATCTTCTTTGGCTTCCTGCGTAGTGTTCTTGTTTGGCCACCCCTCTTTTAATTTGCTGCTCTCGCAGTCTGGCCATTGTTGTAGATTCACAGTCATCACATGGTTCTTGCAAAAGTCTCACTTCTCGTAGAGCATTCAGAATGTCAGCCTGGTCCATGGCGCGTCCGCCATCAACCTGCGAGCTTGTCAGCCCGCTCATTTCCTTGTACTCCCGCATGCCCTGGCACGAAGATGAAACTAATCTTTGCCAGCCGAGACCGCTTCAGAGGCAGCAACCATTCTCTTCGGATCGACCCCTCCTCTATCCTCTTGATCATGTTCATTGAGTCGCTAAGGAAACAAGCCCTAGTGAATGTCTGTGTCTCGAGCCATGTTATTGCTTTACTTACTGCCATGACTTCCATGGTCAGGCTACTTGTGGTTTCAGTGAAAGCACCAGAGTCCTCCTTCACAATTCTCCCTCCGGCCCGAGCTGTAAAGGCCCATGAGCTTCTCACATGTCGGACGACCGACCCATCTGTGTAGATGACCGCGTCACTGTCTAGCGAATTCTCGAAAATCAACGCTTGTACTTCAGCCTCAACAGAAGCCGGATTTTCTTGTTTGCATTTTCTATCTAGTTGGATGCAAACTGAAAAGGATGTGCAGAAGTCTGTTGGCACTTGCACCCACTCCTCGCCAGGTTCTAAGCATAAACAAGACATCTCTAATACTGGGCGACTCTTATAATGTTGATTAGTATAAAGCCTGCGAGGACCTAATTCACCTGTTTAAATATCTCGTCCACAGCTGCAACACCAAACCACTGAGGAAGTAATTGCAGAACGAGGTGTGAAAGCTAGATATGCAGTAGTGATTCACTTAAGCACGCCTGCGACCTGCCACTGTTTACTGCTGCTCATATTTGATTGTGTTTTCATTCATGTGATTGTATCAATCATTGTCTGTTAGTAGGTGGAAGCATGCTGGGATTGATTGTTTTCATTCATGTGTCTGTATCAATGAATGCATGCTGGGATTGATTGTTTTCATTCATGTGTCTGTATCAATAAATGCATGCTGGGATTGATTGTTTTCATTCGTGTCTGTATCAATGAATGCATGTTGGGATTGATTATGTTTTAATTCATCTATCTGTGTCAATGAATGTCTGTTTATAAGTGGTAGCATGATGGGATATGTCATTTGACCACCAACCATTAAACATTCAAGAAGAAAAAACTTCCCTTGTATTCCAGTTGTGTAACCCTTAATATCATGAGAATAACGTCATGTTCCACACTTTCAGGTGTCACTACCAGTCCTCTTTTTTCTTGGTCTACTCTTTGCTTCGAAGCCATCAGGTTTAATTTCCCACCACACCAGTTATGGCGTTGTCTGGGGATACCCCAAGAACACAGACACCACAACGAGACAAACAAATATCTCTAGTGTGATCTCCCATCTTGGTTCAAACACTGGAGAGGACTGAACAGGATTTGAAGACAAGTGGAATCACCGTGTCTAGTGAACGAGGGAAGACAATAAAGAGTTCTCTCAAATTTCCCAGATATAACTGGAAAACTAATAAAATACTGTTGTTAGAAAACTTCATATGGCAAAGAAACTGAGACTTCTTATAACAAAGAAAAAGGACCTCCATATGGCAAAGAAAAAGAGTCATGTTATGGCAAAGAAAACGAGACTTCTAGCCAGACAGTTAGTTAGTTAGTTAGTCTCAGTTCCAACTTCACAGCAACGGGTCGTCCCCATTATGCTCCGTTCCTGTGCCAGTGAATATCACACAAAATGCTCTCCATTGCCCAATGTGAAAAGTGGAAAAGACAGGAGTCTCGACAAACAACAGCCCTCACAGATACACTGTGTATAATGCCGCCACCAGAATGTCAACACACCAGTCCACCACGAAACACCCAGTTCATCTCTGATGGAATCGGCAGTCATTTTCCTATCTGAATGTTTCCTAGATGTTCACCCACACAGTCCACTAAAATACAGTTCATCGCTGATGGCAGTGGCAGTCAACCAGAAGCCCAGCAGCCACGCATTTCTGCATAAGGCAAAAAGCGGTCAACTCTGGGACATAGCCACCTGCTATCACTCCGAAAATGCAGTCACGTTCCAAAAAACCTCAGGCAGATTCAAAAGCATTTCACACGAGACTCACAGCTCACAGTGTCGCGCCACGCACTCACTCAATAGCAGGGCGACGGAACCATCAAGCCTCCTTAGTGGCCTCTTACGACATGCGTGGTAGGCTACAATGTTGCTATTCTTTGCTTCTCTTATGGGCCCCGGCAACACACGGGAGTAGCCAGACAGTATAACCAGGGAATGACATTCGATGAATGCCCCACTAAAAGACTTGGCTTTCCACCATTTGTGTTAAAGAAGGAGTGTTTGGTGGCTGCACAAGGTTCCATTCCCTAACATTTGTAGATAATAATATGTTACTTACATTGAGTGACATTTACTGATAGACAAGATTATTAACATTGAACAATAATTCAGGATGTTGAAATATGTTTCAAACATAAGCATATTATTAAAAAAATAGAAACATAGGCATGATTTATAAGTCATAGGGCGTTAATCGTATTGGTGAATGATTGGCCTCGGTGGACACAACTTGCCCACTTAACTGTTCTGGTTATGATGGTTGCTAGTATCCGCATTCCTATGCAACACTACATACAGTCTGGACCTTGCTGTGCTTCATCACATACAATCCAGACCTTGTCAAACTATATCACATACAATCTGGACATCGCTGTGCTACATAACATACAATCCGAACCTTTCCATGCTACATCACATACAATCCGAACCTTTCCATGCTATATCACATACAATCCAAACTTTGCTGTGGATGAATCAGCAATTTAGTCTGTCATTTACTTCCAATATAGTACCCTGCGGTGTGTGGCTGTACGGGTCTTGAGCCTGAGGAATTTGCTGATCACTGCCATTCCATTACAGGTTACATGGCAAGACTACATTGAAGAAAACCCTAACCTGCACAGTTCGTGGCGACAGCACTAGCCAAGCGGCCTTAATTCCTATGGCAAGGGGTCTTGAGCCTGAGGAATTAAGGCCGCCTGGCTAGTGCAGTCCTTGCGAACTGTAATGGTTAGAGTTATCTTCAATGTAGTCTAGACATTCAATCACCTGTAATGGAGTGGCAGTGATCAGCACATTTCAGACATCTGGAACTGAGAAACCACGAGCGCTTCTTAGAGCGGTTTGTTTGGGCTTACACCTGGCAGTTATACAACAACAGCCTCACGTACATCTCTCTCCAGAATCACACTGTCAAGTACAGAGATGTCATGTCAGCATGAAGGACCCCAGTACAGAGATGTCATGTCAGCATGAAGGACCCCAGTACAGAGATGTCATGTCAGCATGAAGGACCCCAGTACAGAGATGTCATGTCAGCATGAAGGACCCCAGTACAGAGATGTCATGTCAGCATGAAGGACCCCAGTACAGAGATGTCATGTCAGCATGACGGACTCCAGTACAGAGATGTCATGTCAGCATGAAGCACTCCAGTACAGAGATGTCATGTCAGCATGAAGGACCCCAAAACAGAGATGTCATGTCAGCATGAAGGACTCCAGTACAGAGATGTCATGTCAGCATGAAGGACTCCAGTACAGAGATGTCATGTCAGCATGAAGGACCCCAGTACAGAGATGTCATGTCAGCATGAAGGACTCCAGTACAGAGATGTCATGTCAGCATGAAGGACCCCAGTACAGAGATGTCATGTCAGCATGAAGGACTCCAGTAGAGATGTCATGTCAGCATGAAGGACTCCAGTACAGAGATGTCATGTCAGCATGAAGGACTCCAGTACAGAGATGTCATGTCAGCATGAAGGACTCCAGTACAGAGATGTCATGTCAGCATGAAGGACCCCAGTACAGAGATGTCATGTCAGCATGAAAGACTCCAGTACAGAGATGTCATGTCAGCATGAAGGACTCCAGTACAGAGATGTCATGTCAGCATGAAGGACCCCAGTACAGAGATGTCATGTCAGCATGAAAGACTCCAGTACAGAGATGTCATGTCAGCATGAAGGACCCCAGTACAGAGATGTCATGTCAGCATGAAGGACTCCAGTACAGAGATGTCATGTCAGCATGAAGGACCCCAGTACAGAGATGTCATGTCAGCATGAAGGACTCCAGTACAGAGATGTCATGTCAGCATGAAGGACTCCAGTACAGAGATGTCATGTCAGCATGAAGGACTCCAGTACAGAGATGTCATGTCAGCATCAAGGACTCCAGTACAGAGATGTCATGTCAGCATGAAGGACCCCAGTACAGAGATGTCATGTCAGCATGAAAGACTCCAGTACAGAGATGTCATGTCAGCATGAAGGACTCCAGTACAGAGATGTCATGTCAGCATGAAGGACCCCAGTACAGAGATGTCATGTCAGCATGAAAGACTCCAGTACAGAGATGTCATGTCAGCATGAAGGACTCCAGTACAGAGATGTCATGTCAGCATGAAGGACTCTAGCACAGTGACAGCATTTACACACGACATTTGTGAGCTCGTCTGCCTTAATGATGATAAAGTTAAAGTTAGTTGCACATCCTTTATAGGACGCTGCAGTCAACTCCAGCATATTTTGCTGTTGTGATCTCTTGACAAAGTTACGTTTGGTAGTGAGCGACCAGAACCCATACCATTTGTGTAAAAACCAACGCAAGGCGGTCTGCTGCCAAATAGCACACAGCTGTGTTTCAAATGCAGGATCACGAACTGCGTCCATAACACCTTCACCAGTGAGCTGCCATAATGATGATAATGAGTGTACGTCAAGAAGACAGTGATCTGTGACAAACAGAAGACTATTAGTGTTAATTTCATGCAACACTAAAGGATGAGGCTTGTTTCCACTCTCACAATCTTTCTGTACATCTGGTTGACCTCACAATGACAGAAAGCAGTCAACACTTGACATATCGTGTGTGTGTCAGACACTGTGGGTGTGACTGTATGTAAGATTTGAATAAACATGAGACAGAAAACACACGGTAGGATCTTAGTACAAATAGAGGTAATGGAGAACATTGTGACAACTGGCAGGATCTTAGCACAAATAGAGGTATTGGAGAACATCGTGACAACTGGCAGGATCTTAGCATAAATAGAGGTAATGGAGAACATTGTGACAACTGGCAGGATCTTAGCACATGTAGAGGTATTGGAGAACATCGTGACAACTGGCAGGATCTTAGCACAAATAGAGGTATTGGAGAACATTGTGACGACTGGCAGGATCTTAGCACAAATAGAGGTAATGGAGAACATTGTGACAACTGGCAGGATCTTAGCACATGTAGAGGTATTGGAGAACATTGTGACGACTGGCAGGATCTTAGCACAAATAGAGGTATTGGAGAACATCGTGACAACTGGCAGGATCTTAGCACATGTAGAGGTATTGGAGAACATTGTGACAACTGGCAGGATCTTAGCACAAGTAGAGGTATTGGAGAGCATTGTGACGACTGGCAGGATCTTAGCACAAATAGAGGTATTGGAGAACATCGTGACAGCTGGCAGGATCTTAGCACAAATAGAGGTATTGGAGAACATTGTGACGACTGGCAGTATCTTAGCACATGTAGAGGTATTGGAGAACATTGTGACGACTGGCAGGATCTTAGCACAAATAGAGGTATTGGAGAACATCGTGACAACTGGCAGGATCTTAGCACATGTAGAGGTATTGGAGAACATTGTGACAACTGGCAGGATCTTAGCACAAGTAGAGGTATTGGAGAGCATTGTGACGACTGGCAGGATCTTAGCACAAATAGAGGTATTGGAGAACATCGTGACAGCTGGCAGGATCTTAGCACAAATAGAGGTATTGGAGAACATTGTGACGACTGGCAGTATCTTAGCACAAATAGAGGTAATGGAGAACATTGTGACAACTGGCAGGATCTTAGCACAAATAAAGGTAGTGGAGAACATCGTGACAACTGGCAGGATCTTAGCACAAATAGAGGTAATGGAGAACATTGTGACAACTGGCAGGATCTTAGCATATGTAGAGGTAATGGAGAACATCGTGACAACTGGCAGGATCTTAGCACAAATAGAGGTATTGGAGAACATTGTGACGACTGGCAGGATCTTAGCACAAATAGAGGTATTGGAGAACATCGTGACAACTGGCAGGATCTTAGCACAAATAGAGGTATTGGAGAACATTGTGACGACTGGCAGGATCTTAGCACAAATAAAGGTAATGGAGAACATTGTGACAACTGGCAGGATCTTAACACAAATAGAGGTAATGGAGAACATTGTGACAACTGGCAGGATCTTAGCACAAATAGAGGTATTGGAGAACATCGTGACAACTGGCAGGATATTAGCACAAATAGAGGTAATGGAGAACATTGTGACGACTGGCAGAATCTTAGCACATGTAGAGGTATTGGAGAACATCGTGACAACTGGCAGGATCTTAGCACAAATAGAGGTATTGGAGATCATTGTGACGACTGGCAGGATCTTAGCACAAATAGGGGTAATGGAGAACATTGTGACAACTGGCAGGATCTTAGCACAAATAGAGGTAATGGAGAACATTGTGACTACTGGCAGGATCTTAGCACAAATAGAGGTATTGGAGAACATCGTGACAACTGGCAGGATCTTAGCACAAATAGAGGTAATGGAGAACATTGTGACAACTGGCAGGATCTTAGCACATGTAGAGGTATTGGAGAACATTGTGACGATTGGCGGGATCTTAGCACAAATAGAGGTATTGGAGAACATCGTGACAACTGGCAGGATCTTAGCACATGTAGAGGTATTGGAGAACATTGTGACAACTGGCAGGATCTTAGCACAAGTAGAGGTATTGGAGAACATTGTGACGACTGGCAGGATCTTAGCACAAGTAGAGGTATTGGAGAACATCGTGACAACTGGCAGGATCTTAGCACAAATAGAGGTAATGGAGAACATCGTGACGACTGGCAGGATCTTAGCACATGTAGAGGTATTGGAGAACATTGTGACGACTGGCAGGATCTTAGCACAAATAGAGGTATTGGAGAACATCGGGACAACTGGCAGGATCTTAGCACAAATAGAGGTATTGGAGAACATTGTGACGACTGGCAGGATCTTAGCACAAATAGAGGTAATGGAGAACATTGTGACAACTGGCAGGATCTTAACACAAATAGAGGTAATGGAGAACATTGTGACAACTGGCAGGATCTTAGCACAAATAGAGGTATTGGAGAACATCGTGACAACTGGCAGGATATTAGCACAAATAGAGGTAATGGAGAACATTGTGACGACTGGCAGAATCTTAGCACAAATAGAGGTATTGGAGAACATTGTGACGACTGGCAGGATCTTAGCACAAATAGAGGTATTGGAGAAAATTGTGACGACTGGCAGGATCTCAGCACAAGTAGAGATATTGGAGAACATCGTGACAACTGGCAGGGACTAAGCACAAGTAGAGGTGTTGGCAGGATCAGCGGTAGACAAGAAAATAAAATGACGCTGGGTGATAACATGGAGGAATAGCATCATCAGAACTCACATAGAACACCAAGAATCGAGATTCTTGCTGAGGCATGATTTCCTAAGCCATTTTGCACGGCACATGCTAATGATGATTGTATGTGTTTCGGTGTCAGACACCCAAACCAGGAAACAAATTGCCTCTCCTACATTGTACGGAAACGAGAACACTGTAGTGGTAACTATGTCAGATAGAGACAATGGTGTTTCAGTTCTCAAACTTTGAACACTCAGTACCGAAACTGAGTCAACACAGCTCACACCCTGCCTCAATGTGAACTTCCGTTAATTAAAACAACGCTCAAGGATGAGACAAATGGACCCTGTCTGTTCAGAGAGACACTGGAAAACACAATCTGTTTCTGAAGTTATAAAGACTTATGTTTAATATTGAACGTCCGTTCAAGACGTTGTTATCTACCTCAACCACATGTTGTTTTACATGGCAATGTGACTTTCAGTAGTTTGCCACGACTTTCTGAACGAGAAGCCAACATTTAAATACAAATGACGTGTAGGACATGATCCCACTACCCGGCAGTCAGCAAATCGGAGGTTAAGAGCGAGCGCTCCAATCATTCGGCCACGTAAGCAAAACCAAAAAGTAACGTCCGTGGACAAAATTATATGTCTGCCAAACACATCACAGCCAATAACGCAGAAATCTAAACTTTCATAAACTGTGAACATCATGGCTCCATAATCAACAACAATGGGTGTCACAGAACGCCGAAATTTCACCAGAACGACACTCATACCACACTAAAGTGTTCACAAAAGGAGGAATGAGGAATTAGAGTAATAAAGATTAAATTACACTTCTCAGCGTCTATTAATCTATTAAGCCAAATAGCGCGCCATTGTACAAGGCAACTCTCTACCTACCTATGACACAAGACTGAGCACGTAATCTGTCGACACACAAGTGAGCACAATCTGGTTCTACGTCTGAGGAATCCCAAAGTTGAAGCCATAGAAGGCCATATCAGCAGAGAATAGGTTTAGAACCCTGGCTTTATAACTACCCAGTTTAAACACACAGAAAGACTGCATGGATCCGCTTGGCGGATCAAATGTGTGAAGTGTTGTGTTGATAAAGAAACGACAGAAGGAGTAATAAACTGCGAGGTGTCAGGTTCATACGTACTGCTGACTCTGCAGACATGAGACATGGCAAGGGCGGGGAATGTCAGACGGACGAGTGAAACTCGACAGGTGGACTTTAGCCCAGGGATAATTTCCCGCCAGAACTGCCGGGAAACCGTCGTAGGTGTGAAACGACACGATGCGTGATTCAAGGGAAAAATGCGAGTTAATAGAATCAAAGGTTACCAAATAGATAAGTGCATTTGCCATTCCCGGTATAAATACTCTGCCTGGGACTGCTCAAATTACGCGTGTGATTCGCACTGCGAGCGCTAACAAGTCAAGTCGCCTTATCCTGTCAAGAAGCCTGATACGCAGGAAAATGTCACGTTGAAAGTCCAACAACAAGAAACACGCGGTAACCAAGATGTGCAGCGTGGGAGCCGACAACAAGGAGAAGAACGTGGAGAGCCTACCTGCTAGCCGCATCAAAAAGCCTTATACTACAGCTATTACTGAAGCTACCACGAGGGAGAAGATTGACAGCCCAACACAGTCAAGAACCAAGACAGCAGAGGAGGAGGAGAAAGACACCAGAGTCGGACACACCGACTCAAAAACAGTCCGATGGGTTGTCAAGCGGATCCAGTGGAGCTGACAGATGAGGAAATCCTGAAGCAGCTACGAAAAGAGAATCTTCACATCCGATTCTTGAAGGCGGAGCGGCTCCTCACATACTCCAAGATACCTACAACCTTGGCAGCAGTGACGTCGCAGAGCAGCGAAATGCCGACCACAGTATCAATCAGCAAGAAAATACAACAGCCAGAGAGATTCATCCCAAGAGTCAATCAATTTTCAGGATGCCAGAAGGCCGGCCACAGCAGAGCACAGTAAGACGGAAATCTGTAGACACTGCGCCGAACACCACGCCTTGAAAGAGCGTCCGCTGGCCAAGCTGGATACCGACTTCCGAGCACCCAACACCAAAAGAAAGTGCGCCAACTGCCTGGGCAAACATGGAACAAGATACCTGGGCTTTCCGTACCTGCAAAGACACAGAGACGTCTTAAAGATCGCCACCATCACAAAGACACCATTCAAGGAAGCAATGCGGAGGGGCGAGACAGCCACGGGTATAGCACAAGCTGAAAGTGATCAACTTCAAAAGCAGATAGACGAGTTGAAGAAGCAAGTCAAGGCACTGCTGACGACGCCGACCAGCGATAATGAGAAGCTGCTGGCCGACATGAAAGAAATCCAGCACAACATCAAACAAGAGATGGAGCGCATGGCTGAGATGAAGAAGGAAAATGAGGAAATCCTACAAAAAATCAAGACCGAAAGAGAACTACTGAGCGCCGAAAGGGTACAGCACCAACTCAAACCAACAGAGGAGAGGAAGCAAGATGAAGCACACACAAAAAAAAACGCCGACAAACTGATGAAGAGAATGCACAAAAAAAGGAGACAAAAAGACGCATGATGGGACCAAGCCGCAGACCAACCAGAAACAACAAGAAGAAGCCAGTAATCCAACCACGATACCTACGCAACCCGAGATGAAATCATCATCCTGCCAGGTAGAGGAGTGGTTCGTACGGCAGGTCGACGAAGACGAATGGATAGAGTACGAAGAGAAGCGCGCCGCCCGCGTAGCTTACTGCGAAGAAAAGGCAAGCCAATCTAAACTACGATGCATGGAGTGGGATAACAAAAAGTTCTTTCAAGGACTGCACTCAGTCAAGCGAGACGAGCCAGGAGCCTACACTAACAAAAGATACCACAAAAGGAGACGAGCTCAAAGGATAGCAGCCGACCGATACCCCAGCTGACGTCACAGACACAAACCAGCATAACCAGTCCGAGATAGGACTCACAAAACAAGAATTAGGATGAATAAACCCACAAAAACCACGTACCTCAACAATAACTGACGCTGAGGAAGCAGGTTGAACGAGGCCGAATTTGGAATTTTTGTTTTGAAAATTGGAATTGGAATTGTAATTGCTCGAATTAGAAGCATATTTTCCAAGATCATGTATGAAGGATTGATGTGTATAAATTTAATATCTAATTCTTATGTTTTAGAAAGTTCTATGAATGTTAGGTTCTAATAACTATTCTGCTCTGTAATTACAGACCTTTATTGCTAATTCAGTGATAACACATTCTGAATTTTCTGTATATAGCATATTGCTATAATTTTGTTATTCTGCTTACACTAATGAAACAGAGGTGAAAACAGGAGCAAGAACCACTTACTTCTGCTACGGTGATTTAAGGAGAAGAGCGCAACCCTGACTTCGTAGGGCCAAAGAAGAAAATGAATAAAGAGAGAGAACCTCTCACCGTCCTCGGTTAACAAGAATAGGAAAGAATTAAGGTTTAAGAAGATCCAGGGTGGGCCGACAGGGAATTAGAACAATATTCTCCAATTCCAGGCAAAGATTTACTCCGAGGGCTGTTCTAATACCAATGACTACATAATGAGAGTCTATCAACTAAACAAGAAAGTAAGAGTAACACAAGCATCATTTGTTTATTAAACTTCTAAACTTCACAATAATATACAGACATGTAGCATCAACAAAGAAGTTAGTATACAGCAAAAATCAAACTGCAAAGACACTAATCTAACAAACAAAATTCCTAAGTGTAGCAAAAACTTCTAATTACAGCAAAATCTAATCCAATAAGAACTTCAAATCTACCAAAAACTAATCCACCAACAACTAATCCACCAATAACTTAACCCACCAGAAACTGATTCATCAAAAACCTCTAGTCCACTAAAACTAATTTAACAAAAACTTCTAGTCCGCTAAAAACTTCTAGTCTACTAACATCCCAGGAAAATCTAAAATCTAAAACTAGAATTCTGGCTTTTCCTGTAGATAAAATAAAAACAAACAAAACTACTATTAAGCAAAGACAAGTCAAACATCTCAACATGATAACCCAACAAGACAACACCAACAACCAGTCTTTCTACGTAAGACAGACAATACTCTTGTACTTGTGACGAATAGACACAAGATGCAACATCCTGACACTTATTCATTAGATTCACTTACATCACACATCACAAGCAAACACAACATCTCAACACTGATTTGGATATCATACAACAAATGATGGAAGCAAACAACACCTCAACACTGATATGGCTAACATACACCAGACATTGTAAGCAAACAACTCAACACTGATCTGGCTAACATACATAAGACATTGTAAGCAAACACAAAATCTCAACACTGATTTGGTTAACATACATCAGACATTGTAAGCAAACATCTAAACACTGATCTGGCTAACATACATCAGATATTGTAAGCAAACACAACATCTCAACACTGATTTGGTTAATATACATCAGACATTGCAGGCAAACACAATCTTAACACTGAATTGGGTTAACATACATCAGATATTGTAAGCAAACACAACATCTCAACACTGATTTAGTTAACATACATCAGAATGACATCTTTGTTCTAGAAAATTAGGCTGTCATTCCTACCTACCAGAGTGGCTACATTTACCAAGGAACCCATAATCAGTTCCCTGTCTACACCTTGCATAATATTTTAAACATAAATTTGCACTAAGTCAGTGGTAACACAGGACAACACAGTATTCCCTATAGACCACAAGTTCATAGAACACTATCAATGTTTAGCCCATTGTATAGCCAAGATCAGACACCACCTACCACACACCATCTACTATAAAACATATATTGAAAGGTTGTACTCCTGTGTTCCACATATGATGGTACGCTTTACTCCTATACCACAATACACAACATTATATATATATATATATATATATATATATATATATATATATATATATATATATATAAAATATGTTGCTATGTTCTGGATATTCTGTTGACTTTTATTTGTCTTGTGGGACGCAGAGGCACCAGGGCCGGGTTCTATACTGGCCAAGACCTATTGACGCGTCCTCGTCTAGCGTCCTGGGCAAAAGGTCCCATCGGGGTCCGCTAAAGTCAGTAGGATCGCTGATTCCTCCGAAGTCGGAGAGTGTCTGCCTGTACGGCGAGGAACCACCAGTCTGCACACCAATAAGACAGACATGGGACAACGGATACTCACGCAAACCTCAGGGTCTCTATTACATCACACTGATGTTGGACAACAGGATGCCTTCATCCGACATACAGGACTTCGCGTTGGAGCTCAAGGCAACGAATACAAGCCAGCAAGCAAACATTTGTCTTGTCAGAAGTTTGCCACTTCTAATAGAACTATTAATTTCTCAGTTTGCTGTTGATAATTAAATTACTACATGTTATGCATTCGTACTAATTATGTAGGAATATCTTTCTATGTATACTGTTTTGTATATGTTTGAGATATTGAATGTTACATGTTAACCCAACAGGAAGAAAAGTTGTGTTTTGGTGTTATGAGCAGCGAGCGTAGGCATATTGTCTGTTGCCGTAGCAGGCTGTACCTGTAATATGTTAACCCCATGGTGAATATTATATGTTACTGTCATGGATGTGTTTGGAGCAGAGGTTTAGTGGTGTACACATGGCCCACAATATGTAAAAGATATATGATGCTTGGTGAACGAGAGTTCATTGTAATTCACTGAGGCCTGGCACAGAGACTGCTCCCCGGCACTTAAGCGCGATGATCAGAGACTCGTGTAATAACACCATTGATCATTTGAGCCACTGAAACAACTTTTAACGGAGCGGCTGTAAGGAACCGGGTTGCTGTATGGGTAACACTGACTCAGTGCCAAGAGCCGGTTCTCACTCATCATGCCCGACCTCTTGGTTTCGTGTCTAGGGTTTATAAGATTTAGCAGAAATATCTCAATCGGCTCGTAAAACTAATCAACAAGTCTTTCGTGCAAACAACACCAGTTCAACTCGTCCTCAGAGTACAAGATAACCTTTATTACAGTACAGCTCTACACATGGTCGCCATCGTACACCGCCAGCCATTGCCTTTCAGCGTTCTGTGTACGACCTTCCCACACACTGTCTGCCCATAAAGAATCACTAGCACAACTGATCGTTAATTGTCCCGGCTATTACTGTACACTACAGACTGTCGCTACACTTCACTGCTAAACGAGAACATCAATGCTATCTACTTACGCACCTCACACTGGTGGCGAATGTGTCATGGCGTGTCTCTCGCTCGGCCATTCTTGTTGACATGTTCTCACACCAGGGCCAGCTGTCTAGCCATCACGTTTGTGTATATCAAGCGACGGCTTCTGTGCGTTGCTCCATCATTGCCGTCGTTCACAATAAACACAATCTTCACACAACTGCATCTCAGATGTTTCCCATTCCTTGAAATACTTTCGAACACTGAAACACTTTCTCAATTCTCCAAATCGATCTTCTTCTTGTCACGTCCCAGCGCCTACCTAAAATCAAGCACACTGCTTTTCGGCTTTCGCCTGGGCGCCGTCACGTGACGCATTAGCTCCGCCCACCAATGCTAGCGGCGCTAGCTTGTCTTTTCCAACTGTGTGTCACCAATGTCTCTCTAGTTTCCATTACTCGACACACCTGCTGCGTTTCGCGTAATTCATCTATATTCATCAATATGCCCCCCCCCTTTTTTTAAATGTTGTAAACATTTTTACTTTTTACTACCTTTACTGAGTCTTATACTTCTTGACATGAGATGGATAAGTACACGCTATTATTTGTTATAGTGGACTCATGGTCGCACGCTTTGGTCTCTCTCAATATTCGCACATATTTGTACGTCTGTTGTCAATACATATGAGCCTATCTTTCCCATGATACCTTTAGACTCGTGACAAGTTTTCATCAATAACCAACATCACAGAAACAAAAAAAAAATATATATATTATGCGGACACGGCAACCCGTCTACACCTAGACTTCCGTGTAGTCACAGCCTCCTTTTCAAGTTCAGAGGTTATGTGATCTAGTCTGACGTAGGATCCAATGTTTTATCAAACATCCCTAGCAGCTCCTCAATCATGTACTATAAATGAGCATCCCACTAAATCCAAGCCCCAGGCTCTGTGCAAGGTATATGTGTGTGATTATGGACTATGGCTTTCACTGTCCCTTCTTGCATCAATGGATTGCTCTTGCTTTGACTTTGACGTTAATGAGTTGTCTTTGATCTTGGTGCTGCTTTGATGCTTGTAGTGTCTCTCTTTAGTACTTCAGAGAGGTATTTCTATTTTTGGGGTATGTTTACCTGATCTCTCTTTGTCTGGTAGCTATAATTGCCCATGAATGGTAAGACGATGCTGGTTTTCTGTTTCTTCTATACCACTTCTCTATAATCTTTATACCTTTGCCATTTTCAATTATGCCTTGCCAATGAGACTTATTTACCTCACTGAATCATCATATCCCTACAATGCATACGTGTTCTGTAAATCCCATACATACTACTACTATATCCATATCATGTATACACATTGTCTCATAGTAATTCCATCCTATATATACATGTTCTACAATTTATCATCCCTGTACATTGAAGTAATAAAGTAATACACCATCTATATACAACGTGTTTGTTTTCATTTGCAATATTCTGGTTTAGAACATTTATGCAAATTTGTACCTGTTTGGTTTCTCTCAACTTTACATTGCCCTTATTTGGTTTCTCTCAAATTTACATTTCCACTTGTTGTTGTTTCATAAGTTCTGTGGACTTATGATCATTCTGTGCTTTACCATTTGTCTCAGTTTGCACATTATGTTTCAAATGTAACCACATGTGTCAAACTCTTGGACTCTGTTTGCAACCTATAGTTATTGTGTTGCAGAGACAAGTAGTAGACTCATTCATGTCTCTCGTACCATATGTAGTGGATCTTCTCATAAGATCATAACTTCAAGTAGAACTACACAACTTCAAATCTGTGGACATTTGTACCCGTGTATGTAACTATTCATCAATGATGACGGATGAAATGATGAAATGATAATAACACCACTAAAGGAAATAATAGTTTCCTAAAAATGTTGATGATGAAGAAATGATACAAATTATAGTTCTATATTCCTGTGTTAAACGTAGACTCTCCGATGACCAATCGTGAGATGTAGATCAACCTTGTATTCATTAATCAGCGGCTTGTCACTAGTCTGGTGGTCTATGGACTTGCATGGTGCTCATCTTGTGATCAAGTGGCGTAGGACTTCTATCTGTAGCTGCATTCTTCCTCTCCATTCAGCTTCAGATACTCTAATACTGTCTGAGAATAATAACATAGTGGGATGTGCGTATCTATGGACATATGTATATACAACAAGTATTAATACAAGTGAAAGTAGTAATTAATTTTAAGCTGTTTCCATTGACATGCCAGTGTCCCGATTAGCAATTCAGAGTGCAATTCAGTTGATTCAGCAAGCACCCTGGCTATGAGGTGATTACAGATGATGTACATTGGCAATACTGTCCTTTGCTATTTATATTAATGGTTTACATCTTTGCATGACATTTCATAGATATTTACATCAGCATGAAGTAGATGTATCCCTCCAATGCATTTGACATCTGATTATAATATACTATCATGATGGACTCATTTGGACAGCATGTCATATCACTTTAGCTCCTCTATATGGGAGCTGTAGTTACTGTTCTTATTCTGACATCTGGTTGTTTTATCACAGTATGTTCATTCAACCAATACTATCATAACCAAGCATTCATTCTGTTTAAAAAAATTATATTTATAATAAACTATCTTTATAAAATATATACATCTATCTACATATCACAAGCCGAAGTTAACCTGTGAGTGGTCTGACGTGTTGTCATGTTTCTTTGATGTGCATTACCGAACAATGGTTTGCATCTGCCTGTGTGACATATGTTGTTATTGTCTTACATTTATCAATCTGTTGCATGTACGTTTTCCTTTCCTCCTCTGTCGATCCCATACATTTCCAATATCTATTCCAGTTTCTTATCTTAATGTCTCGTGTCCGCTTATTCATGTGGTCTTGAGGAACATTTTGGTGTTGCCATTGTTTTACTAGCGAGTCTATGTCAGCATATCGTGCCTTTGGCATCCATGGGGGATTTTCGTTTTCCCAGTTTGGTTTTATCTTGTCACTGTCAACTCCATGTCCCTGCTCTTCCTCTTCGTCAGAAGATGTGTCACTCAATTTTCCCGATTGAGTTGCAGCATAACATGTGGGTTGACTGAGACTATAGTCTGAAAGTTTATTAATTTTTGTTATGGTCGTACTATCCAAGTATGGAGTTAATTCTTGTTGGACACTTGGTGTACTTTCAGTAAACGAGGGGCTTAGTTCTTGATAATTTGTGATGAGAAAGTCTATTTTGGTTTTTTCACTCTCGGTTAGATTAGGTCTGAATGACAGTGCATTCCATGTGATAACTTCTTGCGTGGATTGTGTTTGTACATTTACATCAATTTGAGATGACTGTTGGTCTTCTATGTTTTCTTCGTCTGTTTGGTACCTATGTGTTACTATGTCTGATATATTGTCGTCTATTTTAATCTGTTGGTCATTAGTAGAGTGGTCCTCCCTGATCTTGTTCTCTTTTTCCCATTTTTCTATGTCTTGTCTTGTACATTCTTTTATATTTTCAATAGTTCCTAACATTAGGTCTGCTGTCGATTGTTGTAGGACTGCTGCTGCTATTTGTCCTTGGTAATATGGGCAGTCAATTTCTATCCTTGCTGTACTGTATTGTTCTAAAGAACCGCAAAATATTTTACAAGTCACTTTGTTGCCTGTATAGTCCTCGTCGTTTATCAGTTTTTTATTTACACCCACCATTGAGGTAGTTGTGTCTCTGATCATACTTACAGCTTGTCCATTCACGAATGCTGTTTGCAACTTTGGAGTTGTTTTATCAATCTGAGCTGAGTGAGCTTCTTGTATGTATCTCCCATTGGTGCTACTGTCATATTGTCTAGTATTTATGTCTGGTGCATGTGTGCTTTGTGGTTCATCCTCGTCGCTGCTAGACGTTACATAAACCAGATTAGCGTTCATCAGCTGCTTCAACTTACAAGTCTTGGCTAGGTGTCAAAAGCTGTGGCAGAGATAACATTTTACATTGCTTCTATAGTTCGAGACCTTGTCTAGTCTTTTTACTGATAAGTTCTTTATGTGTGAGTCATAACTTGGGTTTCTGTCAAACATTTTCAGTGATCCGCGCTGTCTGTTGCAGTAATTGCAATCTATCATTCTACCTCTACTTGGTGTCTTGTTTGGTCTCTGCTGGATTGGTCTGTATTGGTATGATCGACTACATCTGTCTTGGTCATTGTATTGGTGGTATCTATTTGATGGATAACTACTCTTCTGATTTAACAATCTGGCTGCCGCCCCTATTATTAGTTCAGGTTGGGCCCCTTCTGCAGAAACTTCTTTATGTGCGTTGTAGTATGCTTCTCCTCTGGACTCCATCTCAGCTACGGACGCACATTTATGTTTTATCAGGAACTTTGCCATGTTATCAGGCACTGCTGAGACTAATCTGTCTTTAAGCATTAGATCTCTTAATTTGCCAAAGTCAGTACCTACCCCTGCCGATTTCAACCATTTATCAAATAGTGATGTGGTTTCAGCTGTAAAGTCTAAGAAGGTCTGGTTTGCCTTCGGGGTTAAAGCCTTGTAAGCTGTGCGAAGTCCTGCCTGATCTAGGGAAAAATGTGCTAGGACTCGCTCTTTTATGTACTGATAATCTGTTCGACGATTCTCAGGTATCATTTCTACAACTTTGAGAGGCTCCAGGGCGAGGTGCTTATGAAATAAGATAGCCCACTCTTCAATCGTAACCTTATAGTGGTTCATGAGGACTTCGAAATTAGTCACCCATGCTGATACCGAGTCACCTTGCGCGAAGTTTCTAATAATACCCTGATATCTCTTGATGGGGTCCAGGGTTTTGACTGCTAATTTATTCTTGGCAATTTCAGCTTCATTTTCCATTTCTAACATTTTCACTTTAATGTTACGCTCAATATCTTTGTCTTTTATGATTTGATCGGCTGCCAGTTTGTGTTTTTCAAATTGTAGTCTTTTTGCTTTGAGATCTAATCTTTCTTTTTCTATAGCTAGGTCTTTATCTGGTTGTATTTCTTGTGCTTCTCTGGCCTCTCTAGCTGCGGCCCTGTCTTCTCTTTGTTGTGCTTGAAATTCTGAGACTTTTTTCTGCCCATGTCATAAGTTCTGGGCCTTTATAGCCACATTTCTCCCCAAGTGCAATAAATTCTGCTAATGTAGACATGTTGTGGTTGATTACCTGTCTAGTATATATGTGTCAATAACCTGTAGCTGAAACAATGTATAATAATTGCAGACACTATCAGTATCAGTGTCTTCCGATAATAGTATCTATGATGACAATGGTAAAGAATCTTAATAGCAAGAATCTCTTTCAGTCAGTGTCGCTGTTGATCACGCTCTGGCGAAGCTGACTATGATGAACTTGGTGTAATACTGTTCAACAAGAATGATAACACTACTGGACAACAATAACACCTGTCAGAAGTTTTAGCTAAATGACATAACACCTATAGACAAAATAATCACAAATAGTAGATACATTAATGAGTTTAAAGAACAACAAATACTGGACTAGGTTACAAAACAAGACGAAGTTCTCGCTAGCAGTCGAAAATTTACTTAAATTCTAAGTCAATTTCGAATGCCAACAGAACGGAACGTACTTTTGGGTGATCATGCAATAACCACAAAAGTAGCCCACCAACCTTCCACTAATGACGAGAGTGAGCAAACATATCGATGGAAGGGTGATTGTTGACTCTGGAATACTAAGCAGGACACATATACAAATCAAGTGAAAATAGCTTAACCTGTATAAGTTCAGCTCCGGTGTCCTTGATGGCTTGGTCCAGATGTTTGGCTGCTCTCCAGGATTCTTCACAAGGTGGTATGGATCAGCTTCACTGCATTTCTGGCTGACCAGGAATCAATAGAAGTTTGGTCTTGACAAATGGTGATCCTCAAAAATGTGGCGTCAAAGGTGCATATTATACTACTGATGGACTGGAAAACTGGATTGGAAAAATATTCTTCAATCTAACACTGAGATTAGTTCCTTGGAGCACTATAGTGCGTGAAGCACCTGAACACGGCTCTAGAATGATGGTTTATGTGGCTGAAGCCATACTCTGTTTTCTTCAAGAAATATCTGGAATGTTGAATTAAAGTTCTTTGCAACTGTACACAGATGTAATACGATACACAGTTCATCTAACGTGATGCTTGGCTGAGACGTGAGCTTATTTATTGTTGTCGATGGTAGTCATCTTGGTGCCCTTCAACAAGGTCATTCTTTGTCTTCAACACTCTGTGTTCACTTTCTATTTCTTTGTTACTTGCCAATCATTTTTTTGCTCGTTTCTTTCGAATTGTCCTCTATTAAACACTTTTATATTATGTTAACCAATCACGTAGTGTGATGTTGGACTGAGACGTGAAATGAAATGTTCTTGTTGGTAGCCATGTTTATATGTTGACCTTGTCTATGTCCTTCTCTCTGACTTCATGAAACACCTCTTTTTCACTGTTAATTTTTCGTTCTGCTGGCGCTTTTTTCTTGCTAGTTCATCAACTTTGATGTTGAGGTACCATTCTGTGTTAACTTTGGGTTCTATATCAACCGGACGTCGCACCCACGTGCCAAGAGCCCGTTCTCACTCATCATGCCCGACCTCTTGGTTTCGTGTCTAGGGTTTATAAGATTTAGCAGAAATATCTCAATCGGCTCGTAGAACTAATGGACAAGTCTTTCGTGCAAACAACACCAGTTCAACTCGTCCTCAGAGTACAAGATAACCTTTATTACAGTACAGCTCTACACATGGTCACCATCGTACACCGCCAGCCATTGCCTTTCAGCGTTCTGTGTACGACCTTCCCACACACTGTTTGCCCATAAAGAATCACTAGCACAACTGATCGTTAATTGTCCCGGCTAGTACTGTACACTACAGACTGTCGCTACCCTTCACTGCTAAACGAGAACATCAATGCTATCTACTTACGCACCTCACACTGGTGGCGAATGTGTCATGGCGTGTCTCTCGCTCGGCCATTCTTGTTGACATGTTCTCACACCAGGGCCAGCTGTCTAGCCATCACGTTTGTGTATATCAAGCGACGGCTTCTGTGCGTTGCTCCATCATTGCCGTCGTTCACAATCAACACAGTCTTCACACAACTGCATCTCAGATGTTTCCCATTCCTTGAAATACTTTCGAACACTGAAACACTTTCTCAATTCTCCAAATCGATCTTCTCCTTGTCACGTCCCAGCGCCTACTACAAAATCAAGCACACTGCTTTTCGGCTTTCGCCTGGGCGCCGTCACGTGACGCATTAGCTCCGCCCACCAATGCTAGCGTCGCTAGCTTGTCTTTTCCAACTGTGTGTCACCAATGTCTCTCTCGTTTCCATGACTCGACACACCTGCTGCGTTTCACGTAATTCATCTCATGGCACTCAGGGCATTCCATTTCTCATGACGGGGCCGGTAAAATGGAAGGCAGGAGATGTACCTACAGGCGTGTTCGAGAACTGGAAATTTCTCCCGACTCGACAGAGCGAGAGAAAGATAGAGAGAAAGAGGAGAGTGAACGCAGTAACGCTGGAAGAGAGACACTGCCAGACATCCTATTTCCTGGATGGGGGATTAATTACAATCAAGGAAGGAGTGTATTGTCAGGGAAGAAACTTGCCCTGTCTTTTAGACCAGTGAGTCCAGAGCTCAGCGAGTAGTCGAACTGAGGAGTCAGCGATAAGTAGAAGTGGGATGTCAGTGAGCAGTCGAACTGAGAGTTCAGCGATAAGTAGAAGTGAGATGTCAGTGAGCAGTCGAACTGAGAGGTCAGCCGGCAATTAAACATACAGGTCAGCGAGAAGTAGAACTGAGAGATCAGCGAGAAGTCAAACTGAGAGGTCAGCGAGAAGTAGAACTAAGAGATCAACGAGCAGACGAACTTATTGATTGATTGATTTAAGAACAGACATCACAGCATTCGAGGCATTCCCATAAGCGTTCCCATAAACGAGGATCCCCTCGTCACACCTCGCTGTCTCATTCTTGCCAGACCATGGTGATCCATTTGCTCCTCCAAACTATATACGTGTTCCCACAAGGCCGCAACCACGTCTGCCTTGTCATGCATCAATACATTCCCATATGTGTGGCACGATACACCCACCTTGGGTATTTATGATGCCCATGTTAAACATTGCCTCAAAGAGTAATGTATTATTGATTATTTTTCAGGCGTTTTAATGCTTATTGTTCTTTTGTTGTTAAAGAATTGCTTCATAAGAGATGTTGAATGAAAGAATGTATGAGAGAAAATAGAGGAGAAGGGCAGAATGTCAGACAGGCCTGCGTCCCCAATTCTTAACCCTTTGAAAATAAAGATTTTCGTTCGTTCGTTCAATACCAACAAGTTTCGCAGAGCCAGCCAATCTGTCCGTCTGTTCATTCCCCAGCACACTGGCATGCACCAGAGAAAAGACCCAGGCGATGCTTGCCACCCGTGACCTCCGAAGCGAAGCAAGCCACTCTACCCGAATCTTGCCTGTCCTAACCTTCCTCAGCATGCTTTCTAAGTCAGTTACAAACACGAAGTGTGTGTGTGTATCGCATTCTCCATCCAGCGGAAAGCTGCACTGACCGCCTCCACCTCCATTCTTAAGCTAGATGTTGTGGTATCATACGCCAGGCTCTCCTGCACCAAACGTCGACCATTAGCTTTTGCTAAGAACCCCCAGACACTTCTCCTACCTCTCAACACCGACCCATCTGTGTAGATAATCACATCACACGAGCGAGCATTATCCTGAATTAGTTGCTGGATTTCCACTTCCGTGGCCCCTGCTGTCCTTCAAGAAACAAATGAAGATCGTAAACTGATTAGAGACATTAAACATAGACAGTCACAATTTCTTGGGCATGTTATGAGAAGAAATGATTTGGAGAACTTGGTGACAACTGGTAAGATCGAGGGGAACAGACCAAGAGAAAGACCTAGAAGCAAGTACCTGGATGGCTTGGCCTTGTGACATGGTCGAGACAGAAACACGGAGCTGATCCATGACTCTGGTGATCGAGTGAGATGACAGAACATGACCGCCCACGCTTACCGACATGGCACATGATGGATGGATGGATGGCCCCTGCTGGCCACTCTCTGCACTCCTGGCTCAATGTGATTATAACTCTGCACAAGTCTGACTGCTCTGCTGGCACTCTGACCCACTCCTTTCCGCGCCTAATGTTCTACAAAAGGCACACATGTCTGATCGTATCCTCCACCTGAGCTATCCATGATTTCCCTCTTATCAGTCACTGATCTTTAACTGCGTCCATCGCCTCATGCAACGGGTGATCTGTGTCTGCAGCTACTCTGAGGTATGCCTTCGCCTGCATCACCTTGAGTCTACCAGCAACAGTCGGCAAACCAAGGATGTAACGCATACACACTACTGGTGTTTCTCTGGTGTATCCCAGAATTACCTGCATAGCTTCGTTCTGTATGCGCTCTAACTTCATCAGCTGACTCTTTGAGACAGTGAGCAGTTAGTTAGTTAGTTAGTCTTTCCTCTTGAGCCTAAGGCGGCGCTTAGGACAGAAGTCATGGCTCTCCATGTCCGGCGGTTCGCTGCCACCTGTTGTAGATCATGGATGTTCACTTGGCCGTTGAATGAGCCTTCTCTGATGATGGTTCTATGTAGTGTCTCTCTTGGTCTTCCCCGTCCTAGTCCTAGTCCATAATCAATCACTGAGAGGATCAAGTGCTGGTATAGTGTGAAAGCATCTCTGCTCTGTGTCCAGTGCAGCCATAGTTTTAAGTGCATTGAGTCCCTTTTGAGACCATGCCACAACCGTCTCCACATGGTCCTTGAAGGACAGGTGCCTGTCAAATGTGATTCCTAGATACTTCAGTTTTTTCTCTCTGTTGACGCTTCTACCATCTATCGCGAGGCTTGGGACATCGGTTCTCACAATCCTGTTGTCCAGAGAGCACCACAAAACAGCCGCCTTTTCCGGGTTGATGACAGCACTCATTTCAGTGCACCAGTCAGTCACTTTGTTTACTGTCGCCTGTAGCTTCTGAGCTAGAACTGAGGATGTCAGAGAGAAATGGAACTGAGGATATTAGCGAGATATGGAACTGAGGATGCCAGCGAGAAATGGAACTGAGGATGTCAGCGAGATATGGAACTGAGAGGTCAACGAGAAGTAGAACTGAGAGGTTAGCGAAAAATCGCGAACTGAGTGGTGAGCCAGCAGCCGAACTGAGAATTCCGGGAGAGGTCCAATCGTGTGTGTGGCTCCCAGGTCGATCCAACCTAAAATGGTACCAGGAATTGACGTGGAAAGTAAAGTCTGCGGGGTAATACTGATCACGTCATCCACCCGATGCCGATTGCACTATACAGACATGAGTGTACCATCACATGCCTAATGCACATAGACGTATGAAAGGGTTATTAACTCTACTCTACCCTGCTCTACTCTACTCTACTCTACTCTACTCTACTCTACTCTACTCTACTCTACTCTACTCTACTCTACTCTACTCTACTCTACTCTACTTAGTTCTACTCTACTCTACTCTACTCTACTCTACTCTACTCTACTCTACTCTACTCTACTCTACTCTACTCTACTCTACTCTACTCTACTCTACTCTACTCTACTCTACTCTGCTCTACTTTGTTCTGCTCTGCTCTACTTTGCTCTGCTCTACTCTACTCTACTCTACTCTACCTTACTCTACTCTACTCTACTCTACTCTACTCTACTCTACTCTACTCTACTCTACTCTACTCTACTCTACTCTACTCTACTCTACTCTACTCTACTCTACTCTACTCTACTCTACTCTACTCTACTCTACTCTACTATTTGCTGTGTACTGAACAGTCTGCCACACTACTCAAATTTCCTGTTCCGTTAGTTTATGTCCTATTTCATTATAATTGTTGTATGCACAAACATATTCTCAGTTTTTATGTTTAAATTCTTAAATGTTCGTGATTTTCAGTTTGAATTATAACTTCAGAAACACTCCAGTGTTGGTGGTAAAGTCTGCATGATAAAAAAACCGCAGCGCACAACTGCTTCCAACCACAGCCACGAACATAAACAGTCTCAAGGACATCGGCCGTTTCCCACGGTTTGCCTATTCTCTGTTACACGGGTTCCAAGTATGGCTGCTCGCTTTTCTGAAGTCTGGCTACTGATTGGTGTAGTTTTCGTTGTACAGTTGCAAGGTAGGAAACTGCGTTTATTATAATCATCACCATGATTATCATTATCGACAAGAAGATAATATCCTCCTCCTCCTCCTCATCATCATCCTCATCCTCATCATCCTTATCATCCTCATCATCCACATTATCGTCATCCGCATCATCATCATTACCTACAAAAAGCTCATTCCCACCTCATCGCCAACCTCCTCTTCATCATCATCATCATCATCATCATCATCATCATCATCATCATCATCATCATCATCATCATCATCATCATCATCATCATCATTATCAAGATCATATTATGGACATTAGGGTTACATCACCACCAACACTACCACCTCAGTTCCTCACAATCTTGAAGTTTCTCTCAGTTATACTCGACGCGGCACTTGATAATTACCACAGTCATCAGTATGTGCTACGTGATATATTTATATCCGTGACAGTTAGTTACTATCTGTATGTGTACTAATGTTAATTGTTATTTGTGTAAACTGATCCTAAAGGCCCCTGACCAAATCTGCCTTGTTTTTAAATGTTGCAAACCCCTTACAGGACGTTGCAGTAAACACCAGCATTTTTTAGCTGCTGTTGATGTACTAGGCAAATGTTACGTTCAGTAGTTTTCCATTGCTTTCTGAACGACCGGCTCACATACCCCCGTAAGATACCAGCGCGGCGCGATCCGATGCCGAATCTCGCGCAGCTGTTTTAACACACGTGAATATACGGGATTACGAACAACGTCGTTAACCCCTTGGCCAGAAGCACCAATATCCCAGCCAACGGTGCAGACTCAGCCAATCTGTCCGCCTGCTCGTTTCCTACTATACCGTATGAACTGGATACATGTTCCAACAGATAATCCCAATGTTTGATTTACTTAACATTTAGTCCTGTCACTCTGCCCGAATCATGCCTTTCTTTGCTTTATCTGCGTGAGTCTGTTACATTCACGAAATATGTGTTCTGTTTGTCCTCCAGCCAGCACGCTGCTGTGACTCAGTCCACAGAAATAACATGAACAATAATTTAAACACTGAATCTACAAACAATATATTACAAGATTTATTGCCTGGCATATTTCGCTGCGTCTCACCGGATACATACTGCAGTTATATATCATATTAGCTGACCCGGCCCGGCTTCGCCCAGTCCCTGGAGGGGATCTATCTATCTATCAGTCTGTCTGTCTGTCTGTCTGTCTGCTTGTGTGTCTATCTGTCTGTCTGTCTGTCTGAGCCGGCCCGGCTTCACCCAGTCCCTGGTGGGGAGCATCTCATTTAATTCATATAAATAGTCATATAAGCTCCCGTTCCCGACTATCTGTCTGTCTGTCTGTCTATCTATCTACCCGGCGTGGCTTCACCCAGCTCCTGGCGGGCAGCATCTCATTAAATTCACACAGTAACTTAAAAGAATGTCCTTCCACACACCATCCATTATTTTTAATGAAAACTGTTTTTTAATCACCTACATGACTGTAGATAACTTCTTTAAGCATAAAAAGATGAGTTACAATGTTATGCATTATTTTTATGAAAACTTTAAAAATGCCTTAAAGATTTATCATTATTTATTATAACTCATATGCCTGTAAATAACTATAGACAAAGAGTTTATAAATCTTTGAAAACGATGCAACAATATGACTATTAAGTATATAGAAATGTTATTAAAAGTTATGCCCCTTGAAATAACTTTTCTAGAGTTAAGTCCCCTTGCTATATATAAATTCTAATGAAATATTAAATTTTAGTAAGTAAGTAGCCGATTTTGCACTAAAAAAACTATGACAGAAAGTTGCACAGGAATGAAAAGAAAACGTGTGGAAAATTTCATCTCAATCGGTTGGACCGTTCGCGAACGCATAAAGAACTGACATACATACAGTCTCTTTTATAGATATAGACTAGCTGACGACCCGGCAGTGCGTCGCATAGCCCCTGGCGAGGAGCGTCTCATTTAATTCATATAAGTAGTCATTATACATTCAAATACATTTCTTTAAGCTCACAGAGTACGCGTTCGGCCCCTGGGCCCTCGCAGCTAATTTATTAATAATTTATTAGTTATCAGTTGAACGTGCTTGAGCATCCCGTACTCGAACGGTTTCCAGTCTTGCTTGCCGTTGCTCGCCTTTTTCAGATGAACGTGCTTGAGCAGTGCGTACTCGATTGGTTTCCAGATGAACGTGCTTGAGCAGTGCGTACTCGATTGGTTTCCAGATGAACGTGCTTGAGCAGTGCGTACTCGATTGGTTTCCAGTCTTGCTTCTCGTTGCTCGTCTGTTCCTGTAGCTCGTAATGTCTTTTTGTTTCGTGCTTGACGAAAAATTGTTGAATTTAAACTTATTAACTATTTCAGCTGGATTTGCGGGTTTGAGAACAACATCTGTACAAAATTTCATCTCATTCGGATGGACCGTTCTGGAACGCATAAAGGACACACACACACACACACACACACACACACACACACACACACACACACACACACACACACACACACACACACACACACAAATAAACATTCTCGTTTTATACATATGTTGTCGTCTTACTATCTAGGTGACTGGTTGGGTTCACACAGGTATTAATAACACAAGCAATCAAACTACTTTGCTGTAATATAGCCTATTTATTGTGGCTATACAGTTAACATCATATCACATTGTTCATTGACATTAAACTATTATACATTTATAATCATGTCACATCCTAGCACACTATCTAGTCTATAATATGAAGATCTACAGAGTCCCTCTCAGGCAGACCCTTGTTGCCGGTCGCGAGTCCAATCGCCCTCTGTTGGTCTACCGCGTGTCGCTATTCGACGGGCGGTAACTCTGCCCGAGTTCCTCGTGGACCCCGCTTCAGGCGGGTCATCTCAATGTCCACGGAACCCTGGACTCGGTGACTCTTGTTCTAGAAAGCTCTGGACGTTTCTTGTCCAGAGCGACTTGGTTATCTTTCTTGGGCTGGAGTTGCAGCCCTCTAATTCTTTCGGGTGATTAGCTTTAGGTGAGAAGTTGACAGGATTCCCTCCCCCCTTCCTGAAATGGTTTGTTATAGGGTAATTAGATTTGTTCTAATTCTGTCATCGACTCACCTAAAGTTGGGGTTTATAGTTTGGTGGAAAGTAACCTGGCAACTCACATAATGGCATTAGCAACTCATGTATTCTTTCATACACCACTTCTCTGATTTGCTAAGAGAGACCATCCTGTCTCTCGTGTATCTAACAATGCTTATCAGACCGAAGTTACGTGGCGTTTTAATAGTTGCATTAGCAACTCGCCCTTCTCACGCACCCTACTGGTGCCCAGACAATTAATCTCTGGTTACAGAGAGTTAACAGGACCGAAGTCCTGGCTAGTTAAGTACACCTTCAAATCTTGATTCGTGTGTGTATTTCAGTACACTTTTACTCTCGTATGTTATCTAATGTTACATGTGTAGTTACGATGTTCTTTTCTCCCCCTGAAACTACATGTGTCCCTGTTGGCTTGTTAGTGTGTCTGAATAATCAGTTGATACTCCTAATAAAGTGATTGTATTTTAAATTGAACGTGTTGAGTTATGAGGTGTGTGTGTGTGCTACATGGGTGGTGTATTTCCAAGCGTCACGAGTTGGGATAACCTCAATCATGAGTTATGCACTACATGATCGGCCATTTCCAAGTAGTGGTGCTTAGACTATTTCCTAATGCTAACCTAAGTACATTCACTAAGTATATTAACTAGTTACTAAGCTAAGCTGATTCCTAAACTAAGTTCTATACATGTACTCCCAAATTAGACAAGTCACACAGTTTTACAACAAAGACGCAGACAAATTAAAATAATACGTGTTGCGTACAATTTGTCCGCCAAGTGTATCGTTCTCTTATTTAATACTTTCATACACTGATTTATTCGTCTTTCATACTCAATAGTATTTTGTAAAAATATATATTTTTAAGTTAAGGTAGTTATTATTGCCCTTGAAAAACGTGGGCTAGGCGATATTTGCCCTTTAAGAAAATACGTACTTTTTGTGCGATGAACGAAAATTAGGTTACAATTTAACTAGAGACAATTGTATAGGACGGGTTTTCTTGGCCTATGAATGGCACCGCCTGTATTATTAAAGTAGAATATGTACAAGTTACAGGTTAACATTATATATATACATAAGAAATGGAAATATAATACATATTAAACTAATTAAATTAACTCCCACGATGATGTTCGCGTTGCCGTCCCGTTGTTCCTGTGTTTTAAGTGTTGTCGTTCTATAGTGATGTTGTCGTATTTCGGATGTTTGGAATGTTTTGCCGTAACAGCAAGTCTGAGTTCATTTCCGTGTCTTGTATGAAATCTTACAGTGTTTATCGTTCGTTCACTGGTTGATCTTATTGGTTGAAATAAACAATTACTGTTTCTAGCTGGTATAGTACTAGAGCTTAGGCACTTGGTGGTACAGTGATTAAAGTACCGTGTTACATAGGTGTTGTAATTAACTAATCACAGAGTACTTTAGCAGGTGTAGAGGTACACATATGAAACGGTGTAAAACTTGTCATAGGCTTATCACAGTATATAACATGGCTACTGGTCGAATGATAAGAGTCATTCTGCTGGCGCATTTGCCTGCCGTGATAAAATGTCAGCCATCGTATTATCGGTGCCTTTGATGTGGCGTATTTCGAAATCGAAGTCCTGAAGAAGGAGCCGCCATCTTTGCAACCGGTGGTTCTTGGGCGATCCTTGGTTGAGGACTAACAATGGTGAACTATCGCTCAGGACCACAAAGTGCCTGCCCAAGAGGTACTTGGACAGTTTCAAAATACAGAATACCAGACTCAAGCACTCCCGTTCCACTGTGGCATAGCGTATCTCAGCTTTCCTCAGTTTCCTACTCACGTAGAGAATAGGGTGTCTGACCCCATCGAATTCCTGCATCAAGCAACCTCCTATAGCGACGCCGCTAGCATCTGTGGTTAAAATAAATGGTAATTTTATGTTGGGTAATCGTAAGACTGGAGGATTTGAAAAAATATGTTTCAATTTACACATTGCAATATCTAAGCTGTTACTTTTACAAATTTTCGATGGATGATCTTTTGTTAACATGTCTGAAAAAACTGTGGTGAGTTCTGCCCAATGTGGGATAAATTTGGCATAATAATTAATAAGGCCTAATAAACTCCTAATCTGCTTCTTTGTGGTAGGTACTTCTAGATTAAGAATCTTGGAGACTATTTTATGACCAAGAAAGTCTATTTCTGTATACCCTATTTCAACCTTGGAAGGTTTGATAGTAAGTCCAAAGAGAGAGATTTGGTTGAAGACTTGTTTTAGGGTAAGTAGATGAGAAGTGAAGTTAGATATCATAAAATGCAATAAGTGGTTTAATACCAGGATAATACAAGGTTTGTTAGAAAGGATAGGTTTGTAGTTATCCAGGATAGGCAAATTGTATTGCCGTTGTCGCTGTGTTAATGTGTCACTGATATGAATGTCGTCAATGCTCCCGTCGTTAGTCATGATTGGTATAGGGACTTCAGTATCGTCTATGTCCGTCTGATTTATCACAGGTGCTACTGTTTGTAAATTGTCTTCAATGTCATTGTCGTCGTTGTCAAGGTCAACAGTCAATATGTCGTCAGTTTTGTCGTTGTTGTAGCTAACACAGAACGTCGGTAATGTCCATATGTCTTCGTTGTTTATGTTGTCAAATTTGTTGTCGTTGTCAATATCACAGAATGTCGGTAATGTCCATATCTCTTCGTCGTTTTTGTTGTCGTGAGAGTGCGTCGTTAACGATGCTTCGTTTGTCAAAGTGTCATTCTGTCGGGACATTGTCGTTTTGTCTTTGTCAACAGTTTGTTGCGTCTGTTCATTTGTCTCATTGTCATGTCTGGCATAGGACGGACTGTCATTCAGTTGGGTGATTGTCCTTTTGTTTTTGTCATCAGTTCGTTTCATTTGTCTACTCGTTTCTGTGTCTTGTTTAGCATAGTCTAGTTTCAACACATTTAAATTGAATATGTGCACTTTTCCATGTACTGAAATTTTGTTCTCAAGTCCAGAAATTGTTCTGATACTTTCAAGAGATCCGTGCCAAGAGGTTTCAATACAATTGTTACATAAAATATACAATAATAATACAAGTAATTTCAATTTGTGACATAGTTTTGATACAAATGTTTTTGAACAATTCTGTTCTTTTCCAACATTGATGTTAGTTGAGTTGGGTGCGAATGTTTCTAATGGTTGTTGTAGTTGGTCCGTGTTGGGTTTGTGGGTTGTCTGTCGTGTGATGGCGTTTGTGTCGTGTGTGTTTTGTAACACATTTACAGGTTTGGTACTTTGTAGCATGGGAGTGACCTCAATTCGAGGTTTTAATTCGGTCGTCTCGTTAAAAGATTCGACCGCCCCTGCGTTGTACACCTCGGTGAATTCTTTTTTAATAACCTCAGTGTTTGTCTCCCTTGGTATTTTGGCAGTTTGAGACAAATTAACATGGTGTTTCTCTCTAGCATCGGTATTTGTGTGGTGGATACCGTGTTTTTCTTCCCAGTCTTTAATTTCTTTTTCAGAACATGGATGGATGTTAGGTAAATTACCAAGTATGATATCTGCGATTGGGTCTTCAAGCACAGCGCACAAAAGTTGTCCTGATATATATGGTGTTCGAATTTCGACCATCGCAAGGGGATATCTTTCTATCGTACCTGAAAATGTGCGACAGTTAACGTGTTTGTCTGTGTAGTCTGTGGTGTTGACTAATGTTTTCCTTACCCCACACAGAGTTGCTCCGGAATCGCGAATTAACGAGCACTTTTTCTTGTTTATGAAACCTGTTAAAAATCTTAACTTCCCTGTGGCTGACAACGCAGCGTTGGCTGTCTCATTTGCAATTGGTACACTGTGGCCGCATGGTAATGATGGATCTAATTGAAACTTTGTACAAGCATTGCATGTATCATCTATAATGGTGTTAATTATGTTCACCGCATTTCCAAGCTCACTTTCACTGTCTTGCTGATTATTATATTCAATCAGTGATTCAGTCTCATCATCAGAAGACGTTGCTACTAATGCAGCATTAGCTTGCTTCAATAACTTACGACCTTCACAATAGCGTGAATAATGTCCCCAGCTTCTGCAAAAGTAACATTTTACAGCTTTTTGGTACGCGTTACGTTTTGCTTTCTGTTTATCCACCATCATTTTTAGGTGGTGGGGATAGTTCGGGGACTTGTCGCACATCTCGTAAACGTCGTGCGTCAGAGTGCAATACTGGCATTTTGCTACTTTACCACTGTTGGAGCGCGGTTTAAATTTGCCTTGTGTTTGTTTGGAGTACTTAGTATTTATTAAGAAAAAATCAATATGATATGACTAAATGATTTTACATGGCATTTTCCCGTTGTTTAGTAAACATATAATGCTCAAAACCGGTACTAGCCCCCAAAAATACCTGTTGTCGTCTTACTATCTAGGTGACTGGTTGGGTTCACACAGGTATTAATAACACAAGCAATCAAACTACTTTGCTGTAATATAGCCTATTTATTGTGGCTATACAGTTAACATCATATCACATTGTTCATTGACATTAAACCATTATACATTTATAATCATGTCACATCCTAGCACACTATCTAGTCTATAATATGAAGATCTACAGAGTCCCTCTCAGGCAGACCCTTGTTGCCGGTCGCGAGTCCAATCGCCCTCTGTTGGTCTACCGCGTGTCGCTATTCGACGGGCGGTAACTCTGCCCGAGTTCCTCGTGGACCCCGCTTCAGGCGGGTCATCTCAATGTCCACGGAACCCTGGACTCGGTGACTCTTGTTCTAGAAAGCTCTGGACGTTTCTTGTCCAGAGCGACTTGGTTATCTTTCTTGGGCTGGAGTTGCAGCCCTCTAATTCTTTCGGGTGATTAGCTTTAGGTGAGAAGTTGACAACATATAGTTGATGAAGTGAATACATGACTAATATTTAAGCTGAAATATTAAAACACAAAGTCACAGGTATTGTTCGAATGTGGAACATTTGTTTTCCCCACGGTAATTTCAAATATAACCCGAACTCTGTCTGTTTGCACAAAACTGGCTGGAACCTCCTAATTGCTAAGGCCTCTCTAACTTAGAGCAACCTTTTATTGTTCGTCGAATACACTATACGAAACGCTTTTCCTTTGTTCACGCTGTGGTTATATTTTATGACGTGTTGGGAGATCGACCAGGACGGCGTTTTATGATCTTCCGACTGCACAGGGATTCCTTAAGACTGATTAACTCTCTTTTCAACATTCAAGCAAAGGCAGCATTTGATCAGATAAAGAACATTCTTTAGTAACTTATCCCCGTCCACGGAAGTCAGAAAACGGGAATTAGGATATTAAATACTACCCATACTATTGAGTGCATGTGAATCATGGACGCAGAATAAAGAGAATAGAAAGAAATTGAAGAATATTGCATTTTGCGAATGTCAGGTGTCGATGGTACCTTCGTTATATGTTGGAATCGTACAGACCTCTGCTTTAGCTTGTGTCGTGTGCACATGAGCACTTTTAGTAGGACACGATTATGGTTTACTCTTGGGATCGTTGTCAGTGGTCGGTTTGATCACTCTTTAACTTTAGTAAAACAACCCTACCATTGTCATAGTCTTACTTAGACATAATTCTGGCTCGCATTTCATGACAGAGGTGAAACAATTGCATGCGTTCAATAACTGCACTCTCACGCACGGCAATGATAGTTTCGAACCGTTTATTCAACAAGACTATTCACATGTGCAAACTCACATGAGTTGCGCTCTTGGCAACACGCAACTCGTACCAAAACATCATAACAAGATTATAATCGTTCATGAGAGATTATACAATATAATGGCATAACATAGATCTCACACTGTCTCTCAACTCACACGTCCCAATTCAAGCATAGCTCGCTTCATAACTCAGTCACGCCATCAATTCTACGATCATATCACAACGCTCACTAAACACAACCACTGCCCTATGTCTGTCCGTCTCGATGTCCTAAACCCGTCTGACCAAAACAGGTACGTTTGGCCAGTTCACGGCTGCTCACAGTCCGTGAGACCCGTGCGGTGTGGTGTGGTGCGGTGAACACGGGCCTTAGCCTGTTTATAGGTCAGCTCACACTCTGTGACCGTGATGCAAGACGCCAGGCTATCTGCCCTGTTCTCCTGCCGTGACCTGTCTCCTCTGCTATTCAGGGTATTGGGTCCCTGACAACCACACACACACACACACAATTTATTGGTGCCAAACATTTTACACCTGATTTTGCATAACAGAGGCCTGCTAAATCCAAATATCACATTTATTTGTCTGTAACAACTCTAATTTTTTAAGATACATACTTTTTAAAAAAATAAAGACGAAGAACTTATAGAAACAATGGAAGACAGGAAAATTGGACTGATGGGAATAACGGATACCAGAATAACGGAGGAATGATGCAAGGAGATCCACCACAGTCACACGTTTGTCTACTCTGGAGTGGAACAGCAAGACAGGGTAAGACACGGTGTGGGAATAGTCATTGAACCACGGCTAGCAAGAGGAATACTAGAAATTACATATGTATCAGAAAGAATCATAACAGTGAGGATACAAGAACAAACAATTACAACATAAGCACAAATATATGCACCATGTAATACAAACAATGCCGGTCTCTCTGGCCGAGGAGTTACACCACTTTCTCCGTAATCCCGTTTATCACGCAGAGTCTCGTAGCGGGCGAGAACTGGTAGCGGTTCGTCCCCCGCTGGTGACTTGCGGGATAACAGAGCCGGCCACTCAGAAAGCAATGGCAAACTACTGAGCGTAATCTTGCTAAGAAATCAACAGACAGCTGAAGATGCTGCTGTTGACAGCGATGTCCTGTAAAAGGATGTGCGAATTATAAAAAAAAATACAAACAATAATGAGCAAAAATGCGAGGAATTCTACGAAGACATCCATGAAGTGCTAAATAAAATAGATAAGCAAGACAACATCATAGTTATGAGAGACTTCAATACAAGACTGCGACATAACAGAGCGGGCATAGAAAATCATCTTGGAGCATTTGGAGACCAACATAAGGAAATAAATGATAACGAAGTAGACTGATAGAGCTATGCAGCCAACACAACCTCTATATAACAAACACATTCTATAAACACAAAGATTCACAAATATACACCTGGTATAAATGGAATGATCTAGATACTAAAAGTCAAATTGATTTTATATTAACAAGAAATAACAGAAAGAGAAGTATATTGGACGCAAATTAAGTATAACACAGACCTCAAAGCAGTCGTTGCCACAATAAGAACCACCAGAAGAAGAAAGCAAAGACAAATAAAATACATGCCATGCGAATCAGTAAACTTAGAAAGCCTCAAAGACGAGGCAGTGAGGGGAAATTATAAGAAAGAACTAACTGAAATCTTTGTAAAATTACATATACAAGGATAAACAGTGGAAGAAGTATGGGATATGCTTAAATCAAGCAATTTAAATACTGCAAAATTAACATGTGGAACAACGAAAAAAAAAAACACGGAAAAAGAAAATAACATGTTGGTGGAACGCAGAGGTAAAGAACGCTGTAAAAGACAAAAAGGAAAAATATAAAAAGTGGTTGAAGAGCAAACAGGAACGTGAATACATAGAATACAGAATAGCGAGAATACATGTGAATAGATTAATAATTGGAGAAAGAAAAAAAAAAGACTGGGAGGAGTATGGAGAAACCCTAAATAAAAACTACAAGGAAGCAACTAGAAACATCTACAAATAGATAAAGATAAGTGCAATGAGAAACAAAGGAGAACCCTTTGACCCAACTGAAATCATTGACAGCGAAAATCAAGGACCAATAAGTGAACAAAAACAAGTCCTAATAAGATGGAAACAGTACTTCGAACAACTTCTCAACATCCCATCAGATGTCACAGGAATTCAAGAAACCGACACAGTTGCCACCGAAGAACTAGAACCAGAGATACTGAATGAAGAAATTATAGAAGCCGTCAGTTTAACCTCATTGAACAAATCACCAGGACAGGATGAAATTCAAAATGAACTAACTAAAGCAGCAAGAGAAGTAGAAACAGCATGACTACATAGACTATTCAACCATGTTTGGGTAGAACAACAGACTCCGTGGCGAAGTGGTCAAGCCATCTGTCTCGGGCTCCGAAAGTTGCGGGTTCGATTTTGGGCAGCGTCCTTCGGTTCACGAGTGTATTTTTTCGGAGACTCCTGAGGGTCGTCGCTGGAGCTACGGAGTTCGTTCTTTGTGCGACACTTTCCTCGCTGCGGACAGAGACCGAGCCATATGGTATAAAATCCTAGTGCAATGAAGTGGACCCTGTCGACTTTTAAGTGACTTTTTTAAGAACAACAGACACCACGAAACTGGGGAAACGTCATGTTTATCGCAATTTGGAAGGAAAAAAAAGCAGCAAAATGAGACTGCATACAATACAGAGGCATTTCCCTTTTGAGTCACAATGAGAAAATATTTTGCAAAAATCTTGAGAAAAGATTACGAACTACTATAGAACCCCAGCTAAGCGAAACACAACTTGGATTTAGGAAAAATAAAGGATGCACAGATGCCATTTTTGCCCTTAGACAACTTATAGAAAAATCAATCGAATTTAATGAAATAGCCTTTGTCGACTAAGAAAAGGCATTTGATAGAATATATAGAAACAAGCTGTTGGAAATCCTTAAACAATATGGAGTGAGTACACGTCTAACTAACCAATGTAGAAGCTTATAAAACAACAGTGAATGCAAAGTGAGAAAAATTGGAGGACACTCAGAACCCTTCACCATAAGATCCGGCGTACGACAAGGTTGTGTCCTGTCCTCTCTCTTCTTTATAACCTATATAGACAATATATGTTTTTTTAAATAAAAACAACCAAACAGAGACCGCAAGAACACTGCATGACGAGAACACAGAAGAAGAACCATCTGCAAATTACACTATTAGTGAACTCCTGTTTGCGGAGTAAACCAAGCACTAATTGCGAAATCAGAAGCTGAATTACAAGAACACATGAATAGTCTAAACGAAATGTGTAGGGAACATAACATGAAAATTAGCACAAGTAAAAACAGAGGTACTGACTATAACTAAAGAAGAAAAAGGAAGAACGATTCACCTAAACGAACATGCCTTGACACAAGTAAAGAGTTTCAAGTACCTAGGAAGTATAATATCATCAAATGGAAATTCAGAAGACGAGATCGAAAATAAATGCAACAAGGCAAACCAGCTCTTTGGACAAATAGCACCAATACTAAACCAAAAAAAAAAAAACATATAATAAATAGTTACTAAGAAAGCGCTTTACAACACAATCTTCCTACCAACTCTATGCTACCAAGAGAGAAAAGAAACATCACAACAACAGAAATGAGATTCGTGGTAAGAATACTCAATGTATCAAGAAGAGATAAGATCAGAAATTAAGAAATCAGGACTAAAATGGGGGTTATAAATGAACTAGATTTTATTAGAAGGCAGCAAGTCAAACGGTTTGGCCAATCAAGTAGGTTACCAACTAACAGCATACCACAACAAGCAATGATATACAGACCAAAAGGAAGCAGAGGAAGATGCCGACCACATAAAGGATGGACGGAGAGAATAGCAGACTCCATGAGAATATAAATACATAAAGCCGATAAACGAACACTCTCCCGCTGTTTATACTTCACCTCGAAACCGCAAGGTACAAGAAGAACATGATGGGAAGAGATAAGATGATGAGATGAGACTATAGAATATTCCTCAATCCCCATTGTTGTTAATTGGGTCAGGATAGTGTAGTATATCCCTCAGTCCCTATTGTTGTTGATTAAGTCAGGATACTGTAGTATATTCCTCATCCTCCATTATTGTTAATGAGGTCAGGATAGTGTAGTATATTCCTCAGTCCCTATTGTTGTTGATTAGTTCAGGAGACTGTAGTATATTCCTCAATCCCATTATTGTTGATGAGGTCAGGATACTGTAGTATATTCCTCAGTCCCTATTGTTGTTGATGAGGTCAGGATAGTGTAGTATATTCCTCAGTCCCTATTGTTGATGAGGTCAGGATACTGTAGTATATTCCTCATCCTCCATTGTTGTTGATGTGGTCATGATACTGTAGTTTATTTCTCAGTCCAAATTGTTGTTGATTAGGTCAGGTTACTGTAGTAAATATTTCAGACTCCGTTGATTGATTGATTGATTGATTGATTTAGGAACTGACATCACAGCATTCAGGGCATTCCCATAAGCGCTTCGTCCCATCCTCAGCAGCCAGCGAAGAGTTCCAACACCAATAGTTCCAGTAGCAATCTGATTATATGTCCGTCTCGCCTTTCCTCTGTGCTTCGAGCGTCGGCCAGATCCCCTCGTCACTCGTCACTGCCTTATTCTTGCCAGACTATGGTGATCCATTTGCTCCTCCGAGGTGTACAAGCGCTCCCACAAGGCCACAACCACGTCTGCCTTGTCATGCATCAATGTCAGGGTCTTGCATTCGCAAACACAGGCTCGTAATAATAACTAACATATGTGATACAAAAACTGTCACAGAATGATTAGACGTGACATATGGCGTGTACAATGATCAACAATTTATTCCCACTTCTCACATGCCACAAACACTACCGGCATCGCGAAACCTCACATGGTGATGCCATCGTACAATGAATATATACAGGCAGTGTATCAATACCAAATTACAACACTGGCGTACAGTCTTCTATACTTAACAAGGCGTTCTCTTCAGTAGCGTTCACTCACACACGCTATACAAGCACTCATTCCATCCACGTCTGTCCTGTACAACTGTCCGAGGCCGTCTGGCTTGTAACTCGCAGTGAGTCCTCGTTGGTCGGGTTGCCTCACTGCGTGGCCTCCGTGTATCACGCGAGCCACGGCTGACCGCTCTCGTCACTGCGCAGTTAGTTGTCACTCACAGGCCTCCCTGGCCGTAACTGCCAGGCGTCGCTGATGAAGACGCAGCAGAGATGATGTGGACAATAGTCTACGGCAGAGATAATGGAGAGATCCTGACAATCAATACACCACCATGTTTTGCCGAGCAGTTGTTGATTAGGCCAGGACACTGTAGTTTTATTCCTTAGACCCCATTGTTGTTGATTAAGTCAGGATGCTGTAGTAAATTTTTCAGACCCGGTTGTTGATTAGGTCAGGATACTATAGTACAATGGTCCCCAAACCACGGCCCGCGGGCGACTTGCAGCCCGCCACATGTCATAAAGTGGCGCGCGAGGTCTCGTTATTTAATATAACATATTTTATTAATTTCAAAAATGCAAAAGGAGCGCTCTGTCAGTGTGCGATAATTTACTCTACTCGTGGTTGTAATGCTAATATATGATCGAATGCGCCTGTTCAGTTCGCAACAAAACGTTATGAAGTTCCCATATCCCAGCCTTGTCGACCAATCAGAGTGCACAAGGCGCCATGTTGTCGTCTGTTATAACTGCTTTGCAGAGTCGGTAGTATTGTGTTGAAATAGATTTTTTCAAATAAAATTATACAGTTAAAGCCAGTAAACATGAGTGTGGAAAATCTAAAATCAAACAATGGTAAAATGCCATAATGTGAAGATGTTGCTTGTCGTGAATTCAACGAAGACTGGAGGAAGAAATTTATGTTTATGCCTAGCCGTAGTGGTAAACCAGTTTGCTTAATCTGCGGATTTTGTGTTTCTGTTACAAACAAAATTTAATCCGGAACGACACTTCACAACCACACATTCAGATATAAATACTCAATATCCTATCAATTCGGAGTTAAGAAAAGATTTCATAGCTGAACAAGAAAGTTCTCTGACCAGGCAGCAGTCATTTTTTTACCAAGGCTAACGAAGAGAGCAAGAGAGCTGTTGTTGCGTCGTACGAAGTCGCTCTTCTGTTGGTTCGCAAAAAAGAAGCAGTTTACCAATGCAGAAGAAATAATCAAGCCCTCCCTTAAAACTGCTGCTAGAATGCTTGGCGGTAAAAAGTGTGAAACAAAATTTGACCAGATTCCTTTGTCTAATAATACTGTGGTCAGGTGAGTTGAAGATATAGCCAACGATGTTCATCATCAAGTAGCAGCACATATCAAAAATTATAAATTTGTTTCATTGGCAATGGATGAATCCACTGACATTTCTAACACAGCTCAGGTCGCAGTTTTTGTTCGAGCAATAAACGATAATTTTGAAGTCATTGAAGAACTTCTAGGACTTGAATCAATGCATGCAACTACCAAAGGGACTGACCTGTTTGAAACTCTGACGTTGTGTGTAGAGAAAAACAACATAGAATGGACAAAATTGGACAGTCTTTGCACCAACGGTGCTCCGGCTTTGTCGGGTAAAAAGGCTGGATGTCTAGCATTATTGGAACAGTTTCTTGGCCGCAATATACTAAAATAGCATTGCATCATTAATCAAGAAAATCTGTGTGGAAAGACATTAAATCTGAAACTTTTCATGGATGTTGTTCTGAGACGTTTGAACAAAATTCGAAGTAAGGCGCTGAACAGCGCAAGTTCACCAGTTTCAATCAGACCTGTAAGAGGAATACGGTGAGCTACTGTTATACTGTGATGTGAGATAGCTATCTAAAGGGAAAGTTCAGTCACGTTTCTGGGTAGTGAAAAATAGTGTCTATTTGTTTCTGTTTGAAATAAATGAAGTGCCTATAGAACGGGAATGTCTGCTGAACGATGACTGGCTTAATGACCTGGCATTTTTGGTAGACATCATGTCTCATTTAAACTATTTAAATGCGAGGATCCAGGGAACAAACAAGCTATTCACAAAATTGTGCGATGACGTTTCTTCATTTAAAATGGGACTATGACTGTTTATCGGACAGCTGACTGAAAGCACTTTAGAGGCGTTTCCAATTCTGAAGACGCTTGTGGTGGAAAAGAAATGTGACTTGTTATAGTACAAAGTAAAAGCTGAACGTCATCTGGATATCTTTCAGTCGAGATTTCAAGAGTTCACAATAGAGGAGGATAATTTTGCCCTCTTCATAAATCCGTTCGTATTTCCTGATGCCAAGCTCTGTCAATTACAGCAAAACCTTCAGCACTGAGAAATTGATTTGAAATGCAATTCTGCACTGAAATGTAAATTTCTGGAGCTGCCTGCTTTATCTTCAGCTGATCATATAGGGGGAAAAAGGAAAATCCTAACCTACACAATACGCGGCGACTGCACTAACCAGGCGGTCTTAATTCCTCAGGCTCAAAGACCCCCTGCCATACACCGCAAGGTACTATATTGGCAGTAAATGACAGTTTGACTATTGCCTTTCGAACAATTTGAACACTTGCGTTCACTCGCCCAGAGATACATTTGTCGTTTTGGCTCGACTTACAGATGCGAGCAGTCGTTTCCGCAATGATCGTTATAAAAAACAAACAACGTTCCAGACTCAACGACAGTAACCTAGCTGCGCTTATGACTTTGGGCATCTGAACTTAAGTAACTGGTTATGAAGAACAGTTATAATTGTAAATTAATTCATTAAAAGTGATTTTCGAAACTGATTTAAAATGTATTGTTAAATGAAATTTTGATTTTAAACCAAAACATCACGGCAGTGTTGTACTGACGCTCACAGCCTTTACAGTTTTAGAGTTTTTTTGACGAAAGGTAAGGAAGATAAGAATGATATTTCACGACTTCTATAATTTTATAACGTTGTGGCCCGCTTAACTACAGTAAATAGTAGATATGGCCTTCTGCTTGAAAAGCTTGGGAACCACTGCCATAGTATATTCCTCAGTCCCCATTGTTGTTGATGAGGTCAGGATACTGTAGTATATTCCTCAGACCATATTGTTCTTGATTAGGTCAGGATACTGTAGTAGATTCTTCAGACCCCATTGTTCTTGATTAGGTCAGGATACTGTAGTATATTCCTTAGTCCACATTGTTCTTAATTAGGTCAGGATACTGTAGTATATTCCTCAGTCCACAATGTTGTTGATTAGGTCAGGATACTGTAGTATATTCCTCAGTCCACATTGTTCTTGATTAGGTCAGGATAGTGTAGTATATTCCTCAGTCCACATTGTTCTTGATTAGGTCAGGATACTGTAGTATATTCCTCAGTCCCCATTGTTGCTAATTAGGTCAGGATACTGTAGTATATTCCTCAGACCCCATTGTTGTTAATTCAGGATACTGAAGTAAATATTTCAGACCTCGTTGTTGGTTAAGTCAGGATACTGTGGTATATTCCTCAGGCTCAAGAACCACCCCATGCCTTACAATGCAAGGTACTATTAGCAGTAGATGACAGTTTGACAGACTAGTATATTCCTTTTGATAGAGTTAGACATGTCAACATGGTGGATATGCTTGCAGATCTAACATTGATGGGAAAGACATTAGACTTATAAAGATTATATATTGGAAACAACAAGCTGCCATAAGGATTGATAATGAAGTGGGACAATATCAGCCTGTTAAGAGAGGTGTTAGGCAGGGATGTGTAATTTCTCCAGATCTTTTTTCCCTATACAGTGAAGATATTTTCAGAAATGTAGAAGATATAAATGGAATCAGCATTGGAGGACGAAACATCAATACCATTAGATATGCAGATGATACAGTATTGATTGCAGACAATGCGCAGAATCTGCAACAATTAGTAGATGCGGTTGTTTTACACTGTGAGAAAGTGTGGTTAGAGTTAAATTGTAAAAAGACACATGTTATGGTCGTCACTAGGAAGAATGAAGTACCACAATGTAATATACAAGTAAATGGGAATATTCTTCAACAAGTGAATCGGTACAATTATCTCGGAACAGTCATAACATCTGGTGGGAGATGCCTTGAAGAGATTAGAACAAGAATCGCCATGGCGAAAGTAGCCTTTAGCAAGATGAAAAACATTCTGACCAATAACTCGATGTCAATTGAAACGAGAAAAAGAGTGTTGAGGGGATACATAGAGCATGCTCTTTTGTGTGGATGTGAAACTTGGACAATGAGCAGTCAAGCTGAAAAACATCTGATGGCTGCAGAAATGTGGTTTCTGAGGAAAATGCAAAGAATACCATGGACAGACAGAAAAACCAATGACCAAGTACTACAGGAGACAAATGAACATCGTAAACTGATTAGAAAAATTAGACGTAGACAGTCAAAATGTTTTGGACATGTTATGAGAAGAAATGGACTGGAGAACTTAGTGACTACTGGCAAGATCGAAGGGAAAAGACCAAGAGGAAGACCGAGAGGAATATACCTTTATGGCTTGGCCACATGGCATGGATAAGATAGGAACACTGAGCTGATCCACGACTCTGGTGATCGAGTGAAATGGCGAGTCATGACCGCCCGCGCTTTCTGGCATGGCACATGATGGATTGATTGAGTAAATTCCTCAAGCTCAAGACCCGCCGGTCCTACACTGCAAAGTGCTATAGACAGCAGATGACAGTTTGACAGACTGAAGTATATTCCTCAAGCTCAGGACCCGCCTGTCCTATACCATAAGGTGCTAAAGACAGCAGATGACAGTTTGACAGACTGTAGTATTGTCAACGTCTTAGATCTAGGGATAGATAAGCCACGGATTCAGACAGGCGTGAAGTGCACTTGCATAACCAACATAACTCTATGTTCAATCTTATTTATTACGATGTCAATCTGACGAACAATAACCTTGCACTTCTCTCAATACTTCTCACATACAACAATGCATTGGACAAGATATACGTTCTATTATCTGTCTTTCATAAGCATTCAACATTATCTAACGTTATCTCTAATAACTTAAGTAAACATTTCCTTACAAGCTAAACCCCTTCCATTCAGTCTGACGTCCAGTCCTGGTCTGCCGCTGGCCTAGCGTTTCCTGAGCACGGAGTGCTGGGTAATCTCGGGCACTCCGTGACTTGTGCTTTCGCACTCTCCCAGCGGGCTCAAGGATCCTGCGACGCACTAGAGGGTTTGACCTCTAAGTTCGAGAAGATTCGGACTCGAATCTTCGGACTGCTAGTCTTCTCTCCCTTGTTGGAGTGTAGCTTATTTTCCCTTATTATTTCCCTTCCCCTGAGATCTTGACATGGTCTCCCTTCCCTCCCCTTTCGGTGGGTTTAATGTGTTTCAATTAGTCTGAACTAATTCTGTCAAGAGCTCACAGGAGTAAATCTTTGATGTAGTAATTTAGTGGATGGGAACTATATATTTCTCTATATCATTGCACTAGTAACTCATGTATGTTCGGTATTACAATAAAGGGTGGTTGTTGAAGGTCTTAACTTCCTTCTTATTCTTAAAGGTCTGCTATCCAGACCGAAGTAACTGACGACTGATGTTGAAAGCTTGTCAACTTCTCACCTAAAGCTAATCACCCGAAAGAATTAGAGGGCTGCAACTCCAGCCCAAGAAAGATAACCAAGTCGCTCTGGACAAGAAACGTCCAGAGCTTTCTAGAACAAGAGTCACCGAGTCCAGGGTTCCGTGGACATTGAGATGACCCGCCTGAAGCGGGGTCCACGAGGAACTCGGGCAGAGTTACCGCCCGTCGAATAGCGACACGCGGTAGACCAACAGAGGGCGATTGGACTCGCGACAGGCAACAAGGGTCTGCCTGAGAGGGACTCTGTAGATCTTCATATTATAGACTAGATAGTGTGCTAGGATGTGACATGATTATAAATGTATAATGGTTTAATGTCAATGAACAATGTGATATGATGTTAACTGTATAGCCACAATAAATAGGCTATGTTACAGCAAAGTAGTTTGATTGCTTGTGTTATTAATACCTGTGTGAACCCAACCAGTCACCTAGATAGTAAGACGACAACAGGTATTTTTTGGGGGCTAGTACCGGTTTTGAGCATTATATGTTTATTAAACAACGGGAAAATGCCATGTAAAATCATTTAGTCATATCATATTGATTTTTTCTTGAAAATGTCAGGTAAATTTGTTAACCTTAAAATGTTCAACATATTTAGTAGCTATCTAGTAATCAAAGAAATATTATCAAAATAGGCAGAGTCCCTCAACAGCCAAAAGCAGAGTCCAGACCACAGTATACCGCTTTTTGGTATCCAATAGTTACTGTTTGATATAACTATGACATTTTTGTTTTTTTTTTTTTTTTGACCGTGACTAATGTTTAGTACTCTACGAGCAGATTGTGCCGCAGAGCGTACCGTGTGAGTACATAAACCCGTGTGAGTGTTCCAGCCAAAGTTGTATGATAGAGAAGACCGCGTACAACGCATTGTAACGGTTCCAGCAGTAACGAAAGTGCAGAGCAACATCATTCCGCAGGATTCAGAGCTAAGTTTCGTTCCATACTCATTGCAGATTCTAAGCTATTACTTACCATCTTCCATCAGGTATCATTTTGTTGAATATTGATTGATGTGTATATTCATAATTTTGCCACCAATATAAACCTACATTGTGCGTAACACATTAATATTCAAGGGAATTAACCATTTTTTTTTGAGCCCATACCAAATTTATCTAAGGGATTTAACTTCACAAACATCATAAATAAATAAAATCCAAAAATGTCAACCTTAGATCAATGCATTGAGCAGGGAATAAAATTAGGCTATAAAGAAGAGAAACTGTCAGAATGGGCACAGAAAACACATGCAGAAAACATTGCCCGTGAGGAAAGAGCAATTGAACGAGAGGAAAAGAAACTACGAGAGGAAAGAGAAGCAGCGGAAAAGAAATTGCAAATGGAGCTTGACGCAGCAGCTAAACAAGCCCAGTTAAACGCTGATACACAGGTGAGATTGAAACAGATGGAAATAGAATCCAGCACAGAAATATCTATGAACAAGTTAAGAAATAAAGAAGAGGAACAGAAATATAGTAAATATAAAGGCCTCATAAAAGCTTTCTGTTCAGGTGACTCCATCTCCGCCTATTTAGAAAATTTCGAATGTCTCATGGCCTACCACAAAATTAGTAAGACAGACTGGGCATATATTCTCATGAGGAATCTGGCTCTAGAGCCACTGAAAGTAATAGAGACAGTACCACAGGAGATGCGCAAGGACTACGATTATCTTAAACAACGCATACTCCAACATTTCTCTTTAGACACAGCAGGGTACCAACAACAGTTTGCAAAATTAGCACCCAAACCTAACCAAACATTCATAGACTACGTTAGTTCAGTACAAGATATATGCACTAAGTGGATAAATTCTGCGAAAACCAACAATAGCCACGATAAACTTAAAGAACTAATCATCATAGATAAAATAGTGAGCACCATCCCCACACCTTTTGCAAAATTTTTAAAACAGATGGATTGCAAAACCATCCAAGAAATTGAATCCAAAGGCAATGCATTCTACACAGCAAACAGGGATATATTTCAACTCAACATTAGCCACAATGACACAGCAGCTGCAGTAATAAATACTAAGTACTCCAAACAAACACAAGGCAAATTTAAACCGCGCTCCAACAGTGGTAAAGTAGCAAAATGCCAGTATTGCACTCTGACGCACGACGTTTACGAGATGTGCGACAAGTCCCCGAACTATCCCCACCACCTAAAAATGATGGTGGATAAACAGAAAGCAAAACGTAACGCGTACCAAAAAGCTGTAAAATGTTACTTTTGCAGAAGCTGGGGACATTATTCACGCTATTGTGAAGGTCGTAAGTTATTGAAGCAAGCTAATGCTGCATTAGTAGCAACGTCTTCTGATGATGAGACTGAATCACTGATTGAATATAATAATCAGCAAGACAGTGAAAGTGAGCTTGGAAATGCGGTGAACATAATTAACACCATTGTAGATGATACATGCAATGCTTGTACAAAGTTTCAATTAGATCCATCATTACCATGCGGCCACAGTGTACCAATTGCAAATGAGACAGCCAACGCTGCGTTGTCAGCCACAGGGAAGTTAAGATTTTTAACAGGTTTCATAAACAAGAAAAAGTGCTCGTTAATTCGCGATCTCCGGAGCAACTCTGTGTGGGGTAAGGAAAACATTAGTCAACACCACAGACTACACAGACAAACACGTTAACTGTCGCACATTTTCAGGTACGATAGAAAGATATCCCCTTGCGATGGTCGAAATTCAAACACCATATATATCAGGACAACTTTTGTGCGCTGTGCCTTGAAGACCCAATCGCAGATATCATACTTGGTAATTTACCCTAACATCCATCCATGTTCTGAAAAGAAATTAAAAACTGGGAAGAAAAACACGGTATTCCACCACACAAATACCGATGCTAGAGAGAAACACCATGTTAATTTGTCTCAAACTGCCAAAATACCAAGGGAGACAAACACTGAGGTTATTAAAAAAGAATTCACCGAGGTGTACAACGCAGGGGCGGTCGAATCTTTTAACGAGACGACCGAATTAAAACCTCGAATTGAGGTCACTCCCATGCTACCAAGTACCAAACCTGTAAATGCGCTACAAAACACACACGACACAAACGCCATTACACGACAGACAACTCAGAAAACCAACATTGACCAACTACAGGAATCACTAGAAATAGCAGCGCCAAACACCACTAACATCAATTTCGGAAACGAACAGAAAAATGATCCTACACTGACACCATATTTTAGATTAGTAGGAGTAAAGCCTAAGGTAACGAAAAACGCATCGTGGGTATTTAGGTTACAAAACAACATCCTTACTAGATATTACACTACAAAACAGACCACGACACAACAAATAGTGTTACCATTAGCACATCGAAACAACGTCCTAACATTAGCCCATGACTCCCCTTTTGGAGGTCATATGGGTTATGAAAAGACCAGAGCCAGAGTACTAACACAATTTTATTGGCCGAAGTTTTGCCACGATATAAAGACTTTCTGTAAATCTTGCGAAGTATGTCAGAAACTGGTGAAAAAGGGAAAGAACCCTACAGCAGAAGTACAATCTACGACAACTGCCTCGAGGCCTTTTCAAATCGTGGCAGTTGATCTTGTGGGTCCGTTAAATCACATTTCGAATAAGGGCAATAGATATATTTTTACTCTTGTTGATTTATGTACAAGATGGCCCGAAATGTTACCACTAAGATCTATCTCCTCTAAGGATGTAACGGACATATTACTGAATATTTTCTCCCGTTTTGGCTTTCCGGAGAAAATAATTTCTGATAGGGGAACCCAGTTCATCTCAAATGCCACCCAATCAGTAACAAAGTTACTGGGCATCAAGCAGTGTTTCACAAGTCCATATCGACCGGCCGCAAATGGTATCTGCGAGAAATTAAATGGAGACTTGAAGCACATGCTTGCCAAAGTGACAGCTGAAAATCCAGCCGATTGGGACATACTTCTCCCAACGGTGCTGTTCGCATATAGAGAAGTCCCACAATCAAGTACAGGGTTCTCTCCCTTCGAATTGATGTATGGAGCGAACCCAAGAGGACCTCTCACCATCTATAAAGACATAATATCACAACCTGTAGATATCCACCTTCCCATTTCTACATATGATTTGGTCACTGACACCAGAGACAAAATCATACGTTCCTGTATAATGGCCAGAACATCACTACAGGAGAAAGGTTTTAAGTACAGGCAATACGCCAATAAAGGTGCAAAGACTGTTGTGCTATATCCAGGTCAGGACATCTTACTACTCTTACCTGACAAAAGAGACCTACTGTCGACCTCTTGGCAAGGACCTTTTAAGGTCATTAGAAGGATTTCGGAAGTAGATTACGAAATCTCTTTAAATGGAAAACTGAAAATATTCCATATAAATATGTTAAAACCATATTTTCTAAGACAGGACAATGAGACAAACGAACCGACGCAACCGGATGACAGAGACGAAATGACAATGACCCGACAGAATGACACTTCGACAAATGAAGCATCATTAACGACGCACTCTTACGACGATACAAACAACGAAGACATATGGACATTACCGACGTTCTGTGAGATCGACAACGACGACAAAACCGACGACATACCGACTGTTGACCTCGACGACGACGACAATGACATTGAAGACAATTTACAAACAGTAGCATCTGTGATAAATCAGACAGACATAGACAATACAGAAATCCCTTTACCAATCATGACTAACGACGGGAGCATCCATGACATCCATATCTCTGACACGTTAACACAGCTACAACGGCAAGACATTTGGACTATCCTAAACGACTACGAACATATCTTTTCTAACAAACCTGGACGCACCGATAGAATAATCCATTCAATTGTGCTGACAGACCTAAGACCAGTCAAATGTAGACCATACTCTATTCCTCTCCATTACAGAGCTAATTTAGATAAAGAAATTTTAGAATTAGAGAGGAATGGTATTATTCAGAAATCAGTCTCTCAATACTCGTCACCGATCGTTCTGGTGAAAAAGAAGGACCAGACCATTCGTTTGTGCATTGACTATAGAGTGCTAAACACTAGAACAACAACTGACGCTGAACCTATGAACAGCTGTGAAGATCTTATCTTAAACATGTCCCAATCATCCTTATTTTCTAAGACAGATTTAGCGAAAGGATATTGGCAGATCCCACTACACCCTTCTTGTAGACACATAACAGCTTTCGCCACACCTCTGGGCTTATACGAGTGGCTATACCTTCCTTTCGGCCTTAAGAACGCACCAGCCACCTTTGTAAGACTTACAAGATTATTACTACATGGAATTGAAAATGTAGTTTCTTATATAGATGACATATGCATCCATTCATCTGACATGACCTCTCATCTACTTACCCTGAAACAAGTATTCAACCAAATCTCTCTCTTTGGACTTACTATCAAACCTTCCAAGGTTGAAATAGGTTATACAGAAATAGACTTTCTTGGTCATAAAATTTCTCAAGGTAAATTACTCACTGATGAGAAAATAGTCTCCAAGATTCTTAATCTAGAAGTACCTACCACAAAGAAGCAGATTAGGAGTTTATTAGGCCTTATTAATTATTATGCCAAATTTATCCCACATTGGGCAGAACTCACCACAGTTTTTTCAGACATGTTAACAAAAGATCATCCATCGAAAATTTGTAAAAGTAACAGCTTAGATATTGCAATGTGTAAATTGAAACATATTTTTTCAAATCCTCCAGTCTTACGATTACCCAACATAAAATTACCATTTATTTTAACCACAGATGCTAGCGGCGTCGCTATAGGAGGTTGCTTGATGCAGGAATTCGATGGGGTCAGACACCCTATTCTCTACGTGAGTAGGAAACTGAGGAAAGCTGAGATACGCTATGCCACAGTGGAACGGGAGTGCTTGAGTCTGGTATTCTGTATTTTGAAACTGTCCAAGTACCTCTTGGGCAGGCACTTTGTGGTCCTGAGCGATAGTTCACCATTGTTAGTCCTCAACCAAGGATCGCCCAAGAACCACCGGTTGCAAAGATGGCGGCTCCTTCTTCAGGACTTCGATTTCGAAATACGCCACATCAAAGGCACCGATAATACGATGGCTGACATTTTATCACGGCAGGCAAATGCGCCAGCAGAATGACTCTTATCATTCGACCAGTAGCCATGTTATATACTGTGATAAGCCTATGACAAGTTTTACACCGTTTCATATGTGTACCTCTACACCTGCTAAAGTACTCTGTGCTTAGTTAATTACAACACCTATTTAACACGGTACTTAATCACTATACCACCAAGTGCCTAAGCTCTAGTACTATACCAGCTAAAAACAGTAATTGTTTATTTCAACCAATAAGATCAACCAGTGAACGAACGATAAACACTGTAAGATTTCATACAAGACACGGAAATGAACTCATACTTGCTGTTACTGCAAAAACAGTCCAAACATCCGAAATACGACAACATCACTATAGAACGACAACACTTAAAACACAGCCATACGAACTTTAACATTTATGGCAAAACACAGGAACAACGGGACGGCAACGCGAACATCATCGTGGGAGTTAATTTAATTAGTTTAATATGTATTATATTTCCATTTCTTATGTATATATATAATGTTAACCTGTAACTTGTACATATTCTACTTTAATAATACAGGCGGTGCCATTCATAGGCCAAGAAAACCCGTCCTATACAATTGTCTCTAGTTAAATTGTAACCTAATTTTCGTTCATCGCACAAAAAGTACGTATTTTCTTAAAGGGCAAATATCGCCTAGCCCACGTTTTTCAAGGGCAATAATAACTACCTTAACTTAAAAATATATATTTTTACAAAATACTATTGTGTATGAAAGACGAATAAATCAGTGTATGAAAGTATTAAATAAGAGAACGATACACTTGGCGGACAAATTGTACGCAACACGTATTATTTTAATTTGTCTGCGTCTTTGTTGTAAAACTGTGTGACTTGTCTAATTTGGGAGTACATGTATAGAACTTAATTTAGGAATCAGCTTAGCTTAGTAACTAGTTAATATACTTAGTGAATGTACTTAGGTTAGCATTAGGAAATAGTCTAAGCACCACTACTTGGAATGGCCGATCATGTAGTGCATAACTCATGATTGAGGTTATCCCAACTCGTGACGCTTGGAAATACACCACCCATGTAGCACACACACACACCTCATAACTCAACACGTTCAATTTAAAATACAATCACTTTATTAGGAGTATCAACTGATTATTCAGACACACTAACAAGCCAACAGGGACACATGTAGTTTCAGGGGGAGAAAAGAACATCGTAACTACACATGTAACATTAGATAACATACGAGAGTAAAAGTGTACTGAAATACACACACGAATCAAGATTTGAAGGTGTACTTAACTAGCCAGGACTTCGGTCCTGTTAACTCTCTGTAACCAGAGATTAATTGTCTGGGCACCAGTAGGGTGCGTGAGAAGGGCGAGTTGCTAATGCAACTATTAAAACGCCACGTAACTTCGGTCTGATAAGCATTGTTAGATACACGAGAGACAGGATGGTCTCTCTTAGCAAATCAGAGAAGTGGTGTATGAAAGAATACATGAGTTGCTAATGCCATTATGTGAGTTGCCAGGTTACTTTCCACCAAACTATAAACCCCAACTTTAGGTGAGTCGATGACAGAATTAGAACAAATCTAATTACCCTATAACAAACCATTTCAGGAAGGGGGGAGGGAATCCTGTCAACTTCTCACCTAAAGCTAATCACCAGAAAGAATTAGAGGGCTGCAACTCCAGCCCAAGAAAGATAACCAAGTCGCTCTGGACAAGAAACGTCCAGAGCTTTCTAGAACAAGAGTCACCGAGTCCAGGGTTCCGTGGACATTGAGATGACCCGCCTGAAGCGGGGTCCACGAGGAACTCGGGCAGAGTTACCGCCCGTCGAATAGCGACACGCGGTAGACCAACAGAGGGCGATTGGACTCGCGACAGGCAACAAGGGTCTGCCTGAGAGGGACTCTGTAGATCTTCATATTATAGACTAGATAGTGTGCTAGGATGTGACATGATTATAAATGTATAATGGTTTAATGTCAATGAACAATGTGATATGATGTTAACTGTATAGCCACAATAAATAGGCTATGTTACAGCAAAGTAGTTTGATTGCTTGTGTTATTAATACCTGTGTGAACCCAACCAGTCACCTAGATAGTAAGACGACAACAAAGCTAAAACTGCGTCCTTCTCATGTATCCGAAATGATACCCAAGATAATGATCTCCTTTTTAAAAAGTATCATCAAAGCAAATTGCTTTGGCCCCCTTAAGAATATTGCAAACCCTTGTCCCTTCATGTGTACTTGTATACACTTTTACTCCCGTATGTTGCATGTAGTGCCTAATATATTCATATCTTGTTTTCATCGACTAATTGCTATAGTTCCTGTTGTCCTGTTAGTGTAAATTACTCTCCCTTTTATAAAAGTGTATGTGATTTAACTGTTTTTGTAAAGTATTATGAGTGTGTGTAAACTAGTGTGTTAACTGTGTGTGTAACTAATGTGTTAAATGTGTGTGTGTGTGTGTGTTAAATGTCTTCTAGGTTTTTCAAAGTGTCACGAGCTTGAATTTCCGTTGTCTTGACTTACAAAATATGTGTAATTCATGACCAGGATTTCCGAGCAGTGATTCTCAGAATAACCTATTATATCTATGTTATTTTATCTAAACACGTATAAAAATTTTATATCAAGTTTCACATTTTACATCAGACGTGGACAAATTATAATGGGCAAGTTTTGCGTACAATTTGTCCGCTATGTACATCATTCCTTCATTTCATTCATTTACTCTTTCTTTCATTCATCTTTCATTCCGTCATGATATTTGTTAAAATATACAAATTAAGTTTAAGGTGTAAGTAGTCGCCCTTAGAAGTTTGGACAATTTTGAAAAAATGTAGTATGAAGAATAAGTACTGTTGGTACCGAAAATAATGGGATGGTTTACAATTTAAACCGAATTGTTACAAAAAACGCACTTATTTAACGAAAATTATTGTAACACTTTATAAATAAGTACGAGAAAAAATTTGCGACACAACAGGCATATTAATACATTTCGAAACAATATTAATAATTAAACAATGTGTCCGTAAATTTACTAATATCTAATTAACTAACTCCATCGGTGATCCTAGAGTTGTCGTTCCTCGATGGTGTGTGTAGTTGGTCCTGTTACAGTTCATAAACCTGTCAACTTTCATAGATAACGTATATGTGTTACAGTTCGTGTAGTCGTTTCACCCATGTGATAGTAATAATACATGTCGGTGAAATACAGTTCAATGTCTTGTTTCCTTCCAAGAGAATAGTAGCGGTGTCGTTGTTGATCTGAATATATGATCGGTAACAATGTCAAAACTGCCTTTAATATAAGTAGGACTAGTAGGCAAGTTCAATAGTGACTGATGTTAATTTTCTATCGGTATTTCATGTCAAACAGTACGGTACTGTCACAATTGCTGTACTACTTAGGCTGCAGCATTCGGCTAAGTGCGAAAAACACACTGACTGTTATGCATCCTAATAAAACTATCACAGCTTATTATATGGCATCGTGGTTGAGTAGATGGTGTTACTACGCTGTTGTGGACGGTAATCTTGATAAAAGATCTGGTATATAATTCGTGCTGCCCTTAATATGATGTATTTCGAAATCGAAATCTTGCAAAATTAACGACCAACGGGCTATTCTATTGTTCTTGGGCTTCCCGTCATTAAAGACAAGTAGTGGTGAATTGTCCGTACAGACGATGAAATGGACGCCCCGTAGGAATTTTTGTAATCTCAAAATACAATAAACCAAACTAAGTGCCTTCAATTCAGCTGTTGAGTATATGGTCTCATCTTTTGTTAATTTACGACTCAGATAGAGAATCGGATGATTCACTCCTTCATGCGTTTGCATCAAACAGCCACCGATGGCGACAGTACTGGTATCTGTGGTTAAAATAAACTGGGAATGTAAATTTGGTAATCTTAGGATAGGTGGAGTAGAAAAATGGACTTCAATTTATAAATTGCATCTTCTAAACGAACACTCTTACAAATGCAAATGATACTGGATTGTATAATTTTCGAAATGATGAGAATTCTAAATAATGTAAGAGTGGGTAGCAATTTGCAATAAGTATAAATTCGAATTACGTCAAAAATGTTGCAGCCGTAGGAGTAACTGGACTGCAGTATAATTTCTATCATTTTAGTATGAAGTAATACCTGGTAGATGAGAAAGATGGTGACTTTGATAGATGGTTTATAGGTTGTCAAAATAGTGGTGATGGAAAGATTTTGATAGATGATTAGTGTTGACAGAAGTTGTGTCGCTAGCATGACCAATGTCAGTAGTTTCCGAATGTTAATTTTACTGCTTGGTGAATGTGGATGTCTGTTCTTGTTAGTTGGGCTGTGTATTTCTGAGAAATTATTGTATTTGTTTGTCAAGGTGATAGATGGTGATTTGGATTTGGGTTTGTTCTCTTTCGTAATGATGGTTTTTAACAAGCATCGTTTGTTGTTTTTGTTCATGCAATAAAACGGTTTGTTTGCATACAATAGGTTATGATTTTTCTTTTGTGTGAAGTTAACTGTTTGTGTAGTCTTATTTGCATACTGTTTGTTTGCATGATTGCTGGATGCTGTTGTTATTTTAATGCCTGCATCAACTTTTGCAGATTTGTGTGCTTTTTCTGTTCTAATTTTATGTGTCATTGAAGGATGATAGATTTGAGATGCAAATAGACAATGACACTTGTCTGTTGTTACTAATTTCTTTTCCAGGATAGTGTCCCTTGGAAACTTTTGCATTTCTTGGTTATGATTCTTAATCATGACGTCACTGGTTTTAGTTTCAGGACACAAATGTTGTTTAAATTCCTGAAATTGGTTGTTTTGCGATTTTTCTGATTCTGGTTTTGTCACTACACTACAGTCTCTTGTCATTAGTCGCACAGTTGCAGGATTAGTATTATGGGGTTGGACAGTGTCCTCAATTCTAGGTTTTGTCACTGTGGTGTCATCTATGGATTGAACAGCTCCTGTGTCGTACACCTAGGTTAAGTTCTTACGACTTTCATCATTGGTGGTCTCCCTTGTACTTTTGGCAGCTGGAGAATCGACACTGTATTCGGCTATCGTGGGATTATTGCTTGATGTTTCTTGACAATTTTCTTGCTCCCATGTTTGAATTTCGGTTTGTGAGCAACGTTTGACATTGGGAAAGTTGCCAACAATTATATCGGTACACGGATTATGCAACACTGCGCAAAGCACTTTCCTGACACGAATGGTGTTCTAATTTCGGTCCTTGCTAACCGATATGTTTCAATGGTGCCTGCAAATGTTCGACACGTCACATAGTCCTTTAAATAGTCATTGTCTTTAATTAGTGTCTTCCTAATCCCAATAAGAATCGAGCCGCTATCGCGCATTGCTTTGCATGGTTGATTGTGCACAAACCCTTTTACAAACTGGAGTTTGCCTATTGATGACTCTGCGGCATTAGCCATTTCATTTGAAATTGGAATGGCGTGGCCACATCCTAGGGTTGTGTCTAGTTGGAATTTTCTGCACGTGTTACAATCATCGTAGTGGAAGATGTCAATACAATTTAAGGCATTAGCTGTTTCGTCCTCACTATCATTCACACTTTCACACTGGATAGTGTTATCTATTTCGTCCTCACTGGAGGAATCTACTAGTAGTGCGTTGGCTTGTTTAAGCATTTTACGACCTTGACAATTTATATTATAGTGGCCATAACTTTTACAAAAATAACATTTGACCTCTCGTCTGAAGCTGTTTCCTTTTTTTTTTTTTTTTTGCTTTTCTACCATCATTTTTAGGTGGTGATCATATGTTGGCGATTGGTCACACATCGCGTATTCTTCATGCGTCAGTTTACAATATTGACATGCCACGAGCTTCTGTTTCGGTGTGTACTTCTTTCCAGATGGTCTAAACTTATTTATATTGGTGGCAGCAGCTACTGCATTCTGACTAGAATTAAGGAGAAAAATGTCATGATTTGCTGTGAGAAATGCGGACCCTTTTTTCTCGACTTCTTCGATTGTCTGACAATCGCTTTGTTGTATAAATTTTGAAAAAGCTGATGGGATTGAAGCTACAATTTTGTTAATTATCATAAGATCTCTTAGTTTGTCAAAATTATTATTAACGTTTGCTGCTGATATCCATTTGTTAAAAATATCTTGCACAGATGAGACATAGTCTATGAAGGTTTGGTTTGGTTTGGGACATAATTTTGAAAATTGAAGTTGGTATCCTGCTGTGTCTAAAGAGAAAAGCTGCATAATCCTACCCTTGATATAATCGTAATCATGTCTCATATGTTGTGGAATGGTTTCAATGACTTTTAGAGGTTCTAAAGAAAGGTTTCTCATATAGATTAATGGCCAGTCTATCTTTGGGAGTTTGTGATATGCCATAATATATTCAAATGTCTCAGACCATGCACTTATTGAATCGCCCGAACAGAAAAGCTTTACTAATCCTTTGTACTTGTTATACTTCTGTTCTTCTTCTTTGGCTTTTAATTTGTTAATTGATATTTCTGAGTTGCAATCAATTTCTAGTTGTTTGGCTTTCAATTGTGTTTGTGAGTCAAGTTCTTTTTGTTTAATGGATGCCTCTATTTCTAATTTTTTGCTTTCAATTTCTAATTTTTTCGTTTCTGCGTCTAACTCTGCCTTTTTATTTGCCGCGTCTATCTCTGCCTTTTTATTTGCCGCGTCTATCCCTGCCATTCCACTCTTTTGTTCTCGTTCAGCTGCACGTTCTTCTTTAGCTACATTATCTTCGTCCGTTTTTTGACTCCATTCTGCTAATTTATCAGCTGTGAAACCTAATTTAATTCCTAATTCTATTAACTTTTCTAGCGTAGACATTGTTCTAGCTTATGGGTGTTAGAATTTTTGGAAATTAATTCCGTTAGAAAATATTAGATTTTTCAAAAAATGTGTTATGTCCCTTGCTTTCTACTATCAAACTGGATTAAATGTATGTTATATAGACATAAAATTTGCATACACAGTGAAAATATTTCAAACCATCATCATTCCATGTGAAAAAAATGAGTATCGTTTAGAGATACAATTTACAAATAACTTTATGGGACTTATCTGATTTACTGGAGTATTGGCTGTACTGTCGCTGCTCGGATCTCTGCTTTCACTGTTGGAGAAAAATGTATCTGCACATACTTTTCATGGATCTACCTGCTATTGGATAGGAAAACATTAATCTCTTGTCACAGTTAGTCAAGTCAAGTCAAGTCATGTTAATAAAGCAATAATATTTCTATGTATATTTGTAGAAAGGGGTAGCTAGAACAGATATCGAGATGAGATAGAACAGAAATTGTCAATTGTATTATGTTGTCGTATGTAAATCTAAATGTTACTTGGCAAGGCCAAGAACTGTCAATTTGTAACTTTAACTTTTACAAGGTAATATGTTATTTTAAATGGTTTCTTGTGCTTGTCAAAACGGACTTAAGCCCCCAAGTTATCCTATTAAATTCTTGGACTTGTCAAAACGGCTAGGAGCCCCCAAGTTATCCTATTAAAACTCTTGGACTTGTCAAAACGGCTAGGAGCCCCCAAGTTATCCTGTCAACGTCTTAGATCTAGGGATAGATAAGCCACGGATTCAGACAGGCGTGAAGTGCACTTGCATAACCAACATAACTCTATGTTCGTACATATTCAATCTTATTTATTACGATGTCAATACTTCTCACATACAACAATGCATTGGACAAGATATACTTTCTATTATCTGTCTATCATAAGCATTCAACATTATCTAACGTTATCTCTAATAACTTAAGTAAACCTTTCCTTACAAGCTAAACCCCTTCCATTCAGTCTGACGTCCAGTCCTGGTCTGCCGCTGGCCTAGCGTTTCCTGAGCACGGAGTGCTGGGTAATCTCGGGCACTCCGTGATTTGTGCTTTCGCACGCTCCCAGCGGGCTCAATGATCCTGCGACGCACTAGAGAGTTTGACCTCTAGGTTCGAGAAGATTCGGACTCGAATCTTCGGACTGCTAGTCTTCTCTCCCTTGTTGGAGTGTAGCTTTTTTTCCCTTATTATTTCCCTTCCCCTGAGATCTTGACAAGTATATTCCTGAAGCTCAAGACCCACCTTTCCTACACCCTAAGGTGCTATAGACATCAGATGACAGTTTGACAGACTGTAGTATATTCCTCAAGCTCAAGACCCGCCTGTCCTACACTGTAAGGTGCTATAGACAGCAGATGACAGTTTGACAGTCTGTAGTATATCTTCAAGCTCAAGACCCGCCTGTACTACACTGTAAGGTGCTATAGACAGCAGATGACAGTTTGACAGTCTGTAGTATATTCCTCAAGCTCAAGACCCGCCTGTCCTACACTGCAAGCTGCTATAGACAGCAGATGACAGTTTGACAGACTGTAGTATATTCTTCAAGCTCAAGACCCGCCTGTCCTACACTGCAAGGTGCTATAGACATCAGATGACAGTTTGACAGACTGTAGTATATTCCTCAAGCTCAAGACCCGCCTGTCATACACTGCAAGGTGCTATAGACAGCATATGGCAGTTTGACAGACTGTAGTATATTCTTCAAGCTCAAGACTCGCTGTCCTACACTGCAAGGTGCTATAGACAGCAGATGGCAGTTTGACAGACTGTAGTATATTCCTCAAGCTCAAGACCCGCCTGTCTTACACTGCAAGGTGCTATAGACAGCAGATGACAGTTTGACAGACTGTAGTGTACTGTACAATGATTATAATAAACATGACACACTTTCAAGTGTTCACATTCTGTTGTCTTCAGGTAAAAATATTGAATTTTACATGAAGATTAGCCCAGAGTCGTCAATACAGCTGTACAGCCTTGGTGTCAATCGGTTCTTCAGATGTATGGCCGCTGTTTCAGACAACAACCAGAGACCGAGGCTTCATTGGGAGATTAATGATGTACCGGTCACGGCTACTGATAAAAATGCCAGGTAAGGGAGATTAACGATCGATGGTCACAGCTATTGATAATATGCCAGATAAATTAGATTGCTATTTTAGTTACAGCTACTGATAACACTGCAATATAAGTGAGATTACATATATTTTAATTACAGCTACTGATAAAACAGCCAGTTAAGAGAGATTAATGATGTTTTAGCTACATCTGCTGATAAAACTACCAGGTAAAGGAGATTAATGATGTTTTATAGTGCATTCACATTTGTTTGCCTCAATATAAACATCCATATTTCAGTAACCAACTGAGGTAAAATTATGAGATTTAGTATATAACCTTATCATTATGTCCACCCAAGAAAAAAAGTTTTGTTCTGGAGATTTTACAGCAGATTTCAAAGTTTGTTTTATGCGGTATATAATATATGAGTCTGAGATGAAATTCATAATTTTAAATGTATTACAGCGTAGCCAGACAATCAGCACTCAATGTTGAATATTTTCACGGGATTGGCCTTATGCCAACTCCCCGCGTTGTTTAAACTAGGATTGTTCAGAGGTTTTTCAAAATGTGGGTTATTTCATGAAACCTGATTAATATGTTTTTTTTTTTTTTTTTTTTAAATCTTACCACTTATCGCTAACATTGAATTGAACCCTGAATATTTTTCAATGGGATTGAATGCGAAATTGTGTATACACTTCAAAGAATCGCTATGAAGTTGTACACATATTTTTGTCAAGAAGCTGATCGCAGGAAACTGTTTTATACTATTACAAATTCCGAAAAAAGAACAGTGCATGCATTGGGTTTGAGTAAACGGTCATTTCGTTGATGGGTGCAAGAATCTCGAATTAAACCATCACGCAATAACCAAACGGTAATTAGAAAGATTATTGTAGACAGCTTTGATAAAGATGTCATTTAAAAAAGCAATGTTTTGTATATCCTTTACAGGACATCGCTGTCAACATCAGCATCTTTCAGCTGATTGTTGATTTCTCGGTAAGATTACGCTCAGTAGTTTGCCATTGCTTTCTGAGCGGCCGGCTCACATACCCCGTAAATTACCGACGCGATTTGAACCACTGCTGATTCTCACTGTCGTCGCGTTACTTTCGAGAGTATATGAGATTACGGAGAAAAGTCGATAACCTCTAGGCCAGGAAACCGGCAAGATGTCATAAGACGAGCTATTATAAAAATGCTTTAAAAAGTCGCTTAAAATTCGACAGGGTCGACTTCATTGCACCGAGTTCTATCCCATATGGCTCGGTTTCTTTCCGCAGAGCGGAAAGCATCGCACAAAGCACGAACTCCGCAGCTCTAGCGACGACCCACAGAAGACTCCGAAAAATTTAACTCGTGAACCGAAGGATGCAGCCCGGAATCGAACCCACGACCTTTGGAGCCCGAATCAAAAGGCTTGACCACTTATCCACGGAGACTCCTAAAATTATAAAAATTTAGGATTTTATATCCAGGATTATCCAGCATTATAAAAATGCTGGATGCCAAAGAAACAGTGACTGTAAGAAAACTTAGGGTTTGGTTGAGAAAGAACAATAACATAGAGCTATCCAAAACAACTTTGTGGACAATTATAAGGACATTATCTTCACTTTTTGAAAGTACAATGGCGGTAGAAATATTCTTTGCGAGCAACCGCGTTTAGGAGCCATGAGAAGCAGATACCTACGTGATATAAGGGAAATGCGCAAAGAAAATTATGGCATAGTGTGTTTGGATTAAATGTGGATCAATGCGCACCACACAAATGACAAGGAATGGCAATCAGTGGATGGACAGATAAAGCGATATGTGCCCAGTAGTATAGGACAGCTTTTTGTCATGGCTCATGCTGGTAATACGCATAATGGCTTACAATAGAATGCTGGGCTCGTGTTCGTATCAAAGCATACAGACAATAGGGATATTATAATAAGATGAATGGTAATGTATATAGAGATTGGCTCGAGAATACCGTGCTTCCATACCTAGATAGACTGTCGTGTCCAATTATGGACAATGCATGATATCAATGTTGTTGCCTAAGAAGAGAAAATACGTACAGCATCGAGCACAAAGGGAGCAATAAAGATATGACTCCGAATGGAAAACATACCATTTCCAGAAACGTATTTCTAGCTAGAATTGTTGTCCCTTGTAAAACAGACGGCAAAAAAGCAAGAAATATCAAATCGACAAGTTGATAGAAAAGCATCGTAATGGGTGCTTGAGACTTCCGCCGTACAATTCTCATTTTAACCCTATAGAACTTGTGTGGGCTGCCATGTGCCGATATGAGGCAGACAGCAGTAAACAGATAGATTAAGAGTAAGTTTAACATATATGAAGAATTGCCGTAGTGAGAGCAATTCACGCGAGCACAATGAGTTAACACGCACGGATAAATCAAGCATAGTCAGTGCGGAACACATGATGATGATGAATGACGAAGGGAGGTTATTATAAGAAGTTGCGTATCACGTGACCAGAGTAGAGAGTTCTGGAAGATCCGGGATAGCCAGCTAGAGCAGGCTAGGGTCCTTGTGAAAGATAGACGTCATCTTATGTTAAAGTTAGGAACGAAGATAACAACGTTCAGTGCAATGATTCTTTAACAACAGTGAAAGTGTTCGTCCAGTTGTGTGGCTAAGATTAGCCAGTTAACGCTTGGTGCAGTGTGCTGATTTAGAGACGACCCAGCAGTACGATCCGCCGGCATCAAGGGCAGCCAAGCGTAAGTTGTGACCTTAAGCTAGGCAGACATTGTGGTAGCTAGTATTCGGCGGATGACTGTTAAAGTACTGAACAGTAGTCAGCGAATATAAATATACTAGCTGACCCGGCCCGGCTTCGCCCAGACCCTGGTGGGGAGCATCTCATTTAATTCATATAAGTAGTCATATAAGTTCTCGTTCCCGTTACCGACTGTCTGTCTGTCTGTCTGTCTGTCTGTCTGTCTGTCTGTCTGTCTGTCTGTCTATCTATCTATCTCTGTCTGTCTGTCTGTCTGTCTGTCTAATAGACCCATCCCTCTGTCTCTCCCTCCGTCTATCCCTCCCTCCCTCCCTGTCTGTTTGTCTATCTATCTATCTATCTATCTATCTATCTATCTATCTATCTATCTGTCTGTCTGTCTGTCTGTCTGTCTGTCTGTCTGTCTGTCTGTCTGTCTGCCTGACCCGGCCCGGCTTCGCCCAGACCCTAGTGGGGAGCATCTCATTTAATTCATATAAGTAGTCATATAAGTTCTCGTTCCCGTTACCGACTATCTGTCTGTCTGTCTGTCTGTCTGTCTGTCTGTCTGTCTGTCTGTCTGTCTGTCTGTCTGTCTGTCTGTCTGTCTGTGTCTGTCAGTCTGTTTGTCTATCTATCTATCTCTGTCTGTCTGTCTGTCTGTCTGTCTGTCTGTCTGTCTGTCTGTCTGTCTGTCTGTCTGTCTAATAGACCCATCCCTCTGTCTCTCCCTCCGTCTATCCCTCCCTCCCTCCCTCCCTGTCTGTTTATCTATCTATCTATCTATCTATCTATCTATCTATCTACCTATCTATCTATCTATCTGTCTGTCTATCTGTCTGTCTGTCTGTCTGTCTGTCTGTCTGTCTGTCTGTCTGTCTGTCTGTCTGTCTGCCTGACCCGGCCCGGGTTCGCCCAGTCCCTGGTGTGGAGCATCTCATTTAATTCTGAGTAGGTAAGAATCCGCTCTGCCTTCAAAATGTTGACGTGAAGATTTTCTTCCTGCAGCTGCTTCTGTATATGTTGATCAGTAAGCTCCATTTTTAGCCGCTTGACCACCCATCTGACTGTGTTTGAATCAGTGTTTCTGATTCTGGTGTCTTGGTCCTCCTTCCTCTCACAAGTTTTTGTGTTCATCTGTGGGTAGTCGTCGCTCTTCTTATTGGTAGTTTCATTGACTGTAGGTTCAGATACTTTATTACAGCTTGCATGCAGACTCTCCAAAGGCAGGTTCGTCTTCTTGATAGTCTGGTCGGTTTTCTCACTATGCATCTTGGAAGCTGCTTGTTTCTTTGTGCTATTACGACGTGCCATTTCCCCCCCCCCCCCCCCGTATCAGGCTGCTTGAAATGTGTAAGGCGTCTTGGCTTGATAGCGCTGAGAAGTGCTGTCAAGCGAATCGTGCCGATATGATGGCGGAAAACACTAAAGATGCGATGATATTGTTCAACATCTTTTAGATAACTTCTTAAGTATAGGAAGATGAGTTACAATGTTATGCATTATGCATTATTTTTATGTAAACTTTGAAATGTCTAAAGATTGTATCATTATTTATTATAACTCATAAGCCGGTACATAACTATAGACAAAGAGTTTATAAATCTTTGAAAACGATACAACAATATGACTATAAGTTATACAACAATGTTATTAAAAGTTATGCCCCTTGAAATAACTTTTTCTAGAGTTAAGTCCCTTAGCTATATATAAATTTTAATGAAAAATGAAAAATGAAATAATACTGAGTAAGCAGGCGATTTCACACTAAAAAAATATCACAGTTGGCAGCTCTGGAATGAAAGGAAGACGTGTAGAAAATTTCATCTCAATCGGATGGGCCGTTAGCGAAAAATTAAAGGACATACATATATATTTACATACATACACTTTGTTTTATATATATAGATTCATCACCTGTTATCCCGCATCTACTGTAACTTGTCATCGTCAGTGTTATGATAATCATCCACAATAAACATTGCGATGTGTCAAGGACGACATGCTGTTCATTGTTGATCTCGTATGAATGATTCTACCAAGTCTGTCAGATGAATGATCCTGCTGAATCTGTCATAGAGGCTGAGATAGCGAGCCAGTAAGATTCAGCTCCGTGGCATGGGCTAAAATTAAAGGACAGGTGGCAGCTGACAATACTGTATTCAAATTGTCTTACGTCAAGATACTAATCCAGTCCGCGCTATTAAATATTGATAAAAGTTACTGGAAAAATGTGAGGACCATGTGTTGAAAGAGGAAGAGGATTATTGGGGAAAGGATGGATTGAATTTTATGCAACCGAGAGCAGTCATCAACCGACTGGAATTGTCCGACACAGATTAAGGTCTGAGCAGATCGCAGACCTTAATCCACGCGCACACCAACTGGGATATTTTGCTACAAATATTCAGAAGAATTAGTTGTTGGATCAACATCACGGCACACGGTTTAACCCATAAGTGCTCCGTTTTCCTCCTAACTCAAACCTGAGTCTGAAGAAATTCAGCTCAATGCACGAACTCCGTTGCATCAGCGAGGATCCTGAAATACTTAAGTATTCAGAAGAATTGCAGGCCCTAAACATTACAGCATCAGCATAATGTCAATGGCAACAGCTTGTATTCCACAGTGATGAATTTTCATTTCCGCAAGCCCTCAGCGGTGACAACCAACTGTATTGAAAACACACACACACACACACACACACACACACACACACACACACACACACTAAACGCATTGAATACCAACAGAAGAGTAATATTGCGGTGGAAACTGACATATTGTGGCATAACAAGAAACATAAGACCAAACACGTTGTCAAATAAGGGGACAACACACGTGCATACGAATCAATCTATAAACTTCAATGAAAAGAGGACCAACATCTTGGTCGTTAAGAAGAAAGCCCACTACAGAGACACTGAAAACTATTTTCATAGCGCAAAACAGGTAATCATGTTCCGTCTCTGAACGGTAAACAGCAGAGCAGAAATCTTTCACGAAGACTCAAAGCGGGTCAGTCACCCATGTGTACGTGAGAACAAATTACACAGACAGCTGAACAGATCCTTAAAAAAGATCTGTTTCCCTGTACAGTGAAAATATTTTCAGAAATATTGAAGATATGGAAGGAATCAACATTGGGAGACGATGCATCAATAACTTTAGATATGCAGATGATACAGTCTTGATTGCAGACAATAAACAGGACCTGCAAAATTTAGTAGATGCGGTTGTTACACACAGTAAACAACAAGGGCTAGAATTAAATTGTAAAAAGACACAGATTATGGTCGTCACTAGGAAGAACGAAATACCACAATGTAATATACAAGTAAATGGGAATATTCTTCAACAAGTGAATAAATACAATTATCTCGGAACAGTAATAACATCTGATGGGAGATGCCTTGAAGAGATTAGAACAAGAATTGCCATGGCAAAAGTAGCCTTTAGCAAGATGAAAAACATACTGACCAATAACAAGATGTCAATTGAAACGAGAAAAAGAGTGTTGAGATGCTACATAGAACCTGTACTTTTATATAGATGTGAAGCTTGGACAATGAGCAGTCAGGCTGAAAAACATCGATGACTGTAGAAATGTGGTTTCTGAGGAAAATGCAAAGAATACCATGCACAGCCAGAAAGATCAATGAACAAGTCCTTCAAGAAACAAATGAAGATCGTAAACTGATTAGAGACATTAGACGTAGACAGTCACAATTTTTTGGGCATGTTATGAGAAGAAATGATTTGGAGAACTTGGTGACAACTGGTAAGATCGAGGGGAACAGACCAAGGGGAAGACCTAGAAGCAAGTATCTGGATGAATTGACCTTGTGGCATGGTCGAGACAGAAACACGGAACTGATCCACGACTCTGGTGATCGAGTAAGATGGCAGAACATGACCGCCCACGCTTACCGGCATGGCACATGATGGATGGATGGATGACTAAATTGCGGTATCATTTCTGGTCACTCCATACGCACTTTAACGCACAGCTATTTGGAAGCTTTCACGAACTCAATATAAAAAGCTAACATGAATACTTGTGTACACATTATTAACCAGCAGTTGAAGAACCAAGAAGGAAATGAAAATTAAGGTAAGAAATATATTCCTTCTACTTTCCTGTCAATTTACAAATTATTCACCCCATGCCTCTGTAAATTCTCTGTCTTTTCTAATATTACACATTTCACCCCTCTCGGGATTCTCCGTGGTGAAGTGGTCAAGCCGCGTGACTCGGGCTACGAAGGTTGTATGTTCGATTTCGGGCCGCGTCCTTCATTTCACGAGTGCATTTTTTCGGAGACTCCCGAGGGTCGTCGCTGGAGCTACGGAGGTCGTGCTTTGTGCGACGCTTTCCGCGGTGCGGAAAGAAACGGAGCCATATGGGATAAAAACCCTATGCAATGCAGCCGACCCTGTCGACTTTTAAGCTACTTCTTTTATTGCACCCACTCCCATACGAATCCAGATACGCCTTGTGTCGTCATGTGAATTGGCGGGGCGTTCCTTACTGTAAAAACAAGTTTGTTAGGGAGAAATAACTAGTTTTTCAGCAAAACATCAAAGAAATATCGCCGCTTTCGATGATTTAAGTTGCTTTTGGACCTATCAAAGACATATTCCTTGGGTGGGGGTAAATATAAGACGGCAGGAGAAATTTCATAACGATGCAACAGACAGTTTTCAACATATTTGATCGTGAATGACGGCATTAGTTTGTTGACATACTATAGTTACAGCTACTGATAAAACTGCCAGGTAAAGGAGATTAAAGATGGTTCAGTCACAGCTGCTGTTAAAACTACCAGATAAGGAGATTAAATATGTGGTAGTTAAAGCTACTGATGAAACTGCCAGTTAGGAGAGATTAACACTGTTTTAGCTATTGATGAAACTGCCAGGTAATGAAAATTAAAGATGTTTTATTTACTGCTGCTGATAAAACTGCCATGTAAGGGAGATAATGACGTTCTGAGTGATGTTTAGAATTGTGTCAAGAGTTGAGGATGGAAAAATATTGAGACTCGTGAAGCATTGAAGCATTGTAAAAATACACAGGTTATGGTGGTCACTAGGAAGAACGAAGTGCCACAATGTAATATACAAGTAAACGGAAATATTCTTCAACAAGTGAATCGGTACAATTATCTCAGAACAGTAATAACATCTGATGGGAGATGCCTTGAAGAGATTAGAACAAGAATTGCCATGGCGAAAGTAGCCTTTAGCAAGATGAAAAACATTTTGACCAATGAAAAGATGTCAATTGAAACGAGAAAAAGAGTGTTGCGGGGATACATAGAGCCTGTTCTTTTGTATGGATGTGAAACTTGGACAATGAGCAGTCAAGCTGAAAAACATCTAATGGCTGCAGAAATGTGGTTTCTGAGGAAAATGCAAAGAATACCATGGACAGACAGAAAAACCAATGACCATGTACTATTGGAGACAAATGAAAATCGTAAATTGATTAGAGGAATTAGACATAGACAGTCAAAATGTTTTGGACATGTTATGAGAAGAAATGGATTGGAGAATTTATTGACAACTGGCAAGATCGAAGGGAACAGACCAAGAGGAAGACCGAGAGGAAAATACCTGGATGGCTTGGCCACATGGCATGGATGAGACAGGAACACTGAGCTGATCCACGACACTGGTGATCGAGAGAAATGGCGAGTCATGACCGCCCACGCTTTCCGGCATGGCACATGATTGATTGATGGATTATGAAACATTAGATTCATGTCACCAGTTTAGACACATTTTCCATGATTTGTTTTCAGTAATTGGGCATTTTCGTAATTACATATATTAAAAATTAGTTTCGTAGTATTTACGAATGTTAACAATTAGTTTTCTAAATATTGAGCACAACCCACTACTGGCAACGCCGATCGCATTCTGGTATGGAACCTAAGGCCTATCCACGTCAATATGGAAGCACTATACTCGAGTTTCGCCCTCGTTTAAGCTCGTCAGTAGTGCATATCCCTGATCGGATCCGGAAACAGTCCCAGATCACGCGTGTGAAGCGGGTGTGTAACCACGCGGCACACACTGGACACACCAAATTATCACAACAGAATATCACAACGCTACCCATCGTAGGCTATGCTCAAGATTGCCCAATCGCCGCGACCGACGTCCGTCAATCGATGGGACCCGAACGATCAGGACTTCTCACTGGCAAGGAACACCAGGCCTCCTAAATCCAGTAGCCCAGTGTAGGGGCTGGGGGAATATTTAATGAGGAAATTCGTAAGAGGGGGGAATGACGTTCTAAAAATATGGTGAGGGAGGGGGGAATGACGTCCTAAAATATGGTGAAGGGGGGGGGGAACGGGCCAAAAAAGGTTGAGAACCACTGCTATAGACTTTCTGTCAACCTTTAAGCTCATTGCTGTAAGCCTTATATTGCCTCATGGCGGTGAGCACAAGGTCATTTCCACCATCACGCACCATATGACGTCTCACACGTCCCATGCGTGACATATCTGCAATAATTTTATCCTTTGTCTTTATTCCACTTCTGATATGTGCCCTCCATGCAACACGATCAGTGGCGACTTGCTCCCTACATGTAATATCAGTGCTTGTATCAATAATGTCCTGCTTACACACATATATTTTGTATTGTAGTAGAGGATGACACCGAGATCTTTTACCCATCAGTAATTCAATAAACATTCTACCATCATTCATCTTCCTATCGTGTCCTATCCATCTAAGTCTACTAAGACTGAGCATGGAACACACCGTCACACAACCCGATCTTTCCAATACTTCAGTATTTGTGATTTTGTCTTGTCACTTAATACTAATTATCCTTTGCAGACACCACACAGTAAAGCCTTTTAGGCGTTTCTCTTTATATATTCTAATAATTACACATTTTAATAATGATACATTAATACGAAGATGTGTTCATGTTCGCTAGGATATGTTTTGTGACAAATTGATTAGACATAAATTGTTGAAGATTTGTTACAAATGGGTCTGTGATGCTGTTATCATGAGTTTTTCTTCTCTCCCCACCCCGACCCATCCAGGGTAAGAATTGAGGAGGTCCCTGACGGCATCCTTCTGTTGTGGGTGGACAAGGTGAGTAGGAAGAAGATGAAGGGATCTACAAGTGCGTGGCCACCCTCGGCTCACAGACAGATTCTAGGAGTATCAAAGTTTCGGTCTATCATAAGTTATAGAACAAGATTGATGAATGGCTGCAGAATGTGTAGTCATTTTTTGCCTTGGTAGAAATTGTCTGACCTGTGCAGAGACATAATAACCTTGGATTGGGAATGCAGAGATTGGCCGGCAGGCAGTACTGGGTGGGAGGTGCAACAATTGATCCACGTAAATTTGCAGCCGGGTTATGTAATAATCTACATGGATGGCTCTATGCTAAGAGGTAAAAGAAGTGCTTCGGGATTGGTGGATGGTGTTTGGTGCAGGAGGGTCTGTCATATGATACCACCACATCTAGTTTGAGAATGGAGGTGGAGGCAATCATGGCGGAGTTCCACTGGCTGAAGGACAAACAACATATGCATGTCGTAGTTGTAACAGACTCACAACAAATGATAAGAAATGTGAAAACAGGCATGCTTTGTGTACAGTGGTAGGCTACAATTCAAGAAACAAAAATTGAGAGCAAAGTCATAGCTATTGAGACACTAGGAATTGGTAGAATTTTGACATTTGCAGATAATGTGCTGGTGTACATACAGGGCAGAGATAGGGACAGTTTGGCTGCAGACTTACAGATGGCATTAAACAGGGTGGCTGAGTGGTGCAGGGACGCAGGGGCCGTTATAAACCCAGACAAGGCATTGGTTGTGTGGTACTCCCTGGATACCCGGATCGTCAAGACAGATGTCCCAAGTATTATATTGAATGAATGTCCTCATAGGAGAGAGAGAGAGAGAGAGAGAGAGAGAGAGAGAGAGAGAGAGAGAGAGAGAGAGAGAGAGAGAGAGAGAGAGAGAGAGAGTAAATTGAAGTACTTGTGAATCACCTTTGACAGGTGTATGCCTTTTAAGGACCATGTGGAGGCTTTGGTGGACTTTGTGTACTGAGGGTTGTGGACTTAATGTATTGAGGGCGATTGCAGCAACGGGGGTTGAACAGAAGACGCTTTACGCGCTCTTTCAGGAGTTAATAATTTCTGTCATTGAGTATGTTTTAAGGCTGCTGACAGTATCAAAGAGCCAGCTTGAAAGGCTGGAGTGCATACAGAATGCGGCCATGCGGGTGATCCTGGGGTGCACAGAAGACACACCAATTATATGCATGAGGCATATCCTGGCGCTCCCAACAATGGCGGACAGGCATAGGATCCCTTCAAGCCTAATGGTACCTGAGATCTGCTGAGAGTCACCCCTAGCATGAAACCATGGAAATGCCAAGAGTCATAGACTAAGACGAAGTATGTCCAGTATGGCACATGCAGAAATATCTATACGTCAGATATGTGATCTAGAGATCATCAATAGTGAAAACAAGTGGGTTAAAGTACCGGCAGACAGGACGGACTGGCACAATGTAATTAATAGTAACACTGGGTCGTGAGTGCAGAGAATGGGCAGCAGGTCGCACGGAGTGTGAGGTGCAACAACCGATCCAGGGTAACACACATCAAGGTGACATAGTCATCTACACCGATGTTTCAGTGGTGAGAAACAGACACAATGGCTGAGGTTTTATTGAAAATTCTAATGGAAGATTCTTGAAAAAAAGAGAGTCTGGCATATGAGACTACGATCTCCAGCATGAGAATTGAGGTGGAAGCATTCACAGCGTCATTCCGTTGGTTAGAGATATTTGGTATTAAATAACAGTAGGTTTACGCTTAACATCATGGCACAGCAACACACATTGTATTCATTTCGTGCTTAAGGAATATGCTAAGTAAGGTGGAGAAAGGAATGTTTCGTGTTGGATGGCTATACTCTCTTCAGAGGTCACAGATTGTGAGAATTGTATTGATCTTTTAGCCCTGGCAGTGCGGGAGTGCGGGGGGGGGGGGGGATGAACAGGTTGAAAGGCTGGCAGGGAATGCACCTCTTCGTGGTAGATTACCCATGGACAAGGGAGAGGTGGTCGTGCGCTTGTGGGACCAGGTGAAGATAATGGTGGAACAAACTGAGAACCCGTATGTGGAAACAATGAGATTGCGGGGGATCGGCAGGGGTTCTGGAAGAATCTTACAGCTGAGAGAGAAGACCAGGAGAACTTTCAATCAGATAGCTATGGGAACGTTTATTAGTATGAATCTTCGCTGGCTGTTGAACGAGGGGACGGAGCAATATGGGAATGTCCTGAGTACAGTGATGTCGGTTCTTAGCTGAGTCAAACTCAGTTACCCTTAAGACATGCTGGTGTTGTGGGAAAAGAGCGGGCGGACAGATTGACTGGGTTTGGACCACTTGGTGGGGTATTGGTGTTTGATAAGGCAGATGTGGTCGGGTCCCTTTGGAGTCGTGTGTATAATACAGAAGAATGGCTTGGAGAGAATGGTGCTGCTTGTATTGTCTGTCTTCTATGATGTTCCTCCATGCCATGATGTTCAACTGTCCACCATCATCTTTCTCTCGCTCTCTCTCGCTCTCTCTCTCTCTCTCTCTGTCTGTCTGTCTGTCTCTGTCTCTGTCTCTCTGCCTCTCTGTCTCTCTGTCTCTCTCTCTCTCTCTCTCTCTCTCTCTCTCTCTATCTGTGTGTCCACTGCCTCTCCTCCCTTACAACATTTCTGCTATGACGACATACTCCATCCTTGCCCTTCACATGACACGCTCACAGAATGTGGACTGTCTCCTTCTGAAGGAAACTTCTCTGTGTGTGTTATTGTCTGAAGGAAACTTCTGTGTGTGAGGTATCTTCTGAAGGAAACTTCTCAGTGTGAGTTATCTTCTGAAGGAAACTTCTCTGTGTGAGTTATCTTCTTTCAAGATATCGTCACTACTCTTTATATCCATCAACTGTATTCTCATCATGCTTCTATAAAACCACATCTCTGTGGCTTCCACATCATTTCTCACTAATTTGCTCATTGTTCATAAATCACATCCTGATTGGCTTGATGTAGGTCTTCGGTTTCATGATTTATTATTTCATGTTTCTACAAAAAAGTGTTGTATAATTCAAATGTATACACTTAGTATAGTCTCGCAGCGGATGAGAACTGGGAGGGGTTCTACCCCCGCTGTTGACTTGCTGGATAACTGAGCCGGCCGCTCAGAAAGCAATGGCAAACTACTGAGCGTAATCTTGCCAAGAAATCAACAGACAGCTGAAAGATGCTGCTGTTGACAGCGATGTCCTGTAAAGGATATGCGAATTTAAAAAAAATACATTGAGTCATGTATGCATGCTTACACCAGACACGCACACACACTTACACACATACACACAGAAAGATAGATACAGAGAAATATATACGCTTTTGTACTTTCTAACAGAAGATCTGCAAGTTCTCTCTCCAAAAAGCCAATATGGCATCTTCGGTACAGATGGGTCTATCAAGTGTCAGGCTGGGGCCATACCACCTCCAATCATCACATGGAAATTTTTCAATGGCACAGAAATCCAAAATGGTATGTTCAACTTTATCGCTTTTACTTTAAAAACAACAATCCAAAGTAGTATGTTCAGTTATCTTATTTTGAAAACAACAATCCATAGTTGTATATTCACATATAGCTATTGTACTTTGAAAAATAAAAACAATTCACAGTGGTATGTTGTGATGCCCACCTCAGGTTGACAAGGGCCGGGCTTGCTCCTACCATGTTTGCTTTTCAACGATTGCAACATTCTTTTGTTCCTACTACTATTGGTTTCCAGTGAATGCAGCATTATATTGTGCCTACTTTTATTTGGTACCAATGGTTGCAGCATTCTGTTGTGCCTACTATTATTTGTTTCCAATAATTACACAATTCTATTGTGCCTACTATTATTTGTTTTCAATGATTGCATCATTCTATTGTGCCTACTATGTTTGGCTTTCAATGATTGCATGATTCTATTGCGCCTACTATTATTTGTTTCCAATGACTGCCGCATTCTGTTGTGCCTACTATTATTAGTTTCCAATGACTAAGCTTCTACTCAGGATCAAAATGAGAAGAACCAGAAATAAAATAAAAATGGATATAAGTGAAGAACAGTATGGATTTGTGCAGGGAATGGGCACAAACAATGCAATTTATACATTACGGACACTAATAGAAAGGTCAATAGAGAAACGAAAAGACATATATTTGTGCTTCATAGATTATACGTAGACATTTGATAAAGTAAAACATGATGAACTGATTAAAATGTTGGAAGATATCAACATTGATGGGAAAGATTTAAGAACAATAAAGAATATTTACTGGAACCAAAAAGCAGCAATTAAAATCGGAAATAAAGAGAGTAGTTACGAACAGATAAAGCTAGGAGTACGACAGGGGTCTGTCTCGTCACTTGGTCTCTCCTCCCTATATAGCGAAGCATTGCCAGCGTCTTCTAAATATAGGGGTAGAAAGACTCGGGTTCAGACAGGCAGTTTATTGCAAGTACAGTTACGACAGAAACTCAAAGTTCAAACATTGTAGTCAAAGTTTATTATGTAAATAAACGTCTTGCACAACCTCATATCATAGATACTGTATACCAATCATTCAACGTATCTCTGCACACAACATCATTTGCTCATCGCTAAACTAATACACAGCTTAAACTCTTATATTAAATGTCTATATCTAAGTGTCTCCCTCAGAGCTACACCCGATCCAGTCCAGTCAGAGTCCAGTGGTCGTCTGCCCTCACGACTTTCGTCGGGTGGGCACGGAGTGCTGGTCCCTGTGGGCATCTCGTGGCTTTCGCCTTTACACGCTTCCCGCGGGTTGTACCTGGATTTTGGTAGAGTGATTCATAGCTCTCGAATGTTCGAGGTCTTACTATCACTTCCCTTGGTTTCTGTATTTCCTCTTCTCTCCCTTATTTACTGGGTTTCTTATTGTATCCCTTATTTATTCTAAGTTTGACCTTGACAGGGTCCGCCACTCCCTTTTGTATGGGATTTCGTAAACTATAATTAGTTGGAACTAATTATGTCAAGGGATCACAGGAATAAATAACTGGTTTGGGATAGTAATTTAATGGATGGTAACTCAGTTCTGTATGTTCATACACTAAGAACTAATATACATTGAGTACGGTAATTTAATAATAAGAGACATCAAAGAGATGTCAGGAATACTAGTTGGAGGTTATAATATAAATATTATACGCTATGCAGATGACACATTATAGGTGGCGGATAATTCAACAGACCTACAACAATTGTAGTAACAGAGAGTGAAAAGTAAGGACTCTCCTTGAATATCAAGAAAACAGTAACAATGGTGATATTTAAAAAAATGGTGACACCAAAATGTCACATAGAAATAGAAGCTAAAATCTTTAACCAAGTGGATAAATGTAGATATTTAGGGACATTTATAACATCAAATGGAACAACAATAACAACAACAACAACAACAACAACAACAACAACAACAACAACAACAACAACAACAACAACAACACTTTATTTTCAAAGGGTTAAGAATTGGGCACACAGGCCAGTCTAGCATTCTGCCCTTTTATCACTCTCTTTCATATATTATATTATTCACACATCATTCAAGGCTACCTGTAAATAGCAACAATATAAAATATATGCATTATAAAGGCATGGGGAAAATTTTAAAAAATCATTACTACACGACTCAGTAATAGTAATGACTAGTGTGGCGGCACTTGTTATTAGCTATGTGTAATATACTGGCCTACCAAAAGGGGACTGGCTGTTACACTAGGGTTTTATTATTATTATTATTATTATTATTATTATTATTATTATTATTATTATTATTATTATTATTATTATTATTATTATTATTATTATTATTATTTCTATTAGTAAGGGGAAAGGTAACTCGTACTGAGATAGTGTTCTAACAATTTGCGATTATATGTATAGGAATTGGTGATGTCTTTGATTTCTTGTGGAAGATTGTTCCACAGCTGAGCTGCAGAGTACGTTAATCTTGTTTTGTATAAATCTATTTTAGGCTTTGGATTGTGTAATATATTTAACCGTTTACTGTATCTAGCATTATATTTAAACAATGGACAAAGGTAATTTGGACCATTCCGATGCAGGATTTTGTAAATTAGTTTGGCCTTATTGAAAAGCAGGCGTTTGCGGAGTGGTAGTAACCGAAGGCGTTTATGCAGGCTAGGATTGTCAGTTAAATGTTTGCTAAAACTTAAACTCATGGCCCGTTTCGGGAGTGAGTAAAGTCGCTTGGTGCTTGAATTGGAACAACCGTCCCAGATTGTAGGGCAGTAGTCAAAATGTGTCTGTATGTGAGAAGTAAAGAATGCTTTCCTTGTGTCCTCATCAAGGACATTTTTAATTTTGACGAGCTGGTACTTTTTTCGCTGTAGGTTTAGTGAGCTCTTGAACGTGAGGGTTAAAGTTCAGGTTTCTATCAATGATAAGGCCTATTGTTTTGTGCTCAATTACACTTTCTACTGGCATGTTGTCGATGTGAAGTTGAAGTGATCTGTGTGAACTTAGAGTTTGAAGTCTTTGTCTGGTTGTTAATAACATAGATTTTGGTTTAGTGATGTTAATTTGCATACAGTTTGCATAGCAGCTCTTAACTACATTATTTAATTCTTGTTGCAAAGACGACTTCAGCAAATTACTGCTTTCAGCGTTTGTATACACTGTAAAGTCGTCTGCAAATAGATCACAGGCAGTGTATGTATGTATGTATGTATGTATGTATGTATGTATGTATGTATGTATGTATGTATGTATGTATGTATGTATGTATGTATGTATGTATGTATGTATGTATGTATGTATGTATGTATGTATGTATGTATGTATGTATGTATGTATGTATGTATGTATGGTATGTATGTATGTATGTATGTATGTATGTATGTATGTATGTATGTATGTATGTATGTATGTATGTATGTATGTATGTATGTATGTATGTATGTATGTATGTATGTATGTATGTATGCATGCATGCATGCATGCATGTATGTATGTATGTATGTGTGTGTGTGTGTGTAGTGTTGTGTGTATGTATGTATGTATGTATGTATGTATATATGTATGTATGTATGTATGTATGTATGTATGTATGTATGTATGTATGTATGTGTGTGTGTGTGTATGTATGTATGTATGTATGTATGTATGTATGTATGTATGTATGTATGTATGTATGTATGTATGTATGTATGTATGTATGTATGTATGTATGTATGTATGTATGTATGTATGTATGTATGTATGTATGTATGTATTTGGGTCCGTTCTTTATGCGTTCGCGAACGGTCCATCCGATTGAGATGAAATTTTCTACACGTCTTCTTTTCATTCCCATGCAACAGACTGTCATAGTTTTTAGTGTAAAGTCGGCTACTTACTTACTAAAATTTAATATTTCATTTTTCATTATCATTTCTATATAGCAAGGAGACTTAACATAAGAAATGTTATTTCAAGGGGCATAACATTGCTATATACTTTATAGTCATATTGTTGCATTGTTTTCAAAGATTTATAAATTATTTGTCTATAGTTATTTACAGGCATATGAGTTATAATAAATAATGATATAATCTTTAAGGCTTTTTCATATTTTTCATAAAAATAATGCTTCTATTTAAATAGTGAAAATTTTCTAACGCATCTTTTTATTTTGCTTCAACAGCACATTAATTTTTTTAAACACTAATATGAATGGCGCGTTACACCCACGTTGGGTATTTCTGATGACCGTTATCAAAGAATTGCTTCAAAAGAGATGTTGAATGAAAGAATGTATGAGAGGAAATAGAGAAGAAGGGCAGAATGTAGGACGGGCCTGCGAAAGATTCTCGTTCTTTTACAAAAAAAGTAATTTTTTGTGATAGAAAGTTAGTTGCATATCGTTTGCAGTCAACCCATGGCACACCATTTATTGGCTGTTCGTGATATCTTGGTAAGTTTACTTTACATAGATCTCTTCCAATCATATTTTATACTATCAATCTATCTATTTTTCTATTCTATCTATATTTTTAACGGGAACGGGCCGAACATAGATAGATAGATAGATAGATAGATAGATACATACATACATACATACATACATACATACATACATACATACATAGATACATAGATAGATACATAGATAGATACATACATAGATACATAGATACATAGATAGACAGACAGACAGACAGATCCTCGCCAGGGAATCTCAGGAAATGCTATATAGAACCAGTTTTGCTGTATGACAGTGAATCTTGGGATGTAAATGAACAAATTAAGAAGAAATTAGAAGCAACAGAGATGTGGTTCCTGAGACGAATGTTTCGAATTCCTTTTGACTGCCAGAGTAACTAGCAACGACTGCCTGAAACAGGCTAATGAAACTGAAACTAGAACATTGCATACAACAATAAGACAGAGACAAATCTAATACTTCGGTCATGTGATGAGAAGAGAGGCATTGGAGAACGTCGTGACAGCTGGAAAGATCGAGGAGAAGAGAGGCAGAGGCATAGCAAGATAAATGATGCTGGATGGATTGTGACAGTGGCATGGAGGAATATCAGCATCAGAGTTGATCCAGAAAACCAAAGACAGAGATCTGTGGAGAGCCATGAATGCCTACGCCAGCCGCCATGGCACTTGATGATGATGATGATGATGATGAATTACTGCAGAATTCTATTTTGCCTACTGTTATCGGTTTCCAATGATTGCATCATTCTATTGTGCCCACTGTTATTGGTTTTCAATAATTGAAGCATTCTAATGGTGCTACTATTATTGGTGTTCAATGATTGCAGCATTCTTTAGTGCCTACTATTTTTTGGTTTCCAATGAAGGCAGCATTCTATTTGTGCTGCTTTTATTGATTTCCAATTATTGTATTGTAAAATGTTGCATATCCCTTACAGGACGTTGCAGTCAACACCAGCATTTTTCAGCTGCTGTTGATGTACTAGGCAAGATTGAGCTCAGTAGTTTGCCATTGCTTTCTGAGCGACAATTATACAATTATACAATTATTGTATACATCATCCGCAAGACCAGTTCTGAGTGTATTACTATGTTGATATACAATTTAGCAACTTTACGTGCATGTTCATATAATAAAAGGGACATGTACAAGATACTGAACAATAAACAGCAGCATTTAGTAGATGCAGTTGTTGTACGCAGTGAGCATCTAGGGGTATAATTAAACCAAGAATAAAGAAAGATTACAATATTTTATCCAAGTAAGTTGGACACTTCTGAAATAGAGGAATCAGTAAACTACGTTGGAATAGTCATAACTTCTGATGAAGGATGATTTATAGAGATACGAGCAGGAATCGCCATGGCAAAGGTAGCCTTTTGCATGATGGAAAACAGTCATCCATAAATAGCTGTCAGTTGCAGTGAGAACAAGTGTGCTGAAGTGTTATTTAGAACCTATACTGTTGTATGCATGTGAAACGTAGACAATAAGTAGACAAGCTGACAAACATTTAAAGACAGCAGAAGTGGGGTTTCAAAGAAAAATTCAAAGAATATAATAGACCGATAGAAAAATGAATGAGACACTATTTCTACAAAGAAAGGAATGCCATAAATTGACTAGAAAAATTAGACATAGATAATTTATAAACTAGAAAACTGAGTGACAGCCGACAACATTGATGGGGAAAAAGAACAAGGGTAAGGGACAGCGATAATTAATTGGATGGCTCGGACACTTGGACACAACAGGGACACAAATAGAAATCTGATCCATGACTTTAGTGATCACCTGAGTTGGCGAACCTTGACTATTTGACATAATTGGGACAAGAACACAGATCGGATCCACAACTTTATTGATCGTGTGAGTTGACGAATCTTGACCATCCATACTTATGGACATGGTACATAATTTAGGCCATAATTATGGACAAGCCTAGTTAGATGATAGTTATGGACTTTCGAAGTTAGATGATAATTATGGACAAACCTTGTTACATGATAATTATGAACAAGCCCTGTTAGATGATAATTATGGACAAGGCCAGTTAGACAATAATTATGGACAATACTAGTTAGATGAAAATTATGGAAAATCCTAGTCAGATGATAATTATAGACATACCTAGCTAGATGGTAATTATGGACAATCCAAGTTAGATGATAATTATAGACATGCCTAGTTAGATGATAATTATGGACAATTCAAGTTAGATGATAATTATAGACATGCCTACTTAGATGATAATTATAGACATGCCTAGCTAGCGAAGGTAGTTTGCCATTTCCCAGAAGGAAAGCAATGGCAAACTACCTTCTGCAAAACGTGCCAAGAAACCATAACAACTATGACAGAAAACATAATAAGAAAGAGATCTGGTGGCGAGATCCCTAGGCCAGGCAGATCAGATAACACTGGGGAACATGACATACAGACACAAGAACATGACATACAGACACAAGAACATGACATACAGACACAAGAAAATGACATACAGACACAAGGACACCTGACACAGGGACCAGTACTAGTAATCGTGATGACAGAGTTAATCCTGACTGTGTTACCAAGGAAATCTCCAGTGTCAGACTAAGAAAAAGAGTGAGAATAGGAACGTGGAATGTGAGAAGTCTGTATGAGGGGACGATTAAAGTAGTATGTGATGAGATTGAGAGGTTGAATATTCAAATTTTAGGAATAAGTGAACATCGCTGGAAATGGCAAGGGACATTTTACAACTGAAAGTGGAAGTCTTTTCATTTATTCTGGTAGAGACGTCGGAGGCCAGAGAGGAGTGGCATTTTGTTTAGATAAAACAACTGCAAAAGCTTTACTGGGATATAACCCAGTCAGTGATAGCATCCTCACTATTAGACTCAAAGGCTGTCCAAAACACATTACACTCGTACAGATATATGCAGTTACTTCAACAGCAGAGGACGACGAAATTGAAGATTTTAATAACACACTGCAAGACACATTAAATAAGATTGGTCATAATGATATCCAACAATACTGGGAGATTTTAATGCAAAAGTAGGTACAATGAGAGCTGAAAATGAGAGACACGTTTTAGGAAAATTTGGATTGGGAAACAGAAATGATACAGGTGAAAAATTAATTGAATTTTGCACAGAAAATGAGTTAATGATAGCCAACACACTTTTTAAACAACACCCAAGAAGACTCTTCACATGGAAGTCTCCGGACAGTATTATCAAAAATCATATAGATTATATTTTAATACAAAGAAGATGGAGATCAAGCATAACATCTGCAAAACCCCTACGAAGTGCAGACTGTGATACAGATCATCAGTTATTAGAAGCAGATCTGAAATTAAAACTCAAAAAGCTTACCCGAGGACCAAGGCCACTTCGTTTTGATCTCACAAAAATACCAGATGCATACAACTGTAGAAGTTAGGAATCGTTTTGGGTCTTGATGTCTGTACAAGAGGAAATGACACCTGATGAACTGGCAGTACAAGCTAGAGATATCTTGATAACTGCAGCCAAAGATTTAATTCCGACCAAGAAAAAGCAACTTAAGCCATGGATTACATCAGACACGTTAGAATTAATAAAACAACGAAGGGAACTGAAACAGAAAGGAGGTGAATCCGATAACAGCAGGATGAAGTATAAATCTTTAACTCGAGAAATAAGAAAGAACACAAGAAAGGACAAAAACCAATATATACAAGATTGCTGTACCAGAATAGAGCAATATCATAAGACTGGAAGAGATTACGAAATGTTCAAAGAAATGAAGTTATTGACAAGAAATGTTCAACCTCAATTGAATGTTATCTGTGACAAGATGGGAAATACCTTAACAGAATCTAGACAAATTCTAGAAAGATGGCAGGAGTACTGCAGTGGAATGTATGAATGAGATACATGAGCCAATGACAGCAGAGACAGAACCTGAACCCTCATTAGATGAAATTGCATGGGCAATAAAGAACCTGAAGAATGGTAAATCACCTGGATGTGATGAGATACCAGCTGAACTAATTAAAGCGGGAGGAGAAGAAAGCATACAAATCTATCACGCATTATGTAAAAAGATATGGAAATATGGTATATGGCCAAAAGATTGGAAGAGAACTATCTTCATTCCAATACCAAAAAAGGGCAACCTGAAATTATGCACCAACTTAAGAACTGTTGCCCTAATCAGTCATGCAAGTAAAATTCTACTAAAAATCATAATGGCAAGACTTCGTAAGATTATGGAAGAAGAAATTAACGTGGTTCAAGCTGCATTTAGACAAGGAAGAGGAACAAGAGATCACATTCTCAATATGCGTTTAATAATAGAGAAGTGCAGAGAATTTAATGTAAACCTATTCTCATGTTTTGTGGATTATTCAAAGGCATTTGACTGTGTACAACATCAGAAACTTTGGGAAATCATGAGGAATATGGGCTTTCCACCACATGTAATACAACTCATAAGAATGCTCTATCTAGACCAACAAGCAGCGGTTAGAATAGATGGCGAGACATCAGATTGGTTTGACATCAAGCAAGGAGTCCGTCAGGGATGTGTGCTGTCCCCCTATTTGTTTAACCTGTACGCCGAAAATATAATGAGAAATGTAAGAGATGATATAAACAGGGAGCTATATGATGCCCTAAATATCGGTGGTCATGACATACCAGAGATTCGGTATGCTGATGATACAGTATTGCTATCCACAACACAGACTGGTATAGAAAACCTAATAGCCTCAACCCAATTGAATAGTGAAAATCACAACTTATATCTTAACATAGCAAAAACAAAGATAATGCATACAGATAAAACCACTATGGAGAAAGAAATATATGTTAATGAGGAAAAATTGGAGGTGGTGGAAAATTTTGAATATCTTGGGTCATTGATTACCAACAACGGTGACACAATGAAAGAAATTAAACGACGACTATCAATTGCTCTTCAAAGACTAAAACAACTGAATAAATTATGGAATGGGACAGACAGAACTACAAAAATTAGATTTTTAAGAGCATGCATCTTTCCCATTGCAACATACGCCTGCGAGACCTGGACACATACTAAACAAGCTGAACAGCGCATAAATGCCTTTGAATATAAATGTCATAGACGAGTTCTAAAAATATCTTGGGTAAAGAAAAGAACAAATGCATCCATACTTCAAGAGCTGAATATTGAAGAAGGTTGGCTATGGCTATTAAAGACGATAAAACAAAGAAAATTGAAATATTTTGGTCACTTGAAACGTCACGAAAGTTTGGAAAAAACAATAGTGGAGGGGTATATGCCTGGGAAGAGAGGAATAGGAAGGCCAAAGAGAAGATGGGTGCAGGATGTGGCGGATGATCTCCAGATGCGTCTATCGGACGCGGGACATCTTGCTTATGATCGAGCAGTTTTCCGGAAGGTTGTTATGGGAGTTAGGTTCCGCAAAGGACATGCTACTGAATGAATGAATGAATGAGTTAGATGATAATTATGGACAATCCTAGTTAGATGATAATTATTGACATGTCCAGTTAGATGATAAATATACACAAGCCCAGTTAGATGATAATTAAAAACACGCCCAATTAGATGATAATTATGAACACGCCCAGTTAGATGATAATTATGAACACGCCAAGTTAGATGATAATTATGAACACGCCCAGTTAGATGATAATTATGAACACGCCCAGTTAGATGATAATTATGAACACGCCCAGTTAGATGATAATTATGAACACGCCCAGTTAGATGATAATTATGAACACGCCCAGTTAGATGATAATTATGAACACGCCCAGTTAGATGATAATTATGGACAAGCCCAGTTAGATGATAATTATGAACACGCCCAGTTAGATGATAATTAGGAACACGCCCAGTTAGATGAAAATTATGAACAAGCCCAGTTAGATTATAATTATGAACACGATCAGTTAGATGATAATTATGAACAAGCCCAGTTAGATGATAATTATGAACACTCCCAGTTAGATGATAATTATGAACACGCCCATTTAGATGATAATTATGAACACGCCCAGTTAGATGATAATTATTAACAAGCCCAGTTAGATGATAATTATGAACAAGCCCAGTTAGATGATAATTATGAACACGCCCAGTTAGATGATAATTATGAACACGCCCAGTCAGATGATAATTATGAACACGCCCAGTTAGATGATAATTATGGACAAGCCCAGTTAGATGATAATTATGAACACGCCCAGTTAGATGATAATTATGGACAATCTAGATAGATGATAATTATGAACAAGCCCAGTTAGATGATAATTACAAACACGCCCAGTTAGATGATAATTATGGACAATCTAGATAGATGATAATTATGAACAAGCCCAGTTAGATGATAATTATGGACAAGCCCAGTTAGATGATAATTATGGACACGCTGTCATAATCCCCCATTGATATGCCGCAACATCGTTACGACCGCCAGGCGAACACCAGTTACCTATTCACAGGTTTCGCTGACGAGAGAGAGTGACCGTCAGAGTCAATCCAGTACAAGCGTGACGCATGCAATTCTCGCTGCGCTCGAATCCACAGGGCAAGCACTGTGAGCGGGAAACGGCAGACACGGCTAGGGGATCAGACGAGACTGACGTGTATGAAAGCGGCTCTTGTGTTTCTGTGCCTGAATGTCGATTGCTAGTAGCTCTTGTGAGAAGATAGAAAGACTGCATAGCTGTGGGTTTGAGTCTGTGAGTGCATTGATGTATTATGTATAGGTTGTGATATTCACCTTGTGATGGCCACATGCCGAATTAGATTGTGTTGCATGTGAAGTGTAAATAAAACCATCAAACTTAGTGTTACCGTGTGTCCCGTCAAATCATTCTGTACTTGTGTATGTCTCACATATGTTAGGTCCAGCGAGCCAGATTCATTAGATTGTAAGACCCTGACACACGCCCAGTTAGATGATAATTATGGTCAAGCCTATTTCTGAGTTTTTTGCTGTTTTGATGTACAATTTAGCAACTCTAATTGTATTTTATTGTAACAAAGGGACAAAGTATGTCATCCAGCAAGACCAGCTGATAATTAAGGATCTCAATGAGGACGATACAGCCACATACTGGTGTGATGTCGTTGTCGTGGAGACTGGTGCCAGCGAGGAGTTCTACATCGACTATGAAGTAGTCCGTAAGTAATTTTCTTCCACTACTGTTTATCAGTTATCCATGTTGTATGTTTTTATTTAATGATATATTCTATCAAATAGCCTTCATGTATTCTTTCTAGTTGTTGTTCATATTTTTAAAAGAAGATTTATATCGTTAATGTCTCCAGTATTTCCCCTGACATCATCATGGGTCCCGCCAAGTGCCGGAGAAGGTCATACATCTCCAGAGATCTCAGCTGCTGAGTTCTTGATCAGTTCTGTTCATGATATTCCTCTGTATCACTATCCAAGTCCACCCTGCTTCATTTCTGCTTTTGGCTCTTTATCCGTTGGTCTTTCCAGTTGTCATGAAGTTGTCCAAAAACCTCTCTTGGCGTTACATAACCACAGAAAACTGCTTGTCTCCCTCTTGTGTCTGTATGTCATGTTCTTATGTCTGTGTGTCATGCTCTTGTGCCTGTATGTCATGTTCTTGTGTCTGTATGTCATGTTCTTGTGTCTGTGTGTCATGTTCTTGTGTCTATGTGTCATGTTATTGTGTCTGTGTGTCATGTTCTTGTGTCTGTATGTCATGTTCTTGTATATGTTTGTCATGTTCTTGTGTCTGTATGTCATGTTCTTGTATATATGTGTCATGTTCTTGTGTCTGTGTGTCACGTTCTTGTATCTGTGTGTCACATTCTTGTGTCTGTGTGTCATGTCCTTGTGTCTGTATGTCGAGTTCTTGTCTGTGTATGTCATGTTCTTGTATCTTTGTGTCACATTCTTGTGTCTGTGTGTCATGTCCTTGTTTCTGTATGTCATGTTCCTGTGTCTGTATGTCATGTTCTTGTGTCTGTATGTCATGTTCTTGTGTCTGTGTGTCATGTTCTTGTATCTGTGTGTCACATTCTTGTGTCTGTGTGTCATGTTCTTGTGTATGTATGTCATGTTCTTGTGTCTGTATGTCATGTTCTTGGGTCTATATGTCATGTTCTTGTGTCTGTATGTCATGTTCTTAAGTCTGTATGTCATGTTCTTGTGTCTGTATGTCATGTTCTTGTGTGGGTATGTCATGTTCTTATGTCTGTATGTCCCGGGAAGGTTATGCATGTTACCATGTTATGAGACAAATTTCATCTCACAGTCCCCATAGTCGTGGACCAGCATTAGGGACCATGGGTCGCCATCTCACAATCCCCACAGTTGTGGACCAGAATGAGGGACCATGGGTCGCCATCTTACAGTCCCCACAGTCATGGACCAGCATGGGGGATCATGGGACACCATCTCACAGTCCATACACATGGTTTGCCATCTCACAGTCACCACAGTCGTGGACCAGCATGAGGGACCATGGGTCGCCATCTCACAGTCCCCACAGTCGTGGACAACCATGAGGGAACATGGGTCGCCATCTCACAGTCTCCACAGTCGTGGACCAGCATCAGGGACCATGGGTCGCCATCTCAGTCCCCACAATCATGGACCAGCATGAGGGACCATGGGTCGCCATCTCACAGTCCCCACAGTCGTGGACCAGCATGAGGGACCATGGGTCACCATCTCACAGTCCCCACAGTCTTGGACCACAATGAGGGACCATGAGTCGCCATCTCACAGTCGCCACTGTCGTGGACCACTATGAGGGACCATGGGTCGCCATCTCACAGACCCACAGTCGTAGACCAGCATGAAGGACCATGGGTCGCAATCTCACAGTCCACACAGTCATGGACCAGCATGAGGGACCATGGGTCGCCATCTCACAGTCCCCACACATGGGTCGCCATCTCACAGTCCCCACACATGGGTCGCTATCTCACAGTCCCCACAGTCGTGGACCAACATGAGGGACCAAGGGTTGCCATCTCACAGTCGCCACAGTCGTGGAACACCATGAGGGACCATGAGTCGACATCTAACAGTCCCCACAGTCGTGGACCACCATAAGGGACCACGGATCGCCATCTCAGTCCCCACAGTCGTGGACAAGCATGAGAGACCATGGGTCGCCATCTCACAGTCCCCACACTCATGGAGACCAGCATGAGGAATCATTGGTCACCATCTCACAGTATTGTTTTGTTGGTTATTGTGGTTTCAGTTTGTGGCAGCAAGAACCACACATTCTGTATTGTTTTGTTGGTTGGTGTGGTTTCAGTGTGTGGCAGCAAGAACCACACATTCTGTATTGTTTTGTTGGTTGATGTGGTTTCAGTGTGTGGCAGCAAGAACCACACATTCTGTATTGTTTTGTTGGTTATTGTGGTTTCAGTGTGTGGCAGCAAGAAGCACACATTCTGTATTGTTTTGTTGGTTGGTGTGGTTTCAGTGTGTGGCAGCAAGAACCACACATTCTGTATTGTTGTTTTTGTTTGGTGTAGTTTCAGTGTGTGGCAGCAAGAACCAAACATTCTGTATTGTTTTGTAGGTTGTTGTGGTTTCAGTGTGTGGCAGCAAGAACCACACATTCTGTTTGTTTTGTTGGTTGATGTGGTTTCAGTGTGTGGGAGGAGAACCCCACATTCTGTATTGTTTTGTTGGTTGGTGTGGTTTCAGTGTGTGGCAGCAAGAACCACACATTCTGTATGCAACTAGCCAAAAAACATTCCCTTATGTATGGCACGTTACACCCTCCTTAGGTATTTATAATGCCCATGTTAAACACTGCCTCAGTGAGTCATTTGTTATTGATTATTTTTCATGCGTTTTAATGTTCTTTTGTTGTCAAAAGTTGCTTCATAAGTGATGTTGAATGAAAGAATGTATGAGAGGAAATAGAGAAGAAAGGCAGAATGTCAGACGGGCCTGCGTGCCCAATTCTTAACCCTTTGAAAATAAAGACTTATTATTATTATTATTATTATTATTGTTTTGTTGGTTGATGTGGTTTCAGTGTGTGGCAGCAAGAACCACACATTCTGTATTGTTTTGTTGGTTATTGTGGTTTCAGTGTGTGGCAGCAAGAAGCACACATTCTGTATTGTTTTGTTGGTTGGTGTGGTTTCAGTGTGTGGCAGCAAGAACCACACATTCTGTATTTTTTTTTTGGTTGGTGTAGTTTCAGTGTGTGGCAGCAAGAACCAAACATTCTGTATTGTTTTGTGGGTTGTTGTGGTTTCAGTGTGTGGCAGCAAGAACCACACATTCAGCATTGTTTTGTTGGTTGGTGTGGTTTCAGTGTGTGGAAACAAGAACCACACATTCTGTATTGTTTTGGTTGTTGGTGTGCATTCAGTGTGTGGCAGCAAGAACCACACATTCTGCATTGTTTTGGTAGTTGATGTGGTTTCAGTGTGTGGCAGCAAGAACCACACATTCTGTTTGTTTTGTTGGTTGATGTGGTTTCAGTGTGTGGCAGGAGAACCCCACATTCTGTATTGTTTTGGTAGTTGATGTGGTTTCAGTGTGTGGCAGCAAGAACCACACATTCAGCATTGTTTTGTTGGTTGATGTGGTTTCAGTGTGTGGCAGCAAGAACCACACATTCTGCATTGTTTTGTTGGTTAATGTGGTTTCAGTGTGTGGCAGCAAGAACCACACATTCTGTATTGTTTTGTTGGTTGATGTGGTTTCAGTGTGTGGCAGCAAGAACCACACATTCTGTATTGTTTTGGTAGTTGATGTGGTTTCAGTGTGTGGCAGCAAGAACCACACATTCTGTATTGTTTTGTTGGTTGATGTAGTTTCAGTGTGTGGCAGCAAGAACCAAACATTCTGTATTGTTTTGTTGGTTGATGTAGTTTCAGTGTGTGGCAGCAAGAACCACACATTCTGTATTGTTTTGTTGGTTGATGTAGTTTCAGTGTGTGGCAGCAAGAACCACACATTCTGTATTGTTTTGTTGGTTTGTGTGGTTTCAGTGTGTGGCAGCAAGAACCACACATTCTGTATTGTTTTGTGGTTGATGTAGTTTCAGTGTGTGGCAGCAAGAACCAAACATTCTGTATTGTTTTGTTGGTTGATGTAGTTTCAGTGTGTGGCAGCAAGAACCACACATTCTGTATTGTTTTGTTGGTTGATGTAGTTTCAGTGTGTGGCAGAAAGAACCACACATTCTGTATTGTTTTGTTGGTTGGGGTGATTTCAGTGTGTGGCAGCAAGAACCACACATTCTGTATTGTTTTGTTGGTTGATGTAGTTTCAGTGTGTGGCAGCAAGAACCACACATTCTGTATTGTTTTGTTGGTTGATGTAGTTTCAGTGTGTGGCAGCAAGAACCACACATTCTGTATTGTTTTGTTGGTTTGTGTGGTTTCAGTGTGTGGCAGCAAGAACCACACATTCTGTATTGTTTTGTTGGTTGATGTAGTTTCAGTGTGTGGCAGCAAGAACCAAACATTCTGTATTGTTTTGTTGGTTGATGTAGTTTCAGTGTGTGGCAGCAAGAACCACACATTCTGTATTGTTTTGTTGGTTGATGTAGTTTCAGTGTGTGGCAGAAAGAACCACACATTCTGTATTGTTTTGTTGGTTGGGGTGATTTCAGTGTGTGGCAGCAAGAACCACACATTCTGTATTGTTTTGTTGGTTGATGTAGTTTCAGTGTGTGGCAGCAAGAACCAAACATTCTGTATTGTTTTGTTGGTTGTTGTAGTTTCAGTGTGAGGCAGCAAGAAACACACATTCTGCATTGTTTGGTGGTTGGTGTGGTTTCAGTGTGTGGCAGCAAGAACCACACATTCTGCATTGTTTGGTGGTTTGTGTGGTTTCACTGTGGGGCAGGAAGAAACACACATTCTGCATTGTTTGGTGGTTTGTGTGGTTTCACTGTGGGGCAGGAAGAAACACACATTCTGCATTGTTTGGTGGTTGGTGTGGTCTCAAACATCAAACATTTTGTCTTGTCAGTGTCGTTTACTGTTTATTTTTCTCTTTGATACAAGTTGGTGTGTTCATTTTGGCAAGACTGTCAGGTGGTTCACTGTCTGTTATGTCATGGTGTGATTAGATCCTCCGGGTTTCAACTGTTATTTCCTGAGAGAACGAACGAACGAAAAACCGTTATTTTCAAAGGGTTAAGAATTGGGAAGCAGACCCGTCTGATATTTTGCCATTCTTCTCCCTTTCCTCTCATACGTTATTTCATTCAACGTCACTAATGAAGATAATCAACAACAGAACAATATGCATTAAAACACATGGAAAATAATCAATAATATATGACTCACTAAAGCAATTTTTGACATCGCCATCATGAATACCTAAGGAAGGGGAGGGGGTGGAGGGAGAGAGAGAGAGAGAGAGAGAGAGAGAGAGAGAGAGAGAGAGAGAGAGAGAGAGAGAGAGAGAGAGAGAGAGAGAGAGAGAAAGAGAGAGAGAGCTTATATGGTGTGTCTCTTTCGAGATGTCCTATCACTGACTTTAGATTTTGGGTACATGATTCTCTGCCAGAAAGAAGTTTGGTTGCACAGACTATTTTGGTTGACTATCTGCACAAACTAGTTTGGTTGAGATTAGATCAGTCCTTCTGAGGACTAAAGGTGTTCAAGACCAGTCATTTGAGAGAAACAACGAAAATCTGATAGACCACCAATTCTGGCAGGTCCTCCCAAGGACCAGTCCTCATTATAACCAAGTCGACGCAATAATGGAAAATGCCAGTCAGCGTGGACCCCAAAAGACCCAACCGAACCCTAAGAGCAGAAAGGAGAAAATATAAGCAGCCATGTTTAAGACTAACTCGAAGAAGAATAAAGAAAGGAAAGAATATCAAATCTAAAAAAAAACTCTCATCTCATCTTATCATGTTCCTCTTGTACTTGCGGTGTCCAGGTGAAGTATAAACATCGTGAGAGTGCCCGATTATGGGCTTCATATATCGATATTCCCATGGACTCTGCTATTCCCTCCGTCCAACGTTTACGTGGTCAGCCTCTTCCTCTGTTTCCATCTGGTCTGTACATCATTGCTTGTTGTGTTGTGCTGCTGACCGGTAACCTACTTGCATGGACAAACTATTTGACTTGCTGCTTTCTAATAAAATCTAGTGCTGCATTAACCCCCACTTTAGTCCTGATGTCTTCATTTCTGATCTTATCTCTTCTTGATACGTTGAGTATTCTTCTCAGGAATCTCATTTCAGTTGTTGTTAGTTTTCTTTTCTCTTTTTCTGTGATTGTCCAGTTTGGCATTGGTAGCATAGAGTTGGTAGGATGATTGTGATGTAAAGTGCTTTCTTATAGTATGTTCCGATTTGAATGCCTTCATTCACGAACAATTATTTTGAAAACTGTCTGTTGCATCGTTATGAAATTTTTCCAGCCGTCTTATATTTACCCCCACCCAAGGAATATGTCTTTGATAGGTCCAAAACACAACTTACATCATCAAAAGCGGCGACATTCCTTTGATGTTTTGCTGAAAAACTAGTGATTCCTCGCTAACAAAGTTACGTTTACAGTAATTGGAAACCTGCCAATTCAGATGACACACAAAGGCGTATCGGGATTCGTATGGGAGTTGGTGCAATGAAAGAAGTAGCTTAAATTCGACAGGGTCGGCTGCATTGCACCGGGTTTTTATCCCATATGGCTCAGTTTCTTTCCGCAGCGCGGAAAGCGTCGCACAAAGCACGAACTCCGTAGCTCCAGCGACGACCCTCGGGAGTCTCCGAAAAAATGCACTCGTGAAATGAAGGACGCAGGCCCGGAATCGAACATACAACCTTCGGAGCCCGAGTCAGACGGCTTGACCACTTCACCACGGAGAATCCCGAGAGGGGTGCAATGTGTAATATTAGTAAAGACAGAGAATTTACAGAGGCACGGGGTAAATAATTTGTAAATTAACAGGAAAGTAGAAGGACTATATTTCTTACCTTATTTTTCATTTCCTTCTTGTTTCTTCAGCTGATGCTGATGCTGTAATGTTTAGGGCCTGCAATTCGTCTGAATAGTTGGAGCAAAATATCCCAGTAAGTGTGTACGTAGATTAAGGTCTGCGATCTGCTCAGACCTTAATCTGTGTCAGACGATTCCAGTAGGTTGATGATTGCTCTCGGTTGCATAAAATTCAATCCATCCTTTCTCCAATATTCCTCTTCCTCTTTCAATACTTGGTCCTCACATTTTTTCCAGTAACTTTTATCAATATTTAATATCGCGGACAGACAGACAGACAGACAGACAGAAAGGTAGGTAGGTAGGTAGGTAGGTAGGCAGATAGGTAGGTGGGCAGAAAGGTAGGTGGGTGGGTGAGTGGGTGGGTCGGTGGTCGGTCGGTGGGTCGGTCGGTCGGTCGGTGGATCGGTCTGTGGGTCGGTCGGTGGGTCGGTCGGTGGGTCGGTCGGTCGATAGGCCCCCCGGCCGGCCGGCAGGCAGGCAGGCAGGAGATAGATAGGTAAGTAGTAGGTAGGTAGGTAGGTAGGTAGAGATAGATAGATAGATAGATAGATAGATAGATAGATAGATAGATAGATAGATAGATAGATAGATAGATAGATAGATAGATAGATAGATCCCCGCCAGAAGCCGGGCCTTGTCAGCTAGTCTATTTATACAATCACGTTTCATGAAAGAACCCCCATTTGGAGACATCTCTGAACAATCCCATTTAACTTGGCGCTGTGTGTTTCAAAACGAAAATCACGAGAACATTTTAAAAAATGGGGGGATGTGTCTTGGTGAAGCTGAAATACTGTTAAAATGATGGACGTAATCTCTAAGTCGTAAATTATATACCGCATATAAACAAACTTTGAAATCTGCTGTAAAATCTCCAGAACAAACATTGTTTTGTTGGGTGGACATAATGATAAGGTTATATACTAAATCTCATCATTTTCCCTCAGTTGGTTACTGAGATATTGAATTTTATATTGAGGCAAAAAAAAAAAAAAAACACACACACTATAGTAGTTATTGATACATGTTTGTTCTTTAGTATTGGTGCCATTTGTCCAATGAACTGATTTGCCTTATTGCACCTATTTTCGATCTCGTCTTCTGATCTGCCATTAGATGATATTATACTTCCTAGGTACTTGGAACTCTTTACGTATTTCAAGGGATGTTTGTTTAGGTGAATTGTTGTTGTTTGTTCTTCTTTAGTTATAGTCATTTGTCAGAGTCCTAACTACTAGCTCCGTTTGGCTCACTGGACTTGGACAGGCAAATTACAACATCTACGTAACATACACTAATAACACATGAATGCAATCGGAAACTGGCAGGAGCTATCTCCTGAACAATCATTTATTACACTATAATACAGGCTGACAACATGGTCGCACTTCACGCTCAAACAATCGTTCACCACCAACAGCCACGCGCTAACTCACAATGGCGATCTTTACACTGTCGCCCGCATAATCATTCACAATCACAACTTCACATCATCCCGCACATATCACAGTTAGTACATTCCTCGAATATCAATACACAACGTTCATCTCCATCTATCCGTCACAAATACTATCATTCTCTCGTTCTAACGTTCTATCGCTCTCTAGATCTCCACACGTCCGTCTCTATTCGCTGCCTCACACACACTGCCTCTCTCCTCGTTGACCTTCCCACATCACGTGGCTCTGATCACGGGCTTCTTGCCTGACCGTCCGCTGGCCAAGCCGTGGTGTCTCTTACTGCCCTTTACCTCAGCTATGCTTACACTGACTCTCGCTTACATACCGGCACTTACATTCTTCCTTACACATATAAGACCATGACACTCTCCCCCCGCACAACCAATGTGGCACTTACTCTTGGAAATGTGACACATTCTGTTGTTGTTACTCTTGGTCCCTCTTTCTAACCTTGTCAGGGGATTATATGATAATAAGTACGCGCTTGCGTCCCTTTTTGCTCTGATCTTTTCCGAGATTAACTTCCAATATTGTTCTCTCTTTTTCAGTATTGAGGTTTCTCTCAAGGTTTTGTCGTGGTCTGACAAATGTTCTGGTTGGGTCTACTTGTCATACCTCGTTATATTATTCAACCACCACTCCGTGACATTACATTCTGTTCATATTTGTCAATCGATTGTCTGTGCATTATCATCTCATAGTTATTGTGGCTATGCTGGTTTAAGGATTCTCCATTGGTTTACGCCTCGAATAAGGCTACAACTTCCTCTTACAGCATTCTTAAATTTCCTCTCTATTCAGACGTGGTTCCCCTCGTCTCTATTTAATGCACACTACTCGATTCTTTATGAGCACGCTATGTCAATGTTGTGGTCATGGTTCGAATATACTTCATGTATGTTATAGTCCCCCTTCCCTCCTCTTATGTCGGACCGTGAGTTGTTTCCCTTTTTGAGCACACCTCGTTTACTGTTATGGAGATTTGTTATTAATCTCTTTGGTTAGCATCACCCTGTTAGTATGTTCTTTCTTGTCACCATCTTCTGATGTTAATTCTGTACCGCTATTGCTAAGCGTCATTCGTCGGGCTATCCAGCATACGCGAAGGCAAGTTTGGTAACATTCGCGCATTGGGATTGCCAGGCGTTGATTCTCAGCGTTACAACTTATTCTATTCGCCACTATACTTACGCTCATATGTACATATCACATTATAACAATACAACCTAATATGATAATAACATTAGACATTGGATGTCATACAGTTAGTACATATACAATAAAATATACATCGTGGATGCCTTCATGCACATATAGGATACTGTTCTTGTCCTGTGAAAGTTATGCACACGTAATTAAATCACTCGTGTTCAATGTTCACTGTGGTGCTGGAATGTTTGGCATGTCTTCTCTATATCCTGATATTGTCTTTCCTTCTGTATAGTGATTAAGACTTTTCACCAAGTAAAATCATTGGAGTTCACACGTATAAAACACGAATAAGTTCAGTGGCCTTAATTTTGAGTGTGGCCATGGTGCGTCTGTCTGTGACTGTTTTTGCCATAGTTTGTAGGTTGGCATCTGGTTCATTAAACTGATCATCGGAAATGAATGTCTGTACTTGTGAAGCTGTCGTCGTTGTTAGTCGATTTCAAAAGGTGAATTCTGTAGATACTCGTTTGAAACAAAGTCACTATGGGTATATTTTACTGTTAGATACCTGAAATCACATGTTGAGTCTTACTGTTCTGTTGATGACAATTTTCACGTTGAAGGAACGTTTATGTTGGTCTTTACAATGGAGTGTGCTAGTATCATAGCGCTGGAGTCGTACAGCAGACATGGCAACTCTGGAGTTACTCGATCTAAGGATATAAAGTGGGTTACGGTTAAAATTTTTCAAAGGGTGGGGATTTTCAAATTTCATGTTGAGATCATTTTGAGTGCTATCTCCAAACCTGCACTCGTACATGTGTGTATACATTCAATAGTTCAAACAATAATAATACACCATGTATAGTTTTGAAATGTAATCGTGCATGTTTGTACACTTTTCTGCAATTTGTGTGTATTTCCCAAAATATGTAGGTTAATTTGTTGCTGATTATTGTCAGTAATTCCACCGACTGAAATTCCGTCCTAACTACTAGCTCCGTTTGGCTCACTGGACTTGGACAGGCAAATTACAACATCTACGTAACATACACTAATAACACATGAATGCAATCGGAAACTGGCAGGAGCTATCTCCTGAACAATCATTTATTACACTATATTACAGGCTGACAACATGGTCGCACTTCACGCTCAAACAATCGTTCACCACCAACAGCCACGCGCTAACTCACAATGGCGATCTTTACACTGTCGCCCGCATAATCATTCACAATCACAACTTCACATCATCCCGCACATATCACAGTTAGTACATTCCTCGAATATCAATACACAACGTTCATCTCCATCTATCCTTCACAAATACTATCATTCTATCGTTCTATCGTTCTATCGCTCTCTAGATCTCCACACGTCCGTCTCTATTCGCTGCCTCACACACACTGCCTCTCTCCTCGTTGACCTTCCCACATCACGTGGCTCTGATCACGGGCTTCTTGCCTGACCGTCCGCTGGCCAAGCCATGGTGTCTCTTACTGCCCTTTACCTCAGCTATGCTTACACTGACTCTCGCTTACATACCGGCACTTACATTCTTCCTTACACATATAAGACCATGACACATTACCTCTGTTTTGCTTGTGCTAATTTTCATGTTATGTTCCCTACACATTTCTTTTAGACTATTCATGTGGTTTTGTAATTCAGCTTCTGATTTCGCTATTAGTGCTTGGTCGTCCGCAAACAGGAGTTCTCTAATGGTTAGATTTGCAGATGGTTCTTCTTCTGTGTTCTCGTCATGCGGTATTCTTGCTGTCTCTGCTTGACTGGTTTCTTTACATATGTTGTCTATATATGTTATGAACAAGAGAGGGGACAGGACACAACCTTGTCGTACTCCAGATCTTATGGTGAAGGCTTCTGAGTGTCCCCCAGTTGCTCTCACTATGCACTCACTGTTTTTGTATAAACGTCTACATAAGATTGTTAGATGTGTACTCACTCTATATTATCCCGTGTGTTGCTGGGGCCTATAAGGGAAGCAAAGAATAGCAACACTGTAGCCTACCACGCATGTCGTAAGAGGCGACTAAGGAGGCTATGGTTCCGTCGCCCTGCTACTGAGTGAGTGCGTGGCGCGACACTGTGAGCTGTGGGTTTCGTGTGAAATTCTTTTGAATCTGCCCGAGGTTTTTTGGAACGTGACTGCATATTCGGAGCGATGGCAGCTGGCTATGTCCCAGAGTTGACCGGTTTTTGCCTTATGCAGAAATGCGTGGTTGCTGGGCTTCTGGTTGACTGCCACTGCCATCGACGATGAACTGTATTTTCGTGGACTGTGTGGGTGAACATCTAGGAAACATCCAGATGGGAAAATGACTGCCGATTCCATCAGAGATAAACTTGATGTTTCGTGGGGGACTATTGTGTTGACATTCTGGCGGCGGCATTATGCAAGGTGTATCTGTGCGGGCTGTTGTTTGTCGAGACTCCTGTCTTTTCCACTTTTCACATTGGGCAGTGGGGAGCGTTTTATGTGATATTCACTGGCACAGGAACGGAGCATAATGGGGACGACCCGTTGCTGTGAAGTTGAAACCGTGACTAACTAACTAACTCACTCTATATTGTTTAAGAATTTCCCACAGCTTGTTTATATCTACTTTATCAAATGCCTTTTCTTGGTCGACAAAGGCTAAGTAGAGTGTTTCATTGAGTTCAATTGATTTTTCTATAAGTTGTCTAAGAGCAAAAATGGCACGTGTGCATCCTTTATTTTTCCTAAATCCAAGTTGTGTTTCGCTTAGCTGGGGTTCTAAAGTAGTTCGGAACCTTTTTTCAAGAATTGTGCAAAATATTTTCCCAGTATGACTCAACAGTGAAATGCCTCTGTATTGTGTGCAGTCTCTTTTGCTGCCTTTGTTTTTCCAAATTGGGATTATTATGGCGTTTCCCAAGTTTCTTGATGACTGTTGTTCTACCCAAACATGGTTGAATAGTCTGTGTAGCCAAGCTGTTCCTACTTCTCTTGCTGCTTTAATTAGTTCATTTGATATTTCATCCTGTCCCGGGGATTTGTTCAGTGGGGCTAATCTGATGGCTTCTATAATTTCTTCTTTTAGTATGTCTGGTTCTAGTTCTTCGGTGACGTCTGTGTAGGTCTCTTGAATTCCTGTGACATCTGATGGGATGTTGAGAAGTTGTTCGAAATACTGCTTCCATCTTATTAGGATTTGTTTTTGTTCACTTATTGGTTATCCATACTCGCTGTTATTTATTTCAGTTGGGTCAAAGTGTTCTCCTCTGGTTCGCATTGCACTTATCTTTTTGTAGAAGCTTCTAGTTGCCTCCTTGTAGTTTTTATTTAGGGTTTCTCCATACTATTCCCAGTCTTTTTGTTTTTCCCTCTTTAATATTCTACTCACATGTCTTCTCGCTATTCTATATTGTTTGTAATCACAATCCTGTTTGCTCTTCAACCAATTTTTATATTTTTCCTTTTTGTCTTTTACCGCTTTCTTTACTTCTGCGTTCCACCAACTTGTTATTTTTGTTATCCGCGTTTTTCGTTTTTGTGTGGTTCCGCATGTTATTTTTGCAGTATTTAAAATGCTTGATTTGAACATCTCCCATTCTTCTTCCACTGTTTTTCTTTCTGTAGGTAATTTTACAAAGAGTTCAGTTAGTTCTTTCTCATAATCTTTCCTTACTGCCTCGTCTTTAAGGTTTTTCTAAGTTTACTGATTCGCATGGCATTTATTTTCCTGCTCTTTGTTTTCTTCTTCTGATGGTTCTTATTGTGGCAACGACTGCCTTATGATCTGTGTTTATCTGTGTCTTGTAAATCTCACAAAAACACTGACCCCAATTATAACCGACGTTGCAGAAGCAGGTTGATCAAGGCCGAATCCGCATGTCCTGATATGAAGATAAAAAATAACTTCACAAATTGCGCACGTCTGCAGGGATTCAATCCAATGCTCATGTGAGAAATCTGCTTCAGCTTTGTGGATCATGCTCAATACATTACTTAACTCATAACCTCCTTCAGATTTGTGGATCATGATCAATAAATTACTAAATTACTTACAAGGGATAAGGGACTTAAAGGGATACTAACTAGTGGCAAGAGAACCAGCAGACGTGGAGAACGAAGTCATGTGGCCGCCTGGATGGTGGCTCCTGCTGCCACAATGAATGTCACTGGTATAGCCATGAATTCATGCAGAGACGTAGTTGTACTTGTAGTTCAACAGTTTCCATGTTGGGATTTCAGGATGCCCGTTTGGTCAGCTTTCTTTGTTATTCTTTGAATCTGACTACATACATGTTTAGCCATTCCTGTCCTTACTTGAGGTGGTGCCTTTATTTTCGTGTTCGTAATTTTCATCTACCCTGACATGTGGAGGTACCTTGGTCTTGTTTACTTTTTCCCGTAGAAGTATTTTACCTTCGTGTTTAATTGTTCCTCTTCTACCATGTGTTCATAAATAATCGGGGTGTCTAGTTTGTCATGCAATGAAGTACACTTGTTCCTCTAGCAAGGCGCTGTCGTCATTTCTTCTTCTGCGTTCATCCGGAGATTTTTTTTTTTTGGACGTGATTGCGTTGTGCCTGTTTACAGCAGAGCTGCGTTTTTGCGCCGTTAGGCCGACACATCCGACTTCTGCGGGCATTTTTGACCGGGTTAATCTTCCCGGGCTGTCGTCATTTGAAGGTAACTGGTTGTCACGGGATACTGTGAGTTAATGATTCCCTGATAACCTAGTAAGAGTAACTACAATGTAGGAGGAGGGTTAACACTCGTGTACTTCAGTCTGAGAGGAGGATAAAGGAAAGATCATTGACCGACAAATATAAAAATAGGATACAGGTGTTCGCAGAGGTCATTGCCAGACGATCGGATCGTACGGACACGGGAACCGGGGAGATCGCGTTGGGGAAAAATGAACGGAGAAAACGATCAACGGGTTCGGATGCTTTGAAGTATTAGCGTACGGGGAACTCAGGGAAACAGCGTAACAACGGAAAGAAACGAACAACTAACCACTACGTGATTTCACCGCTTTTTGATGTGCAGGATACGTCAAGAGACGAGGGTTGAGGTATGAACATCAAACAATAACGGAGGATTGGACACTCAATATAAATAGTAGAGACTGGGTTTTCTGTTTAGTGTGTGTTCCAAACTGGGCTGAATTATCTATGCATCCTGAGTGGGGAAAGAAATACACGTCCCTAATGGTTGAAAGAATATGGGATATTAGTGTTTTATTCGCTAGTGTATTTCAATTCCAGGATGATAAGTGAATATATAAGGTATTATAATCTTAGCGTAATAATAGCATAGGGATATAGGTGTTTGTTCTTGACTTGTGGCATTGCATTCGTTTATCTAATCGTGTAAACTTTAGTGCACTCATAAATCGTATGTCCGTATGTTTTTCGGAGGCTTTTCAGTATGGCTAGAGAAGGACTCTCACATAAGAAAAGTATATGAAGCAGACTCATATCACCAGATTACCTATCTTCTCCACAGGTTCCAATCCCCTATTGAAATCAGAGAAGAAATGAAGGTTACTTCACTTGAGCAAATAAAGTACCTACTTAGAACCAACAAGAACATAGACATGTTTTAATATGAAGAAGTGATAACTTAACGTCAAATACAGAACACTGTATGCTCAAACGAATATACAACTAAAGCCCTTAAAAGGAAAAGACGTTAACCTGTGGCAAGCAGGGATACTTAACACTGCATGCGATTGCACTGTGCAGAAACATTAAACTCTATTAACAAGAGACATTGTGTAGAACATTCATAGTAACTCTAGACAATGTTGGATAGTGGCGGTGTGTATTCAGAGGTGGATTATAATACCTTCCAAAACGGGAAATATATGAATTTCAGTGACTTACCAAATCGGATTATTTTCTGGTGATAAGACATTGAACAGTTGTTTTCTTCAAGAATTGGATTAAGTCCAGACTCAAGCAGGAGGAGATCATCCAGGGTGAGATCACTCCATTTCTATGTGTGCTGTCCTGTGTTTTGGCCGACAGAAGAGGCGAGAAAATCTACGGCACATACGAAGTCAACCGTCCTATCTTGCATTCACACTAGTAGACAATACCAACTACATATACACAGTCCATCCATACACCAGACATAGTTTTATTTAATAAATATTTTATTAATCGTTGAAAGAAACTGTTGTCGGAGTATGTGTTGAAGGAATAATAGAGAGAGAGAAAGGAATAGATATATGGAAGGGAAGACAGAAGGGAGGAGTGTAGACAGAAGTCAGTCATTAATCCCAAAAGATAATAAGCTTGAAGATGTGCTTGTTGATTCCACGTTCCTCCCGGGAAAATAAGCGACACTGGTTTGAATCCCGATGAGGAAACTATAGCTTTAAATTGTTATGTTGTCTAGCGTGTCCGTTAATCTCTCATTGTTTCTTCTACTTCTATGAGAGACAAATAATAGGTGTGTATTTATTTATGAATTGCCTTAGTAGCATCAAAGGGATCTCCAGTTGATATCTCTTCTACCATAAAATACCCTTCTCTAGTATGAGAGGTATCATACAGTAGATTTGTTTAGTCTGTCTTCTTTTTCCCCGGGATGTAAAATTACCTTGCATGTTTGTTTAGTCTGTGTCAGAGTCCAGAAAGGGGACAGTGATGCAGTGACATCGTTACGCCCGCCAGGCGACTTAGCTCCCAGTAGGGACACAGTAACTTCGTTACGCCGCCAGGCGAGTGGTAGTCACCGGCCTGCAAGACTGCTGGCTGACAAGCGACCAGCGGTCAAGCAAGGACGACGCTGAACGCACGCATGCCTCGTGACGTCACCTGAGGTGAGAGGCAAGTAGCGAACTAGCGGCAGACAGCTCTGGGACACGGACGTGGACGGACGCAAGATAGAGAGAAAGGCGTTGTGTGGTTTCTGTGCTAAAAGTCGAGTGTCTGGACATCTTGAGAGTGAGACGTGTGAGCTGTATTGTGGATGTAAGTGTAATGAAGTATCCAGTATATATTGTTGTGATCATCGTTCTGTATTTAATATGTGAATAAATCCATTGAACGGTGTGTCGTTGAGTCTTACGTCAAATCACGTTGTATTTGTACTGTCTCACATGTGTTAGGAAAGCGAGCCAAGTTTAAGACCCTGACAGTCTGTCTTCTTCTACCCTGGGATGTAAAGACACCTTACAGTCTTGTATAGTCGGTCTTCTTCTACCCTGGGATGTAAAGACACCTTAAAGTCTTGTATAGTCTGTCTTCTTCTACCCTGGGATGTAAAGACACCTTACAGTCTTGTATAGTCGGTTTTCTTCTACCCTGGGATGTAAAGACACCTTACAGTCTTGTATAGTCTGTCTTCTTCTACCCTGTGATGTAAAGACACCTTACAGTCTTGTATAGTCTGTCTTCTTCTACCCTGGGATGTAACGACACCTTACAGTCTTGTATAGTCGGTCTTCTTCTACCCTGGGATGTAAAGACACCTTACAGTCTTGTATAGTCTGTCTTCTTCTACCCTGGGATGTAAAGACACCTTACAGGCTTGTAAAGTATACCTTCTTCTACCCTGGAATTTAAAGACACCTTACAGGCTTGTATAGTCTATCTTCTTCTACCCTGGGATGTAAAGACACCTTACAGTCTTGTATAGTCTGTCTTTTTCTACCCTGGGATGTAAAGACACCTTACAGTCTTGTATAGTCTGTCTTCTTCTACCCTGGGATGTAAAGACACCTTACAGTCTTGTATAGTCGGTCTTCTTCTACCCTGGGATGTAAAGACACCTTAAAGTCTTGTATAGTCTGTCTTCTTCTAAGCTGGGATGTACAGACACCTTACAGTCTTGTATAGTCGGTTTTCTTCTACCCTGGGATGTAAAGACACCTTACAGTCTTGTATAGTCTGTCTTCTTCTACTCTGCGATGTAAAGACAACTTACAGTCTTGTATAGTCTGTCTTCTTCTACCCTGGGATGTAAAGACACCTTACAGTCTTGTATAGTCTGTCTTCTTCTACCCTGGGATGTAACGACACCTTACAGTCTTGTATAGTCGGTCTTCTTCTACCCTGGGATGTAAAGACACCTTACAGTCTTGTATAGTCTGTCTTCTTCTACCCTGGGATGTAAAGACACCTTACAGAATAGTAAAGTCTACCTTCTTCTACCCTGGGATGTAAAGAAACCTTACAGGCTTGTATAGTATATCTTCTTCTACCCTGGGATGTAAAGACACCTTACAGTCTTGTACAGTCGGTCTTCTTCTACCCTGGGATGTAAAGACACCTTACAGTCTTGTATAGTCTGTCTTCTTCTACCCTGGGATGTAACGACACCTTACAGTCTTGTATAGTCTGTCTTCTTCTACCCTGGGATGTAAAGACACCTTACAGTCTTGTATAGTTTATCTTCTTCTACCCTGGGATGTAACGACACCTTACAGTCTTGTATAGTCTGTCTTCTTCTACCCTGGGATGTAAAGACACCTTACAGTCTTGTATAGTCTGTCTTCTTCTATCCTGGGATGTAAAGACATCTTACAGTCTTTTATAGTCTGTCTTCTTCTACCCTGGGATGTAAAGACACCTTACAGGCTTGTATAGTCTGTCTTCTTCTACCCTGGGATGTAAAGACACCTTACAGGCTTGTATAGTCTACCTTCTTCTACCCTGGGATGTAAAGACACCTTACAGTCTTGTATAGTCTGTCTTCTTCTACCCTGGGATGTAAAGACACCTTACAGGCTTGTAAAGTCTATCTTCTTCTACCCTGGGATGTAAAGACACCTTACAGTCTTGTATAGGCTGTCTTCTTCTACCCTGGGATGTAAAGACACCTTACAGGCTTGTATAGTCTATCTTCTTCTACCCTGGGATGTAAAGACACCTTACAGTCTTGTATAGTCGGTCTTCTTCTACCCTGGGATGTAAAGACACCTTACAGTCTTGTATAGTCAGTCTTCTTCTACCCTGGGATGTAACGACACCTTACAGTCTTGTATAGTCTGTCTTCTTCTACCCTGGGATGTAAAGACACCTTACAGGCTTGTAAAGTCTACCTTCTTCTACCCTGGGATGTAAAGACACCTTACAGGCTTGTATAGTCTATCTTCTTCTACCCTGGGATGTAAAGACACCTTACAGTCTTGTATAGTCGGTCTTCTTCTACCCTGGGATGTAAAGACACCTTACAGTCTTGTATAGTCTGTCTTCTTCTACCCTGGGATGTCAAGACACCTTACAGGCTTGTAAAGTCTACCTTCTTCTACCCTGGGATGTAAAGACACCTTACAGGCTTGTATAGTCTGTCTTCTTCTACCCTAGGATGTAAAGACACCTTACAGGCTTGTATAGTCTATCTTCTTCTACCCTGGTATATACAGGTACCTTACAGTCTTGTTTAGTCTTTCCTCTTCACCCCAGTGGTGAAGCAGACGTTTGCAGTATTGTTATTCATTTTGGCGTATTGAAATGGACGTTCTTAGATTTTTCTGAACGTATCATATGAGACACGATATAAGAGAGAGATTTCAGTCATCCTTAATGGCAGGGATCTACTAGGTATACCACAACAAGCAATTATGTACATACTAAATGGGACCAGAATAAGAGATTGACCACGCAAACAAAGGACAGAAGGAATAACACAGCCCATGGGAATCTCGACATAAGAAGCCCATTAAACAGACTCCCCACTGTTTATGCTTCACCTCGACACTGCAGGGTACAGGAGGGATGAGATGAGATGAGACGAAGGCCAGTATGAAGCCTGAAAGACGGAGACAGGGTGCTTTATACTAGTTGGACATAAACCAGGTAAAGTTAAAAGAGGTTATTGCTGACCTTTAAGATGCCACTTTTTCTTCGTCTTCTTCTTCCGTTCTCTTGACATTTGTTTATAACTGCAATGCTGTGTCTTCTATGAATTTAACTGTCTTCTTTAGTTCACTTGTTGGTCCATGAAGTTTACCTTACAATGTTGTTTCTCTAGGCCAGAAGGTTTGCCCAGATACGTCATATTGTGGCCAGCCTTTGGAGTATGCCATCTGCTGTCTGCGGCACCAATCCACATGTGTATACGGCTGATTCGCCAATGTTGAAGCTTGAAAACACATGGTTGCATAATCTATTGTGTTCTGTTCTGAGGCAGGGAATAATGATTTGTTTTGGTCTGTCCATAAGATGGTTGTCGTCTTGAACACATTTTAGTAGCTTTCTAACTGATTTAATCATTCTTTTCTTTTGGTGGTATGTAACGTTGTTCTTCTATTGCTCCTTCCTTAGCTAATCGATTAGCTCTTTTGTTTCGGGTACTCCATAGTGTGATGGTATCCCTTGTATGGTGATTTTTCGCTAGCTACCAAGTTCAGAAAGTAGTGTATGTAGTACTGGCAATTTCCCGTGCAGAAGTGCCTCAAACACTGATTTTGCATGATGCCACCGAAAATGGTTACTGCTGGTTGCTTTTTCATTCAACAACTATGGATATAAACATTAATTATTTTAAACAAAATGTCATCCGCCCATATACCAATCAATCAATCATGTGCCATGCCGGAAAAAGTGGGCGGTCACGACTCGCCATTTCACTCGATCACCAGAGTCGTGGATCAGCTCAATGTTCCTGTCTCGTCCATGCCATGTGGCCAAGCCATCCAGATATTTTCCTCTCGGTCTTCCTCTTGGTCTGTTCCCTTCGATCTTGCCAGTTGTCACTAAGTTCTCCAGTCCATTTAATCTCATAACATGTCCAAAACATTTTGACTGTCTACGTCTAATTTCTCTATTCAGTCTACGATTTTCATTTGTCTCCTGTAGTACATGGTCATTGGTTTTTCTATCTGTCCATGGTATTCTTTGCATTTTCCTCATAAACCACATTTCTGCAGCCATCAGATGTTTTTCAGCTTTACTGCACATTGTCCAAGTTTCACATCCATACAAAAGAACAGGCTCTATGTATCCCCTCAACACTCTTTTTCTCATTCCAATTGACATCTTTTTATTGGTCAGAATGTTTTTCATCTTGCTAAAGGCTACTTTCGCCATGACGATTCTTGTTCTAATCTCTTCGAGGCATCTCCCATCAGATGTTATGACTGTTCCGAGATAATTGTACCGATTCACTTGTTGAAGAATATTCCCATTTACTTGTATATTACATTGTGGCACTTCGTTCTTTTTAGTGACGACTGTCATATATTTTGAAGGGAGTGGGAAATCACTGTGGTGCATGCCCCATTTCTAATCAAAGAAGTTGGGCTCCATCCTCTTCTATCTTCATAACCCCAGAATATGACCCTCGAGTTATCTGCAGGCCTCGTCTTATTTAATTTAGTCTAGGAGATATAGATTATGGCCCTGGTGAGAATAATAAATACCAACTGGGATTCTGCCCCGTCTCCAAAGATTCTTATAGCTCTTGAGCCCCCCTTTTGTTTATCAAATCTGAGGAAAGTCTGGAGAAATCTCTCAGCCTGATTTATGTTAAGAAAGCATGGATATTGAGCAGTTGATAGACCTAGTCTTTCCTCCCCATTTTTAGTATTTCATCATGATTGAATTTGTTTTTAAACAATTAAACACATAACCAGTCACAATAGATCTTGACCACATGATGTACACATTAAATGGTGAATCACAGATAGGTTGAACTAATAAATCAATATAAGATCAGTGACAATTAATTATTTATTGAATGGGCCTGTGTCTTCTGGCCTGGTAAATACACTTTCTCTTGTGGTTTGCACAAGATAAATTAGAAAAATGCATATAGGACCAATGTCACAGACCATCAACAAATAAGCATCAATACATGAGATGTCAATAAGAGTGGAAACATGGTATATATTTGAATGTTGTACATGCTAAGTGTGAAGATGATGAATCTACATTTAGGTATCAGTTCTTGAAAACTGAGTGTTGTGTGTTTTCTTTCTAAGAGAGAGATAACCTTATGATTTGGAGGATTAGGATAGGGCTGGGTCCATTGACTGATGGATCCACTTCAGGTCTGCCAGTGTAGCTCCTCTGAAGGCCTCCCCATACTCTGCTCAGGGCCAAGTCATCCTCCATCTCAAGTGCGGTTAATCTCTTTCTCTCTCGGGTCTGGTTTGGTTGGTTGGCCAGTTTGATGCCAATTGGTTGCCAATGGGTTGCCACCAAGAATTCACTGTGTAAAATTCACATAAACTTATACAATGCTATCAATGCAATATTCTAGAAGATGGTCTGAAGAAACCTAAATTCCTGAAGTAGGAACTAGTTTCCCCCCCCCCCCCCCCCCCACTCTATTCTTTTCTCTAATCTAGTGTTGGGTTAATTTGGGGTGGTCAGAGTTTATCACACTATGTACGCCTTGTCTCATTTGGTTCCTGCTGTATGTAAGTTCTCATTGGACCTGGGGTCAGTGAGACGTGTACAGTAAGACAGTGACAAGAGTGAGGAGGTATCAAGATGCATGTAAATAAATGACATACATTTATAACATTTCTATCACTCAATTGGGTTTATAGTGTGTATAAATGATTCTCTGTGTTTTCCCAATTAACCAACTTCTTCTTCTTCTTTGTATAATAACTCCTTTCCCATTATCTGTTGTTGTGTTGAGTGTTGGGTGGTGTGGTGTTGAGTGTTGGGTGGTGTGGGGTTGTGTTTTTAAGTTGTGTTGAGTAATGAGTTAAGTCAACTTCTGGTGGTGGAGTTCCGCGAAGCACAACTTTTCTGATGTAATGCAGTTCATAATTGCCCTTATCTAATTAAAATTTGACACAAATATAAATATTTATTCCATCAACCCTATTTATTCAATAGATGAAGGAGAAAGGGAAGATTTGACTTCTCTTTCAGCTGTCTAAATTTTTAAAATAGAACAT